>NW_027019322.1:1430480-1711843 GCF_013076305.1 Rhopilema esculentum
GTTGTGTTGCTCGGATTTAAGGCTTTTTCCAAACTACAATATTTGGTCTTGCAAATTCAACAATGATGCTACATATCGGAACATATTATCTCTGAAAGACAGGCACAAGTGTCGTTAAATTTAAACAGAAATTACATTAAAAACCTTTTCTAACCAGTTTAAACCAGAAATAAAAAGTGCATAAGTGCATGTCTGCAGATGAAAAATTAAGGTTTTTCTTTTTTTTCACAGGGAGAAAGCGGACCCCGTGGACCCTCGGGAGTGAAAGGTAGCAAAGGTGAAAAGGGAGAAAGCCTAAGCATTAAAGGTGATAGGGGTCAGAAAGGTTTACCCGGACCTAATGGATCACCAGGTGCGCTTGGATTTCAAGGACCAGCAGGACCTCGTGGACAACCAGGTGCTCGAGGTGACCCTGGTGCCAACGGACTACCAGTAAGTCGTTTTAGCGTCTACTTGAAAAAAGAACAGCCCAATTGTTCAATCCGTTTTTCTCGTAACTTTTAAAAGCAACACATTTGCAATAATAGTTTTCCACTTCTAAGGATTTTTATTTATTTATGTTAGGGTGGACGCGGACCTAAAGGAGACCAGGGACCCTCAGGTGAAGATGGTTTGACTGGAGACAAGGGGGAGAAAGGAAGTCCCGGGAGGGGAATTGATGGAAGAAAGGGTGATAAAGGAACTAAGGGTGAAGTTGGGGCAGCTGGACAAACGGGCCCAGAGGGACCAACAGGACCAAAAGGCAAGTATTCTTCATTATCTATAACCGGTTTGTTTTCTACAAAAAGCTTCTGATATGGACAACATTGTACTTTTGAATTACCCTAACTCAGGGAATGGATGTCAGTTCGTCCTTAAAGACGCACTCATACCGCTAGCCGTGGAACTTCCGAAACTACTAGAGTTTTCTAATAAAATTAATTTATTTTTTATTCAGACCTGGCTGACATTTGTATGCTTTACGGTTCATTTGTATACTTCAGATTTTCTCTAATACATTGTTCATCTCTGAAGTCTTTCAATACCGTACTAAAAACTGTTCTGTTAACTCCTAAAAATCTTTCACGATTTAGGTGAATCTTGGGCGGCACGGCTAAGTGATATCGGTTATCTGGAGGAAGGTTTACGTGGAGACAAAGGAGACAGAGGAGCAGCTGGGCAAAGGGGAGAGCCTGGCTCTGAAGGCCCAAAGGGAGAACGGGGCTTCAAGGGAGACAAAGGAGGAAAGGGTGCTCCTGGAACCACAATGAAAGACTTCGTTTCTAGAGGGGACCCAGGTAATAATGTTCTCATTATGTGGGGGCTACCTCACAAAATATGCTTGCCAATGCAGAAATGATAAACTGCTCTTTATTCTGGAAACTTCTCGGTAAAGGTTGTCGGAAAGCGTAGCATCCAATTTATCATGTTCTTCAAAGTATTTGAGTCTGTCATGTCTTGAAAACGATTCCTGGCAAAATTTTAAATCGTAAGTATAAAAACATTGAAATTTGCATTTACATAAGATCAAGAACAATTGCTTAATACTTTGCTGTGATATTCCAGGTGCGACAGGAGAGAAGGGTGATGCTGGAAAATCTGGTCAGAAAGGAGACCTGGGACCTGCTGGTATAATAGGAGCTGTCGGACCAAAGGGTGACCAAGGTCCATCTGGTGAAAGTGCTGGAAAAGGTGACAAGGGTGAGAAAGGAGCCCTCGGTCAACTTGGCCCTATAGGTGCTAATGGACCCCTTGGACAAAAAGGAGACAGAGGTAATTGATTTTGTATCTTTAATGTCACCCAGATGTAGGTTATTTGAAACATACCTTAATAATTGTATGGAAAAACAGGGATATATAAATGCAGGATTTTCAACCTTCTGTATAACCTTCTGTAAAACAAGCTCGTAAAAGTTCAGTCTACTCACAACCTTTAAAGACGATTTCTTACTTTCTGTTCTCATGACATTGTGTTTTTATTAAAGCCGAGAAAGGAGAACCAGGACCTCCCGGTGCTATTGGACAAAAAGGTGACCGTGGTGAGCCAGGGGTTGGATTACCTGGAAAACTGGGACAAACCGGACTGAAAGGTATTTTGCTACTCATTAAGCATCCGTTCGCTTACTCGTTATCCATTTATGTTTTACGCTGCCTTACATTACCGTATTTCCTCTGATAAACGCCACCCTCTGATAAACGCCGCCCTCTTTTGAACGCTGCACGTTCAGCCAACCATTTAGAAAAAACGTCGCCCTCTAATAAACGCCGCTCTCTGAAAGCGGCGTTCATTAGTAAACACACGAAACAAGAAGTAAGGAATCCTTTACACGCTTAGTATTCGAAAGCTATGCAAGTTTTTCGATAATGGGTTGTTTAAAGGTGATTTTTTCAAGGCAATTGGTTTTCTAGACAACTTTAAATCAAGTGTCTAAGTAATGATGGGTCAGAAGCTGACAGTAGAATTAATTTCTAGGTAAGGACGGACCAAAAGGAGAAAAAGGTGAAGCCGGACCTGCTGGCTTAATTGGCTCCAAGGGTAGCAAAGGTGCTGAAGGACAGGCTCTTCGAGGAGAAAGAGGGCCAGAAGGACCCCCTGGTCCTGCAGGTCCTGCAGGGTTAGCCGGATTCAAAGGCAGCAAGGGAGTGCCTGGCGCAGTTGGTCTTCAGGGACCTTCTGGTGATGATGGAGATCAAGGTCCTCTTGGACCAAGGGGTGACAAAGGAGACCGAGGTATTTAAGAGCTCCTGGTTTGTTGTTGCTGTCTCTCATTATTTTTTACCCAAGTAGGTCAAGATAAGGCTAAGTCAAGGCTGGTTATATTTAAAGTGTGAAAAGCATATCGCCGTGTGCTCGGTTCCATTAAGTTTGTACAAAGCAAAATATATTTCCCGTGTTCAGATATTTTGCATTCAATTAAGGTTGCATTCCATATTAATTCTAGCTCTAAATAGTGTGATTCGGACACAAGACTATTAAGTCTTTTTCTTCTGATGATGTCACCGTCATATCTCGGCACAGTCAGCTTCGCAAGATAAGATTTATATGTATGTTACAGTATGAATTTTCGACCTGTAAATCATATCTTTATATTTACCTTTCATTGTATAATACAAATTATTTTTGGATCTGCATTGGTAAAGCTCGTGGCCTTCCCGGGTCAGCACTAATAGTAGTTCTGTCGCGTGACGTGATGGCTCTAAGCAAGTTCTGCCCGTAAACGTCAGTGCACTCAATTGATGCCTTCCAAATAAGAACCCACCATACCCTTCACCCCCATCCCCAACTTAGTACCTCAGTTTACATGAGTACCAACGGGGCCATCTGACGACTGGATTTGCAATAGATACCAATAGACTTCATTTTTTTCTAAGGTGCACTTGGTCTGAAGGGAGAACAGGGTCCAGCTGGCATTGGAGGCAAAGGTGACAAAGGACAGAAGGGAGACCCGGGAATCCGTGGACAGCAGGGAGCAACAAGTGACGTTGTAGGTCCAAAGGGAACTCGTGGTTTGCCTGGTGCAGATGGTCCGCAGGGAGTCAGAGGTAAGCCTATTTACGGCACCGAGCATTATCTGACAGACCTGTGAAACAGTAGTTTTTATCATAGCTGCTTCAAATGCTCTAGTTCCATTAGACCATTGAAGTTTTAGCATCATTACAAATCTCATCGCAACATTCATTGTACCTAAGGTGTAAAAGGTGAACGTGGACCAACATGTGAGAAAGGTGAATCTGGCAAAGATGGACAAAAGGGAGAAACTGGATTGACAGGGCCAGTGGGTAGACCTGGTCCAAGCGGTATAAAGGGTGACAAGGGATTCATTGGTCCACGTGGTGTACAAGGTCTTCAGGGAGATAACGGTCCTAAAGGAGAGAAAGGTGCGGAAGGAACAAAAGGTGATATTGGACCAGCGGGACTTCCAGGCATCAGAGGTAAGGGAAATGCTTTGGTATTAAAGGACTTTAAGCAGCTATTTGTCAAAGTTTATTTAGTTCTTTTCTGGGTATTTGAAAATAAGCTTTTTCGCAGGCTTGATTTATCAAAGATTATTATTTCGTAGACAGGCTTTTTCAAAGATTATACAGGCTTTTTCGTGTGTTTCAATACATAAGATTTTAGTGATGTTGTCATCATTCTATATACTTGCATTCACTTTGTGTTGAAATGTACTTCAGTTGGATGAATAAAGCCGAAGGCTAATCTTACTTTTCACTACTCAGAGGCAAGCCTTTCGGATTAGTTTTTTAATGAACCCGAACAGCAACCAGAGTTTCAGAAATATTTGGAGGATTTTTGGAATGAATTGTGTTCATTTATTACATATCTTGATAATGCAGCCTGTTTAAAGCAGCAAGACTGAAATTGTGAAATTTTCAAACAGGTTTACCAGGAAGCGAAGGACAAAAAGGTGACCCAGGATTTGCTGGAGCACCCGGAGAGAAAGGAGACAAGGGAGACCAAGGTAATCCTGGTCCGAACGGAGCTAAAGGGAACCAAGGGAAGGAGCAAAAGGGAGAAAGAGGGGAGAAAGGTGTGTATATAGACTTGTGTAGGGTGCGCGTTATCATTTAAGTTGTATTTATAGCTTGGTATGTATTGTGTATAGATTTGTATTTTTAAAGGTTTCTTCTCCTAGGGTTATGTCATCTAGACCTTTCCCTCTCTTTGACACATTGCCACTTTGCTTGAGTAGCCCACCTATCGTTAGAAAACTTTAAATGGGCTGTTTTTTGACAAAAATAATGCCTTCTATTAATTTCTCTCTCCCTAGGTGAAAAAGGTATTCCAGGATTGAAAGGAACCCCAGGAAAGGACTATGCGCTGACAGAAGCAGAGTTGATAAAACTTGGTTTATTGGAAATGAAAGGAGAGAAAGGAAGAATAGGCCCCATGGGTGCTAAGGGTGACAGAGGAGACACAGGCGAGAAGGGCAGCAAGGGTGATGTTGGTAAGATTCGACCAAAAGCTCCTTATTTTGCTAAATGTTTTCTTAGAATTGAGATCAGCGGGATTATTTCTGTTTTTGATTCATTTTTAACGTAATTTTGTCGATATTAATTTACGTTTTGAAATTATGTTCAAATAGCCAGTTGCGTTTTAATCAATAATTCGCTTAACCTTTTTTAGAATTTCAGACAACATTCCTCTCTTTTTGAGCCAAATAAATCGAGATTTGTTAGATGTTAAATTTCAAGTTATTCAATATCATTCTCATGTATTTTATCTTGTTAAGGTATCCAAGGTCCCGTTGGTCCTGCGGGTGACGCAGGGCGCGTAGGTGTACGAGGAGAAAAAGGTGACATTGGTCCTGAAGGAGGCGAGGGTCCAGTTGGCTCACCGGGACTGCCAGGGCCTCCTGGAAAGGATGGTGAACCGGGTCCAAATGGAAGAGCAGGTGTTGCAGGAAACAAAGGAGAAGTTGGGCCACCTGGTAAAGATGGCTCAAAGGGTACCAAAGGAGAAACTGGACCAAGAGGTTGGTGCCCTTTATTCAAAAGAATGATTACATAACCTGGGTTTTCCAATAGGCTGGAAAATGCTTACTAAACGTGACTGTTGAAAAACGTTCGATTACGAATGAAAAGTCTAATCAAAACAACTCTGCTGCAAAATCAATGTCTGAGTGAGCTAATAATTTGTTTATCTCATACGTAGAAGAGACCCGTAAGAGCTAAACTACTAAATTTGGTTCAAAATCTACGGATGTTGTTTCATGTAGCCTATGTCAGTTAACCCGCACCTCAAGAATACCGCTAACATATATTCGAGTTTTATTGTTTTTGATTTGCGCATTCCAGACCTTCAGCAAATCCCACATATCGTTATCATGCTTTAATGCTTTCATAGGTGAAGTTGGACCTCCATGCACTGGCACTAGCGGATCTCGTGGGCTTAGAGGCGAAAAGGGTAATTCAGGGCCATCAGGACTCCAAGGTTTACAAGGAAAGAAAGGAGAACCGGCTGCAGGTCTTAGAGGTGATCCAGGTCCACAAGGACCTAAAGGTGAACGGGGAGATAGTGGACCCAGAGGGCCGGCTGGTATCTCTGGTGACATGGGATTGGTAGGACCAGCTGGAGATAAAGGAAACCAGGGACAGAGAGGAGAGCCTGGACGTGAAGGTCAAAAAGGGCAGAAAGGAGCACCAGCTTCAATTACAGGTAATTTGGTTGTCATTAAAGATGTGCCACAATAAAAATTCAGACTTTACAGCGCCAAGGTTGTCGGATTTAATCAATAGCTGTTACAAAATCAACAATTTTATCTATGCAAGAGATTTCATTCTGACTGTGGCTCAGCAAATGAACTGAAATGCTCGCGCTTTAATTTGCCTTTTATGTTCTATATCTCCGCTCCACTAATCTGAATATGTTAATGCAAATCTTCCAATAACTTACCTGTACTTAAGGAAATATTTTTTGACAATCTTCCAAATCTTGTTTGTTTACAGGACCTACAGGACCTAAGGGAGAGAAGGGTCTGCCTGGTCTAAGAGGATTTGAAGGGAACATAGGACCAGCTGGAGAAAGAGGATTCCAAGGACCACCCGGACCACAAGGGCCTAAAGGTGAACGTGGCAATGTAGGCATCAATGGAATTAAAGGTAATGAAAACTCAGTACTGCATATCATTTTTTACATTTAAAAGCAGTAGTTCATTGCAAACAACGATTATGGTAAGCTAATAAACAGTCGCTTTTGTGTCAAGAACCACTGGCGAGATTGTTAGCAACTTCTCTTTCAAATAGTGACATCTTGTTGTGTAGCACGCGCCTGTTCTCTATTTTCCAGTACTATCTCTCAGACAGCTCCGGGCATTGACCATTTTGCAGGCTACATCTTGCCAGACTTTCTATCTAGACCGGCCCTCCCTCAGTCGATAGTAGATAAGGGAGATTAATAAGGTGGCTTAAAAAGGCTGCTTAAGACTACCTTATTGCTTTTACTTCATTTTTCATCGTTTTTCAAAAGGACAGCGGAAATAACTTTCGCAGTAATTGGAATTTTGCAAGAGCCACTGATAGGGAACTTGTTTAAGGCCCTGTCTTTGTGACTTTGAAATATTGGATACCCCTCTAAAAGACAAAAAAAAGGAATTTCAATTCGTGATAATATATAATATGTACTCTTTTTCGTTATTTAAAGTATTTAGAATATGTCGTGTTACACCGATATTTCCAGGCAGTTTTTATGGTAAAGCAATTTAAATTCGATAGCATTGCGACGTGATGAAGCAATGAACTCTTGTTTATTTCAGGTGTTACTGGTCCAAAAGGAAACTTAGGCCCACGTGGTGATGCAGGCCCAAGTGGATTGCCAGGTCCGAAAGGACAACTCGGAAGACCGGGCCCAAGTGGATCCGCAGCTTTCGGATTTTACCTCACAAGACACAGTCAGACTACAGAGGTAGCCTACAATCTAGGTTTTCATTTCCCCTTGTTCTTCGCTTCGTTTTATGTTCTTTAATCTCGTTAATGAGGTAATGAGTTTTACTTTTATCTTAGCTAAAAGGAAGTCTCTTGCTAGGTTTTAAACTAGTAAAATGGAAACTAGCTTGTTTCCCAACCCCCACTACTGAAACATCGTACATTTACCCATAATGCATCACAAATTTTGGCATGATTCTCCTAATAGCTACTTTTTGAAACGTCGATATTTTCAATGAAACAAAAATGTAATTGTGTACCAAAAAACCTTTTATATGTTGTCATTGTAGCTATATCGCAAAAGATCCCTTTCTATTTTTAGGTTCCATCCTGTCCATTTGGAATGGAAAAAATTTGGGACGGATACAGTTTACTTTATGTCCAAGGAAACGGACGTGCAGAGGGACAAGATTTGGGAAAACCAGGCTCTTGCCTAAGGAAGTTCAACACGATGCCTTTCTTGTACTGCAACATCAAGAACCAATGCAAAGTAGCTTCAAGAAATGACTATAGTTTCTGGCTTAGTACCAATGAACCAGTGCCAATGATGACAGCATCCGGACCAGCCGTCGAGAAGTACATCAGCCGGTACGTGAATTAAGATAGTTTAGTTGCGCCATAAATAGCGTAGCTCGGAGGGAATGTTCATAGGTGGAGGGAAACGTGGGTACGATCTGAAAACTCTTTTATCAAGATCTAAATATTCAACTAGAATCATCAAGATGTACAGAATATCGTTTGACTTAGGAAAAATGAAAAATTCCAGTACATTCTTATCGTGGGAGGTAGGGTAATGTGTACAAGACTATGCGCATTTATGGGTGCCAATTTTGAAATTAATCTTGTTGATACGTTGCTGAGAATGAATTGTGAGCAAGGAATCGCCAATTTGCAGGAGATTCAGAGGGATAGTGTATTTGTTTAATTTTTGGTGTATATATTCCTTGATCTATGCGAATATTGATTACAACGCATTTTCTATATTCAACAGCTGTGCAGTTTGTGAGGCCCCAGCCCATGTCATCGCAGTTCACAGTCAAAGCCTACAGCCCCCAGCATGCCCACGTGGCTGGGTCAGCCTGTGGTATGGATACAGTTTCTTAATGGTGAGTAGGCGCTCTTAGTTTTGGCTATGATTATGATTGTTCCTTTTTATTATTCTATGTTTATTTGCCAGTTTCAATATCTTCAACATTGGTTTCATTTTTTCTTTGGTTGACTTTTTCTTAAAATGTCTGCTAAGGTAAAACGGTGGTTATTGACAAATTGAATTGCTTTGACGGTTGAGCGTCTTCGAAAAGAAATATGAACACACTTATTATCGCTAAAAATGCTTTGCTTATCAATAGGAGTCACAAACCAATAGTTGCTGCAGCATTGCTGTATAGAGTATTCAAAACCCTTATGACCTCTTCTGTTCTCTTTTCTCACAGTACAACAGCGCAGGAGCTGAAGGTGACGGCCAACATCTCGGCTCCGCAGGGTCTTGTCTTGAAGACTTCAGGGCCCACCCTTACGTCGAGTGTCATGGTGATGGTAAATGCTATTTTTACGGCTCAACTTACAGTTTCTGGCTCGCTACAATCGAAGATCAAAATCAATTCAGAAGACCCCAGGAAGACACAATAAAAGCAGACAATCTTAGACGCAGAGTGAGCCGCTGTCAAGTTTGCATGAAGCAACCATCAAACGGTGGACCATAAGTGACAGCTCAGTCATGTTGCGTTATTCGGACACGACAGGTTAGGCACATCAAAAATATGGGCCTTCAAATTTAATTCGGATAATGACGGTTGTTAGCGAATTTAATGAAAATGAAAACCTATTTCTATATATTTTCTAATGTAAACCAGAACTATGACATATTTTTAAAGGTTGTTCGAGCGTATTGCTGTTCAGTAAAGTTTTGTATCAATTTCGACGTCTATTAAGATTGGACAAATTTACTTTCCTATTCTATTTCATTTATGCAAGACAACGAAAAAGCAGGTTTTTAGGAAGTGAAAGGGTATTTATTGTGTAAACATTGCTGTACTGTTGATGAAGAATTGTAACACGCTTTAAGCTTCAGCTTGTTGTCTGCTCCATCGTGATTGAGAATGTCTGTGTTGACACATGGAGATAAGAGCTCTGTATAGAAAGAGCATTCAAATACGACAACATTCCCTTTGGTCCAGATGCAACGCTTTGAAGAGACACGTTGTACCATTGACCTGTAAACAGACGGCAGTGTATTAATGCCAGGTAATGGCATGCAGAGATTTAATCGTGCTAGTTGCAGCTCGTTACAGCAACCTTTATCCGTCGTCCAAAAACGTCGTAGCTATGACCAGCGATCACCAAACCTCAGATTGATTTTGCTTCCCATCTCTGGTATAATCGCAATAACCTGTTTCTGGTGACTTGAATCTGCGAGTATCAAGGTCACGAGTTCCAGTAACTATTATAAAGAAAGCCTTGTCTTGTTAACTGCCATTCCCGCCCCCTCTCACCCCATTCTGATGTGCGCAAATTAGCGATTCAACAGCCCGGGTCCATTTAAATGTCCGTTGAACAGATCACGCAAGCTTGCTCCAATATCTTATCATAAGTTGATCATTTTTTGACTTCATATAAATTGTAACTAGGCCTAAGCTTTCGAGAATTTTTAATATAGATAGTGGAATGTACGGTTTTGCTGTCTATTATATAATCACGTTCGTAGACTTCAGTTCGCATTGTTGTATCTAAACTAGAAATGTTGAATTATTATGTTTTCAATTGATCTGTTTTGTATCAATGGTACCTTGTCGCTTATGTTGTAACAATGGATATCTCTTTTAGTCCCTTATTTGGATTTATAGTGGGTTGTGTTTTCTTCAGGCAAAGCAGCTCGGATTTGTTGTATATCGGTATAAATAAAATGGCTTACTTTTGTTTGAAAAATCTTACGAGGTTGAGTGAAATTGCTTAGAAATTTCATTTTCCTTAAGCATTAGACTTTCATATTTGAAGGAAAAGCCAGCAAAGATTTATTTATTGCCACGAAAATTGCATTTCTTCAAACAGTATGACTGAAATTGTGACTACCTTGCTTTATGACATTTTATCTTTACAAACTAATTATCGTTGGAGAAATTTTCAAGAAATTTACACCGAATAATCTACCTTGATGCGGTTATGTTAAATATTTTCTTTATAAGGCTGGATTTTCAGAAACGTACGTTTTCGAACCTTTAGTGTCAATTCACCTTTATTCAGATGCTAATATTTCAACCTAGAGAACATTTAAAATATCAAGTTTTTTAAGCTGTTTATAAGCGATGTTGATGGAAATCTATTCAAAAGCTATGACATTGTTTTAGGTTTTATGACCAAAGACAAAAAGGTTTTTTAAGGCAAAATAATTCGTTTTTGAAAAGCAAGATATTTTGTAAAAATTTTGATTGTACCTTAGTAAAAAGATAGCTCGTTTATGCTTGGACTCGAAAAATGACGGGAAAATTGTAGCGCAAAGACAAACAGTTTTTCATGAGTGTAAAGGACAAAAGACGTGAAATTCAAAGGACGCAGTGCCACTAAACTTATCAAGTTAAGCAAAGGCTCTCAACGAACAAAAAAGAATGCTGTCGAGAAAAACGTTACAATTGAGAAATGAATCTTTTCCTAAGAAGAACGTAAAGTTTTGTCTATTCTATTGACACTGATAAAATTTTCATTTATTTACCAACTAATCATCCACACAATTATTTTACAAATCGTTGAACAAAAAGATAATTCATCTCTTTCTAGAACTTGTTGCTTTTTGCCCTCTTACTTTCTTTACTTTTCTTATTTTTACTTATTCTCAATTTTTGCCTTGTACTTTCTACGGTTTCACCACGTACTTACTGCGCAATCATGTTTTTATCCGATCGAGTTTAATACATATATACCGTAAATCCTTGCATAGCCCCCCTGGATTCTTATGAATTCGGGCGTTTTTGGATGGGAGATTTTTCGAAGGGTGTTTAAACGAGTTAGGACTTAAACGCCGAGGATCTGAAAGAACGAGGATCTGAAAGGCGCCAAACAAATAGTTCGTTTTCAAAGAATTTTTCATTTTTTCAAATTCACCTTTGAAACGAAGCACACTGCAAATCGATGTTGTCAAAAAAGACATTGTGAAAACGCTCCGTATTTTAGTTTTTCATTTTCCCGCACACATGTCATGTATCATGGACTAAAAGCATAAATCATAAAAATTTTGGGGCTAATTGAAAATTCTTAGTTCCACTGTAGGAGCTAGCAAGAAAGGGCCTGAGAGAGATCAGAGAGAGACTAAAGAGAAAAGAAAAATTAGTACTGCGAAATTCAAGGGGAACTTCATAATTACATATAAATTATTCACATACATAGAAAAACGTCAAAGAAATATACATATAATATCTTACTACAATTTTATTTTGCTGCCACTTTATTTTTCTGAAAAGAGCAGAAGGATTTTCGATTGACTTCCAATTGGTAACATCTTTTGATAACTCGTGAGTTTAGTATGGACTATACGTAATTTGGATTCGCAGAAACCTTTTAAAAACTCTCTTTTTTATAAGAACACACTTTTTAAACGAAAATTGAGGGTCGATTTGTCAAAAATAATAACAAACATGGCCAGCCACAGATAGAAAAGTAGCAGGGAAAATCAACATGAAAAATGTCAACAAACGGGTTCAATTTTATTAGCCCAGTAACAGTGATACTGGAAACGTCATGCAAAACAATTCATAGGTTGTAGTTTTACAAAATTAATTTTGATCTAAGAACGAAATTGAGAACATTCAAGCTGCAAATGATTCAAAAAAGAGGAACATCTAGCCTCGGAAAAATTATCTGGTTCTTATAAAAAAGAGTGTAACAGAGCCAATTTCAAATCACACAGACAAGATATTTAAGATACTACTGGTATAAGTTTGAAGGGGCGATGTAGAAACATTGACGAATTTTGAGAAGAAAAAAGTTGGTACGAGAAATCTGTTCAAGTCCTTGAAAAATCTCAGTACCAAAGGAACTTTATTTGAAAGAGTGCCTGAAAGATCTTCGCAACCAATAAAAATATGTTTATTGACAATACATGCTGAAAAATTGTTCTTTAAAGACAGTTACTAACGAACTCAGTTGACGACTTCCTGACTGTCCTGTTGTGTATCGTAAGTATTACTTGGTGTAAAAATTATGTTTGCTCTTTTGTAGACCAACTGCACGGTCACGAATGACAAGATTAGAACAAGCACTCCACACCCAAACACTGTGTACTGCAAAGATAGTTTATAGCGGTAAACAAAAAGATTTAAAAAATAACAATTGCACGTATATATAAACAAAGACACTAAATGATAAAAGTGAGTTTTGATCATATCAGCAAGGAAAGAGATCGCAATAAGATCAGGGGAAATGTGGTAATTTGTCTTAATCTAACCCCATTCTTTTTTGTATAAACAAAATCGGAGACCTAGGCATAAATAAAAATGGATTATAATTGTCAATTTTAACAAAATACCTTACAGTTTTTGACACTGTCAAAGCAAAGACGCTACTTGCGAACGAAATAAAGGAAACATATTTCTCAACAATGTTATTATTTTCGCAACTCGCCAAGATTTAACTTATAATAGCTAAGTATTGAAAACCCAAATTTGTATCTGAAAACCCAGCAACCCCCATCCATCCCCTAAATCAACCCGTTAAGACCATTCACCTTGTATTTTCAATCTTGGTGAAGGTACAACTAACAAAAAAAGTAGTTGGAACACCGAGATTGCGATTGTGGCAAATGTATAATTTCCCTTCATTTTCCTATTTCAAGCAGATCGTCTCTCTTCTCCCCTTAAGCAATGTTTGAAAGGCATATCTCACTAATCGTCTGAATGACACACTTTATCGGTTCCCACTTTCATATTTCGTCAATAACAAGACGGAATCCAACATTGTAAAGGAAGGGGAAGAAAGACTTTGGGTAAAAAAGATGCCGAGGGGGATCCAACACTTTTAGAGGGTATGGTAATCATTTGTTTGTTGTCATCCACTAAATACAGTTCCATAATAAATCCAAAATGATAAATTTTAGCAAAATACCAACCAAATCCGCAAGTTTTACAAGAATAGAAGAAAAATGGAGATGAATAAACATAAATTCTTACTTCCATTGTAGGTCCAGAAACTAAGAACATCCTCACCCCGAAGTCAGCGTTCCACCTGGGTGATTACGGTAAGTTAATAAAATATTTACATCGATAATGAAAGTTGAAAACATCAAAGTTTTTTTAAAAATCAATATACGTTTAAGGATAATACAAGATTTAACTTTCGATCAATTTCATGCTGAAGTTTACTTTGGATGGGATAGATAATCAATGGAATAGATCTATAGCCAGCCTAATTTAGTGCCTATCCAAAGGCAGGCAGAAATTTTCTTTCCATTGCAATCCATTGCAATGTTTCCATACGGTACAACCCTTGTCCCCACGGGCACAACCTTCAGAATAAAGTTTACTTACATGCTCTCTGCCCACGTAGAGAATTCGGTCGATTTATAGTCTTTGATTTCAAAGGCTGGTGAAACAGCTGGAGTCTTGTGCACTGCAAATTCAACGCAAATTGCCTGCGAATTCAGTGGGCCTTTCATACCGTATTTTGACACAGCAGTTGGAAGCTACAGGGGAAGCGATACAGATATCGTTGAACAATCATTATTGACAAAGTAAAAATAACATGAAAAGAAAAAAATTAATGACATTCAGGTTGTTTTTACCTGACTACAATATCTTAATTTTTCAGAATTGGATGTTGCGATGCGAAGCGTAGGAATGGGTCAGAAGGCAGAATTAATTGAGAATGACATTCAAATCTTTAAAAAGCAAAAAGGTTTGACTATAAATTTGAGGTATGAAGTATGAATTGAGGAATAAGAGCCTAGACTAGCAAGCATTTCAGATGTTTTGAAATGCATAACTTACATTGTTCCTAGTGTCCGAGCAATTTCCGTCGTATTTTGTCCAGTTACCAGTATAATAGCCGAGCAGAAGGTAGATTATGTCCGTTATAGGGTTTGTAAATTGTGCAACACTGATGTAGCGAGAGAACGGCTTTTTGGCTGGAAAGAAAAAGACAAGTAAGCCAGTTAACAAAGAATTCGCAAGTCAGTAGTCTTACAGTGTGCCTTCTTCCATGATTTAGCAATTTTTCCACAGTGTTCTTTACTTTAACAAACTACATTAACTGCGTATGCATTTTACAGGCCGTTTCCAACAACGGCCCTTCTTAAAAGGTTCAAATCATAGATTGGCAAAAGTACACTGTTTGGAAACTAAACATACCAAAATCTTTATAAGCAAGCGAGCAGCTTGTTCTGTTATGTATACTGAGGTCAAAATCTTTTCAAAACAGAATAGAATCTTTAACCATAGAATAGGATTCTCCTAGTGGACTTAAATCAAATACTCAAGGCTATTGATGAAACTTACGCAGAGTACTTTTAGAATTCACTGGAAGGATTTCTCGGAAAACGGGACAGCTAGCCGATATTAAGAAACACGATATCAGGTCTGCAATCTAAAAAAGAGGCACAAGGAAACAATTCATATAACAAGTAACGACAATGAAATCTGAAAACCCTGCCTTATGTTACGAGTTATTTTTGCAGGTCTATAGAAAAACATTTGTTAGGGTAATATAATATAAACAGCAAGATCGCAAGGGTCTAAAAAAGAAATTTCGGAGACATGTTAGCATGATCAAAATAATATTTTTTACTAACTAAAAAAAGGAATTCCTGGAATATATTCATATAAAACAACAGTTTGAAGTGACATAATGAATTTCTGTGTCACATCATCGAGTTAAAAAAGTCTTCGAGTTAATCCTCACCAGCCTATTTTAAATTGAACAAAAACAAACAATTAGGAAGCAAAGTCGGGTTTTTAACACGAAATGGCACAAAGGAATTTGTTTGTGTAATTTCATTTTTCCAGTATATCAATACATCATGGTACATAAATCTCACTAAACGGTGAAGGGGGTTTGTCGAAAAAACAAAGCCATTTAGTTCTAGCAGCAACCCAGTTACCTACTACAATCATTTTGACATCAACGTTGTTTCGTGTTTTAAGGCCTAAATTTACCTGTTGCGCAGAAACGTTCATTGGTGCAGGAGGCTCCTTCCCATCGGTAGCAAGCTTGTACACAGCAGTGGCGACAGCTTTTGCTAAATTAGCAAGCTCCTGTCAAGGAATGTGCAAAGAATGAGAGCGAGGATCAAACTAAATTTACTGACGTACCATGGTACTGTGGAACATGACCGCGTTGCAAACAAATTTTAGTTTCTATAATCAATTATACATGCCCATGACAAGGCACGGATGAAATGCAAAAAGTAATTCAAGACTAACAAAAGATGTATTTGTAAGCAAAAATAAGTTAATGTCAGCGAGACTGTCCCAAAAAACAATGATTTCCGATTAACAACTGAGCAAATCATGATGCACATTTCAACAGACACAAAATTTTTGTTGGCTAATATCAGAGGAAATAAAAAGTTTTTTAGATCAAAGCAACCCCGACTTTTTTTAGATTCAGAGAAGAAGAAGAAGAAGAAGAAGAAGAAGAAGAAGAAGAAGAAGAAGAAGAAGAAGAAGAAGAAGAAGAAGAAGAAGAAGAAGAAGAAGAAGAAGAAGAAGAAGAAGAAGTGAAAAGCAACAAAATTGGGGAATTATTGCCCGCATAAATTTCAGCAAAGAAATTAAACTAGATCCTCAGACACTATCAAAATTTCTGGCTTTTCATAACTGAGACAGCAAATTTTTCTTTATATGCATAATCTTTACCAATTTTCTTTTCTTGTAAATTATTTGACTTCCCTACCTCACTTTCATTCTTTCGAGTTGAGAGGTATGTTTTTCCATCGCGATTAATGACATCAAATTTGACTCCGATATTTTCTGCATCATCGTATCGACTATTGTAATACCTTAAACAAGCGAGAAACATCATGCGTTCCCAGAAACATTCTTTAAAAATCATAAACGTATGGTTTATCTAACAGTGCAGTGCCTTCAGTAGGCTTTAAGAAAAAAACTTAATTACATTCATTTATTTTGGAAAATATGCGATGAAGTATGTTCTTTTCAAATGATAATATACAGAAAATACGTAACAAGCTGAATGTTGCCATAACAGCGCTAGATAATAAAAAACCGCTTGAAAAAAAGGGGAAACAGTTGGAAGAAAAGACCTGCCTCATTTATCGAAAGCCAATATAAAGTTTTTCACCGGCTTAACAGTTGAGGGGATATATCACTTCCTTCTTTTGGACATTATAAGCTGGAAATAAATCATCTGTTTTCAGGATCGGAAAACCAATGGCAACTTGCAGAAGACAACAATTTGTGAATGAAAAAAAGGGTTATACGAAAGACAGATCAACAAATTTGATCGTCAACACTCACATGTTATGGAATTCCTTTTTGTGATCTGCCAATACAATTCCAGGAATCTTCTTCTTCAGTTTCTTTGAGCGAAGAAACCTTTGAAATGATGCGGGGGGTAGGGGGTCTGATGGGTCAGCTTTGTTGATTTCAATACTTCCAGATTTGCCCGCCCCCATCAGGTAGGATTCCATTTTTTCAACCTAGAATTTCACAGTTTGAAAATTATTCATTATTTCAATAAATATTCACTCTTCAAAATTACATTTTATTTTCTAATAACATGATATTTCAAAGACGAGATTATTGGAGCCAAATAGCATACCTATCCGATGGCCATTACAGAAAACAAAAACAGCAATAGGGCAACATGAGTAATTAGACATGCAAGAGACACTTGAGCAAGATATTACTACAAGTTGAACCAGGCGTTCTGTCTTTAAATTAACTTAACAGTTTAAGTTCAATATTACTGAGTTCACCGCCAAACGAAATTTTTCATCTCGATATAAAAAAGCTTGAAAATGTTTTTGTCTTGAGGTAAAGATCATTCATAAGTTTGGAGCACATCATTAACACCAGCAAGAAAACTGTTCTCTGCAAGAATTGCAATGTAGCAAGAAGTGTTCTGTATCTTCTATGTGTCTTTGAAATTTTATTGAAATTTGTGAAAATTAAGTTTGCTCAGCACAACCCTCGAGTTTGATATGCAATCCCTTTTGAATTTTGTATACCATATACGAATTTTCCAAGGGGGAAGGGCGACTTGTAAGTGAGTGATTTTTTTAAAAAGTCCAGGTAAAAGTTTATGCCCTGACTAAAAGATCAAGTTTATTCCACTGAGATAATAAGTTAGGATTTCTCTATTTCTACTCCTATTTGTTCTACTACTACCTGGTATCTAAATATTCAACTTGTTGAAAACTATAGCAAAAAACTGATTGCGTAATCTTCAAAATCAAAAAAATAGTTGTCATGAAACATAAAAAAACAATCACTGATTATACCTCCTTTTTAACATCAGGATCTCCGGAGACAGAAACGGGATCACTATGCATCCAAACTGTGTTATTTGCCATCTCTCCAACTTGACTGATTTCCAAAAAGTATCCAATATTCGACAAATTCATCTTTGAAACAGTGTTATTGCTGCCCTTCTGCGAGGAAACGATTCACGAAATGAAGAGCACATGGTGCATAAAAACTATTGGATAATATTCTATGTAGATAAAAAAATAGTAAATGACGGCAAGGAGAGTGTATCATAAGGGTCCTGAAGGCGATCGTGCGAAATATGTATTGGTCATCTTAGAAACTGTCAATATCAACACATTCCATTGCCTTTAAATCGGAGAGTCACGTGTTGAATATCGCAACAATGTTTCACTTTGCTAAATACAAGGTCGTATATTAATAAGAATTATCTGTCTTTGTTTTCCTCAATATATAACAAACTGAACTACATTATCAAGCCACAAGAAGTATAGCAACGTTCTCAGCCCTCTGGTATCTAATGTACAAAGAACATGTGGTAATAAATGCGTTACAAAGCGATATTTATTCACTTGCATTAAAAGAATCTTACCGGCTTTTCATTTGAGTAAGGAAAATCGCCATTTTCCATATCCCATACCATCCGAGAGGAGCCAATATAATCCCAAATTTCCTACGATAAAAAGAAGACATTAGGCGAGCCACAACTTAAAACGGCAACTTGCTCCTTCCGGGTTGTTTCTCATAGCTTTGGTGCTTACTCAAACTGACAGATAAGTGTATGCATATACGATTACAAAAATACATTGAGTAAATGACTCTTTCAACAAAACTCTTCAAAGTCTTAAGCTTTGCTAGAATAGATCAATCGTCATGAAAACCCTAATATTTGTTTTCCACTTTTTGTGCTTTCCCATCAAACCAATTCGATGTTGACACATAAAAGAGTAGCGTTAACAACACCTTTTTACCTCATAAGTCAGGATATGGTGCTAAATGTAATAAAAGTAAAAGCTCTAACTTGCATAGGCAAAACAAGCCTAGAAAAAAATAATGCTAAAGAAGTTGCATAACGTTGCGAAATGAAAATGAAAATCAAGAACGACAAAGGAGTTCTGAAAACAAGACAAATATCATGCTTTACCTACCCCGTTGAACAAAATAAACATG
Source organism: Rhopilema esculentum (assembly GCF_013076305.1). The sequence continues at coordinate 1,449,485 of NW_027019322.1, forward strand.
ACTGGTTTCATTTTGTGGCCTGTCAATGTTCCAGCTTTCTGTAAAAAGAGTTACTTTTCAGTTGAAATTTGCTTCAAGTTGACTTTTTGATAATATCACGTGTGATTTACAGCGTGGTATCCCCATAGTAGAGCTGGGAGATATGGTCTGGCAATATTACAGTCACAAGTATTGCAATGTTATTGCTTAGAAAAGTAATTAATGTTAAAATTCCAAAGCATTTCGTCAAGCTACCATTATTGAAAATGTGAATCTGATGTTTTTATCCTTCAGGCAAGGTCTTTCGAATATTTTCAAAGTCATGAAGATTTATATCAACTTTTTACCTGGCAATTTTTACCAAAAAAGTACGATTGAAAAATTATACATAAATCTCTTATATAAATCTTGATGCGATAAAGATTCATAGTGAGCAAAGGTCGGTGTAGACTGGGATCTGCGGCATTTCAAATTCTACTGCTAGGCATTGTACGAAAATTTGATACAAACCGGTTTCTTCAGGTCGAATGCATAATGCAGAATATTTGATCTTCTTCTGATCAATTAATACATTGGTTAGCTTGGTAAAAAATATCTGAAGTGCAATGATCCTTTTTGAAGCTGCACAATAACTAGCCTGCGCGCAGACTGCACAAGCTACACCAATTACAGCTGTAGGCATTCAAAACTATGAATAGGCCAATAGAGTTATGATAGGCAGTATATAGAATGGTACAAAGGTACTTTTATACCCTTATCAATTAAACTGATAAAGTATTATTTAAATGCGTAAGAACAAAAGTGAAAGAATAGATAGGTTGCTTAAAGATTTTTGAGCTTATCCTTGAGTAGAACTTGGCCCTTCCAACAAGATCTGTTTATTTCAACTGAAAGCTGCTTACGATTTTTCTTTTGAGTTCTCCAAGAGCATATGCCGCTCCAAGAAGGGTCACAATACCAGATACGTCATTGTTTGCACCAGGAGCCAGATCGTGGAAGAACCCAGAGCTGTCCATCTTTAAAAAGTTAGTTCAAAATGCAAAATTTAAAATGAGAATTACAAAACTAGACAGACATTGATTACATTGATGTGTGTCAATCAATACCGGATCCGTAACTACACAAGATAAAAACTGAGGGCTTCATGCAATTTAGGGCACCTGAGCGCGAATAATAAAGGTCCCTGGTCAAAAGGGGCCCCTGAGATATCTTAATGTCTATGTTTGAAGACTTCGCTCAAGTTCACCTTGCTCTCAACAACTTTTAAAGTTTTTTAACTGAAGCAAATGACTTGGCTCCCCCAATTTACAGAGGAAAGTGTCATTTTTACACCTTGCTATTATGTTTAACACGCTAAACAGCCTTGGATGAGACCTTCTAGCTGTCCGTAGATAGGGCTCCCGTTTCAGCTTTATTCCAAGAGCCTCAGCTGCCTCTGTTACACAACTGGAGGAATGATTCTTAATGATGGATGATTCATGATTAACGAAGCACCAATCAAATCGAACCTTTCATGCAAGTGATACACATTCTAACTATACCAATTTTTTTCTATGAATGAAATATCTGCTCACATGATAGTTTATAATAATTGACCACACCTCTTCAACCTATGAAATACCACTCACCCTTGATGAGACGATGATAACTTCTTTTTCCGCCAGAGGTTTGGTGAGGGGGTACAGAGTGCCCCAAACATTCCAGTCTCCAAGAGGATCACAAAATGAATCTAAAATTAAAGTTGTTGTTCAAATTGATAAGCAAATCAAATAGCCAAGTGGGTAGCCGCAAAATATCAGTAGAGGTATTTCTTGAAATATTGTCATATGGGGATTTTTCCATGCGCATCTACTTTGACGGGAACCTAAAGATTATGAATTATCAATGAACATTTGAAGTTGCTCGTACTGCGTTCAATATTGCAGCAAAACAACAATATGGCAGCATATCCTTGTTTCAGTCAACAGGAAACAAAGATGTCAGGAAATCAAAATGTTTCTACATCAATCGCGATTACGGATTTTGTAGAGGCATCTGACTTTTCCATTACGCTCAAATTTTGTTGATTCGCACATACATCCAAACCTCCATATTAAAGACCTGTGAGTCTAGAGTTACTGTCAATTGTAGGAGGATGTCACAATTGTTTTAGGGGCTACATTTTCCGAGGCCTTCATTCGTTCAATCATTCATTCATTCATTCATTCATTCATTCATTCATTCATTCATTCATTCATTCATTCATTCATTCATTCATTCATTCATTCATTCATTCATTCATTCATTCATTATTTAAGCATGTAAGACCACTCAGCAATGCTGGTTTACAAGGGGGCATGCATTTTCTTGCTTTTATCTGTCCGTTGTTTGGGATGTCCGGAATCGAGAGTTGTTGCTTGATAGATGTATACTTTGCCACTATCTCAACCATATAAAAACTGGAGCCGAATAAATCTCATCAAATGATAGAATCTGCTTATAATTTTCTTTGAGGGGAATGAAATCTATTTTAAGCAAAATATTAGAACGACCCTGGCGAATCGCAGGCCTAACAGTACAACAAACCAACAGAGTTTTCCGCACCATTCTAAACAGCTTTTCAGCTTGAAACAAATACATATATAAAAACAAATCTTATTTCACTTTAATCGTGTGGAATGGAAGCTTGTTAGAAAAAATGAGATTTTTCTTTTTCATGTTTTTAAGAGCATTAGACTGATAGGTTTCTAAAAAGATTACGGTATGGGTAATACCTTTTTTACATTAACCCTAATTCTATGAGTTCAAAACGGATGCAAGGATGACATTTGCGGTACCTTTGTGTGTATTCTGACGGCAATCCTATTTGAATATATGAAAATACCATTGGAAACATTGTCTATCGGAGTTGAAAAGAGTCCTTAAGAAAATTGAAAATCAAAAAACACTGGCTCTTCTCTGAATCTGTGCCAAACTCTTTTTACCAAACTCTTTAACGCTGATGTTTTCGCTGTAGGTCACTTCATACTTTAACAGAGGACGCATGTTCTGCTAGCGGAGGTCGGAAAGGTAAAAACACGCTTCGTGGTGAAGAGATATTTCGCATCTTAAGCTCATAAAACGAACACAGTCCTTTAATCCATAGTGAGACAAACAATTCCAGGGCCTCAATTAACAAACTTGTTGGATGGAACAAGTCTTTTAGTCCCTTAGCTGCCCCCATGTTTTCTGTTTGGAATGGCATGCTTTTTTAATCATTTATCACAGTAAAGAATCATTTTCGCAAAGATTTTAGAAACGTGCCCCTTCCCATTGAGGTCTTTGAAATAGCACACAGATGCCTTTTTATTATTTCAAAATGCAAGGACGCCCAAGCCACCCACCCCACAGACCGTAAGACGTTTTCATATCGACTGACTGAAATCCGTAATTACTATAAGTATCTGTAAAAAGGGGCCCTCTTGCGTATAAAACAGGTCTCATTTTTTCTATGCAAGAAAGAAACAAACTTTCTTTGCAGCAAGGTGACGTTCTTATATCAGTGAACCGCAAAGACACTACAACCCCCCAGATATACAATTCGTTCCCCGAAATCCCCTCCTAAGCGAACAAGTAAGAACTGCTATCAATTTCATACTTATCGTGCTTTGCAGGAATACGGGGGCATCTGATTTTCTTTTACAAGTAGGAGTGTCTTTTGCAGCAAACATGAAATCTTTTAGTTCAACTGCACACAATGGATATTCGGAATTTGAGTTGTGCTTCTCTATACACTGGGGAGAACAAAATCCGTGAATATCGATGAAAAAGTATTAAACATTCTCAATGAAACAGATACTCTTTATTTAATAATTAGGAATTCTAAAAAGTGAGTGCATGGGAAAAAATTACCCTATAGATGTCTATGTTTGCAGGTTGACAAGGACGAATTCAAGCCATTCAAGTATAATGTTATATTTGAAAAGGATTTGAAAAGAGAGGGTAATGTAACTAAATAGCGATAAACTTTTAAAAAGAAAGCTAACTGATTCGAAAATTGTTGACATCCACTTTCCTGATATCAAGATAAAACAAGAGAATTAAGATGGTCTAACTAAGACCCCCCGATCTACCTCCCTTTTTGCATCCTGATTTACGGTGGAACAGGTTCTGTTGTCTAAAACACGACCACCTTTGACAAGAGCAAGCCTTGACGTGGCGAATGAGCCGTTAAACCCGTTTCGCCGAGAATCGGGATGCGAAAAGGGAAGTAAATCGAGGGGTCTTAGTTAGACTATCTCAGTTCTCTTATTTTATCTTGCTGATATAAAAATATATAAAGCAAGCAGGTAATAAAATACTGCCTGATTGGAGAAACAAATAGATAACTACCCGCATTGTTTCATTGATTTCTTCTTCAGAACCCAAGGCAAATATTGGAAGATCATAATAAACCATTGACATTGAATTTCCCTGGAAGACAAGCATTAGAAAAATGATAATTAATTACAAATTTTGGAATAATTTTGCTCTTGAGAGACTAAACTGACTTCAAAATGGTTTAAATTGATTACTGTCAACAAACTTTTTTGTCACTTTTGGCAAACAAATACAGAAGGAGGTAAAAGGTATTTATTTCCTATGGCTTTTATAACCAATGGCGTAGCAATGGTGGTAAGATTTTGGAGTAGCAAAAGCTAATAAATTGTGGGAAGAATTGGTTCCCCACCCTTTGGAAGGCTGAGAAACGCCCTTTTCAAAAATATTTATGGCCATTATGAGTGCAGCCACCTCTTGCCCCCATACTAACCTACTGCTCAGCATTGTAACAGTGTAAAAAATAAACATCACTTAGATAATAGATACATCAATTATAAGTTAAACCAGTGATAGGGAGTTCTCCAAAATTGCATCGGATTTCAGAAATATATACCTGTCAATATCTATGCAGCAAAAGTAAACAAACCTTTTTGTTCCATTGAACTTTTTTGCAGCTTGAATATTCCTTGTTATCTGAATACATGCCTAAAATGATAAAATGCCTAATAATAGCAGGAATTATGGTTTAAAATCGTAACAGGTATTATATACCAGATAAGTCATTAACAACAGGAAGACTTGCCACCTCGCATGTAATCAGTGCCTAAATATCAAAACAGTATCAAATAATTGTACAACCCTTCTCAATGTGCTAATGAAATGATGACATATGACACACAAGAGCAAACACCAGAATGGCAAAAGACCTTGGAGATAAATTTATTGTTACAAGAATGCCAGGCCGCAAAATTGATAGATCCAACAAATGAGTTGTATGTAATGAATAATTTTATGCTTTTTTCTTATAATCTTAAATTTGTGTTTGCGTAGATTTTGTAACAACAGCAAAGTCAAAATGCAGAATAATTTGATAACATTTTTGAAATGACATACCGTATTTATCAAGAGGACAAGCAGGATCAGGTGAAAATCCTTAAAGAAAAAGTTCTTAATTCTGAATGCATGTTAATTTATAACTATTTGTTGATACAAAAAACTTTGATTCAACCTGTGTCAAAGATCTTACAACTAGAAACGGTGCAACAATAAATAATTTGGCAGCAACATGATGGAGCATAGAGAAATAAGAATTTTATGAATCGATGAACAGCTATTTCAAGGATCACCTAAATCATATTTCAGTTCATCTATTAAAGACAGTCTGTCCTCTCAATGATTGGCTAATATGAAAATAGGTCTTCATGCCTTATTGGATTTGGCTGGCCTAGCTGCGGTAGTAGACAACATTTGAAACTGTGAGCAAAAAGCTATCAGGAATGGCAATAAGATTTAATTACTGGAATTGACTGATGATAATGGAAGCATTTCCTTTCGCTGTTGACATATCTGTTGTAAAAACCAAACAGGGAACAAATTTTTCTAGCCACAGCTTTACTTCAATGAGAGCACAGCCATTTGATTCAAAAGTTCTGGAATCCATGTTGTCTCTGCTTGGTTTAAATCATTTAATTATTGATCAAGCTCAACGGTGCGTGAATTTCACTCCTGTGAAAATAAAGTTAAGCACAATAGGGGACAGACTGCCTTTAAAGCCACTTATTAGCAGTTTACTCTTCCCTGTCATTAGGAAATTCCTTGCCAGCCATACTTTTTCTTGGGAGGGAATAACATTTTAAACTTACATGTAATATATCACAATCCTCCATCCTTCCAATTAAAAGCTGGTTTAATAAATTGATAAACAATGGATCATCAGATTAAAAGGAGAGACGTATTTGCAAGAGTTATAAGAATGTAAATATCTGAAACACGAACAGGAAAACACATTTTTGGTAATACCTTTTACATAATTTAAACTTCAAAGCAAATCTTTAAATATAAAGTTGAAAAATTTTTAAGCTTTGAATTAAAATTGAACAAAGTAAAGTTCTGCAAACAATCTTTTGGTGGTACAAAACTTGAAAATGGCTTTGAAAAAAGCAAACATTCAAGTAAATTAAAGCTTTTTGTCTGACATTCTTTAGAGTTTAAAATGTCAGAACATAGATCGAAAACTCTGTGCTAGGAAATTTATATCCCCAACTGTGAATCAAAATAGGCCAATCAGAAAGGCGAGCACATGAATGTTGAGGTTGACCAATCAGAGCTGCTTGCCTGTTGAGAATGTTACCAATGGAGTCCTAAGGTGAAAACGAACTCCTTTTCTCTACATAATAGCGGTTTTTTAGTGCTTATGTAAATAGATTCCAAAACTGCTAGATGGAAGGACGATCGGGCTTTACCAACAAAGTGAAGTTCTCAAATACCGGCAAGTGGTGTTTTTCCAAGGTGTCCAGTGCTTATAACTAATGCCCCATTGATTTTCTTTGATGCTACAAGGCGATCCATTGTATCTCTAAAAAAACATAAACCAGACTTTTAAGATCTCTCTTTTTACAAAAGTTGCCTGATGAAGGTATTAAGGGTGAAACTTGGAGTAGCAACTTAGAACTGTCCAGTTCTGTACACTAAAATCATGTACAGCATCGGAAACTTTTTGACAGACTGGTAAACAGAAATTAATATTATGTCTTTCGATTAATAAAATAAAAGGAACAAAAATAGGGATAAGATGAGGCTACCATAAAAAAAATTATCAACAAAATGAAATAAAAATAAAATATAGAATAAAATAGTAAAGAAAGCAGACCTATATACAGTTCACAACCATCACAAATAGACTCATATATTTACATATAACTCATCTGATATCTTAAAATTTATCCCACAAAAAATATCAAGGTGAAGCACTCTATATATACAAAAGGTTATTTCTCCTTATTAAGCAGAATAACATTAAAAATTAAACAAAACATAAAAAACTCAATAATATATATTTTTGTTTCCAGTACTTAAAACAGGTTCCCTTTACTGTCACTTTATTCAAAAACCTTTAATAAAGACAAAAACATCAAATTTCACTGCAAAAACTTTTATTTGAAATAAAAACATGAGAAAACAAAACATCAATAGAACATTTTTGCAAAAGAGCACACAATGCTGAAACCAATGCTGAAATAATTTTAGTTTGGGTTAAATATAACTCAATATTACTCATTAGTTTGGGTTAAGATATTCATTTATGTACTCTCAATGTTTCAAATACCTCATGGGTTGGCCAACTCCTTTGGTGGTACATCATAAATGCATTGACACCAGTCTTAATAAGGATTTATATAGGACTAAAATCATAGAAAAAATATTTGACTTACTTTGTAAACATACTGGATGATATGAGTGGTATGTATGGCTTATGAGGACCAACATTTAGAAGCCATTCTAGATGTTCTGATTTTGCTATCAGGTGTAGCACACCCACATTGCCATTCATAGAAGCTGAAATGGATCCAAAAACATAACCAACTCAAAATCAAGGCTATCACTTGCTGAAAATATGTCAACTAGATAATAAGGAATTCTTTGCAAAAAAGCTTAAAACACTATATTATTTAAATCAATAATTTAATTAAAAATTGAAATGTTTCAAAAAATTTTCATCAGAAATATCTTTCTTCCTTTATTTTGACAAAAAAGTTTCACAATTATTTTGTCTTCCATTGAGAACTGTCCAAATTGGATTTTGAATGTGCAGGTAGGCAGCTTTTATTTTTAATATTGATGCAATGCCTCAACAATCAATAAAGAACCATAGACATGATAAGAAGCTAATTTGTATTTTAAAAATATATCAAATCAACATGTTATCATTCTTTCAAAACAACAATGTACATAAATATTTATGAGATGGGCATAACGTTGCCAGCGTAAAAGGACTGCTGTTTATTCTTTGTCAAAACAGGTCATAAAGCCATCATAAAAAGATAAAAACCAAATTGAATATTTGTCTACAAAAAAAGTTTTACTTACATGTACATCCTATTGAATGTGTTGCATTTGTTAGTAACACACAAGGGAAAAAGCTCTTGAAAGTTTTATATATTTTTGATTGTAATTTGTCTCCTGCAAAAAGAAGGCAAGTTCCATTGCAATACACTACATTCAGAAAACTTAGTATGCCTTTGGAATGTGGATCAAGACTTTTGAAAGCTACTAAAGTAATATAACAGGAATAACATGTTTCTAGCAGACTTGCCAACAGGATAGGTGGCACCCATCTCTTGACAATATAAATTATCATACTTGCCCCTTGTATGCTTAAATGTACAGAGGTCCATGTAACCTGGAGAAGCCTCTAACTCTGACCTAGAGGTGCATTCCTCTTGCATTTCTCCCACAACTGAGGTGGAGTTTTTGGGTAGAGAGTTTTTCAACAGCTGAATAACGTAATGTCACATGTGGATTTGATTTTCAGAAGGCTGCACTTAATTACAGAGATTGATTTGTAACCTTGAGTTCATAGAGAAATCTTTCTTCTAACTTTCTTGTTCATAAAATTCCCCAGTAAATTCTCATCATAAACAAGGCAACATTTTAGTTTACAAATGTTTGGATGGGAATGTCCTTCATGTACGGGTTCTAAAACATGGTCCTTACTGAAAATGTGTCTCTATTGGCAAAGAAGCAGCTATGTATTGAAACAACTTCTATCTATCATTGCGATAAGGAATTGAAACAGCTTTGGTGGCACTTTAGAACTTAATTTTGATTGACAATTTCTATTCCGGGGCTTGACTGTATACTAGGGTCCCTTATACTGGGGGAAATGTTACCAATATGGTGGTGCAAGATTGGCATTGGAAAGTGATGTTATCTTTTAGCATTTTCTTTAATCAGATAATTCTTGACAGAATTAGGGTCAAGGAAAAAATATAATTTAATATATTTGTTATTTTTATGCCTGAATACATCTTTTGAAATTGTCAAAAATGCTTAGAGAGGCTAGCATATAAAAACAAACACTGATCATTGATTTAACCTTCAATAAATACTATATAGGTATCTTAGATGATAAGGCCATAGAAAAATTCTGATAATAACTTTTATTAAAGAAGCTATTCCTGAATTTGGCACGACAAAAAACCAGTTATTAATGCTTGATGATTATATAGTGCTAATATTAAAATATGATACATTAAGCTTCATTCAGTTCATTCATTAATTTATCAATTAATCCTAAATCCAATCTACAAGTAATTACACAAGAAACATATTAATACAAACTACATTTAATTTCACATTGATTATAAGATACACAAAAAAGGCATATTACAAGATTGTATTTAAGATTAATTGACTAAGGAGGAAACTCTAAATAGATATACTAATCAAAATTGATATACAAGCATGTTGTTGGCTTAGACATTCATATGAAACCATGCATTAACAATGGTCAGTGTCTGTCTGAAAGGTACAACATTTTATTAGCACCCAATTAATCTTTACTTCCCTCGAAAAACAGTCGGCCTTTCGAAAAAGGTCCCATCAATCTCCTGCCGATCATATCAGGTTCAATTTTCCCTTTTGTTTTTTATCGGCAGAGAAATATAAACGTAAAAAGCTACATCATCATCTCAAAGCAAATAAATAAACTTTCGAATTTCATACAAACCTTTTACTGAAGAATACAGAATCGATACCAGCAAAATTTGGAATATAAACTTCCTGCCCGCCATATTGATGTTTCGTCTGAAAAATATTTAGCCTCTTTTTCGCTTTGTAGCCTCACAAAATGTGAGCGGGAAAATGGCGGAAAATACAGAAACAGCTCTACAGGTATCTTACTTAAATCAACAAAATCGTCAAAATATCGGTTCTAAAAAATTAGTTTAGGAAAAAAATTAAAATCTAAATCATCTTTCTTTGATAAAAAGAGCTGATAATTCTTTTTTCAAAAAAGCATTTGTACACGAACTATTTCAATTTTCCCAGGTGGCCACTCTTGGAAAATGCACACCCTGTTATATGAATTCTACGCGACATATTGAAATCACATTTCCCTATTAGAGAGAAAGTTTTTGTTTTCATGCTATATATTTGGTGAAAGGAGTTTTTACTACTAAAAATATGGATGAAATATACGCAACCCAGAGTGGAATCTGTGTTTCTTGCCAGCAGACAAAATGCATAGCACAAAGACTTTGCAATTTTTGATAGAAACGAATTTTGCCATATGCAACACTTGTTATCTGAGTTAGCTGAGATGAAAGTAGGGGAAACCATAGGTCATGCAAAAACATCAATATTTTAATCTTGCCCCAGTTTGCCAACACAGAGGATTTCAAGCCCATTCCTAAGGAATTCCTTAGACTGTTTATCTTTCTATCTTTAAAAATTGGCTATCCAAAGTAAAAAAATGTTGAACAGCTTCATTAATCACGGCTTGATCCAAAGTCCATCCAATGTTTTCTCTAATGTAGACAAAAAATGTCATGTTATCAATATTTAAACAATGTGAACTATCAGATTAAATCCTTCCTAATACTATCCTACCTACCTACCTAATCAAGACATACCATCTAAAAGTGTTTCAGAATGAACATAGAGTTGTGTGAATCTGCATAAAACACACATTTTCTTCTCTGCTGTATATTTTACCAATTTTCCCCATTTTTTAAATTTCATGGCTTAAGCCAATGCAAAACATTTTCATTTCAGTTATTTTCAAGATTGGATGCAAAACAATCTTTGGATGGGCTTGATAAAATTTTTTTCAAAGGTTTAAAAAAGGAGCTACAATCAGGAGACTCAGTTGAATTCTATGGTGAAGAAGGTTGTGGAAAAACAGAAGTACTCATTCACTTTTGTATCAACTGCATCTTGCCAAAAAAATGGAATTCTCTAGATTTATTTGGCAAAGAAGCAAAGGTTGTATTTATTGATACTGCTTACAAATTTCCATTGTGGCGGCTCATGGGTGTGCTGGAAAAACGGGTTAGATATGAAGCTTCTAATAAATCTATATTTATCAGCACAGCAGATATGAATGAAATAATGAGAACTTGTCTGCAAAGACTGTTTTTAGTCCGCTGCTCCTCAAGTTTGAACCTCATCAAAACTTTATCACACCTTGAAAAATTATTTCATGAAAATGCAGACATATGTTTATTGGTGGTGGATACCATTTCAGAGTTTTATTGGATGGACAGGACAATTAATGGTACTACCAGGTACCAACAAGAAGGACTCCAGCGAAGTATAATAAGCAAAATTAAGAAGCTTCAAGAAGAATTTCACTTGCTTGTTTTTGTAGCCAAATCTGCTATAATGAGCCAAACAGTGTCCAGCAGTAAAACACATAAAGATTCTTGGGATCCTGCTGACTACCTCAGTCCTGAATGGAACAAATTTCTCACTTATAAATTCGTTTTAGAGAAAGGACTCACAGATTTGTGTGATAAAAACTCAAGCTTTTTTATTGCATCTTTAACTAATAAACCCAATCCATACAGCTGCAAGTTTATTGTTACAGATTCTGGTATTCAATTTGTTTAAGAGCAATCTTGTGATTTTTTTGGAACTGTCTTTTCCATGGAATCAAAAAACATTTGTTTGATTTTAAACTCTGTCCTCAAACTCTTTTCCCATGATTTCAGAATTTTTGGAATGAGTTTTTTCTGTATTTGATGCAAATATAAGTTATTTACAAATAATAGTCAAGAACAAAGCAACAAAACAGCGTGAAGCTGAGTGACTCTAATGAAGCCCCATATGCCAGGACAAAATTAGTATTTATTAAAATTAAATTTATTTTAAAATTATATTTCATTACATTAGATTCTTGTCATTTCGTTGCTTTGTTCCTGGCTATTATTTGTATTTCTACTTATCGCAAGATTTACAGAATCTGGTGGACAGCATATCCTGTGTTTCTTTCTTATTACACACAAGTTTTTTTGCTTTTATATACCCATCCATAATATTCTCAATACACTCCCAGTTTTTGAAACTTCATTTATTTTGAAACAAACTGCTGTGAATCAACTTTTGCAGAAGCTAACCAATCAAAAAGTGTTATATAGTTGAAACCAAAAGCAACCAGCTCCCCTTATTTCTCTGAAGAAAATTATGAGAAAAATGTATTATATAGGAGAGGTGTAAAAAGAGACTTTCTGTGAACAATTTTTTTCAATCAAAATTGATCTTCTAAAGAATTCCAACAAGATACTGATATTAATTGTTCAATCAAATATAATTATATCTACTGTCTTTGTAATATATAGTCCAATGTTTGATCATTTTATCAAATAATTTATCAATTTCCTGTTACTAGTTTATCATATATGTATAAACAAAGCAATTTACAACTTTTAAAATGGGTATAAGGAATTGGTAAGACCACAGTACAGCAAGTGTGGAAGTGTGTATAAAGTGAAGATATTGTCTTTAGTAAGAAGTTATTTTCAGAAAGCTTTGGGATTGTAAAACATATGGTAACTGGGCCAGGGGTACTACCAGCAGGTTAGCCTAAAATTTTAAACATGCATTAGCTTGATAAATCCAGTTCTTGTCCTTAGATATGTTTAAATTAGAAAACTGTGGTGTTCCATTTTTTCCTGAATGCTGCTATCTCAGAGAAATTTTATCAATCAATAGTTGATGGTGGATTATTAGAATTCGTCAATAATTAGAGTAATTTCTTCTTTTGTTTAAAGGTAATATATTATATTCTATGTTTGCCCCATTATTAATAAGCATGACATACTTTATTAGCGTCCTTTTTAGTTATAAATAGGAATAAACAGCTTAAAATGTTACATTGCAAAATCACAGTACACTGCCTGTAATCACAAGTTAAGGTGAAGTCTCTTCATTAGGTGGACTAAAAGCAGGTTATTTGCCAACTGTACTTATCTTTTAGCCAGCAACTTGCAAAATCAGTTTTAAAAATAAAAAGACTTACCGAAGGGTTAATTTGAGTGTAAAGATGTTAGTGCTATTTTACGAGGGTCTTATAGTTTACTGCCTCCAAGATTTTGGCAGAAATAAGTTGTCATAGATTATTAGAATTTTTGATTTGTAGTATAAGATAGAAAAGGAAAGTTTGATTAGTTGTTAAGATGGCAAAAATTAATTTAGGAATAAAGCAAACGATTTTGATGAAAAGTAATCAGTTAGTTATCTCACGAAGCTATTAATTTGAAATGTTACGGATAATCAAACTTTAGTTATAAGACATGCATAATTACAAAATTTTGACACAAACAGTTAATGGTTCAACAAGAGTCACTGGTTGCTGGTTTCTTACTGATCTGGCTAACTATTCTCACTATTCTGTTTGGGAGTAGGTTGAACAGAGAAAACATACTCCTGAATATGCGTCTTAAATCTGAATGCAAGTATGTGCCAAGATCAATCAAACGAAGAATAATTTTTGATCAGGTGCCAAAAAAATCAACATAAAAGTTAGCAGAAAATCGTAACGACTCATTTTGTTAGTATAGGTTGTTCGATATCTCTTTGAAGATATTTTAGAAAGAAACAAAACTTTTGTTAGTTTTGCAGAGGTCGTTTTAAATTCAGGTTTCAATGAAATAATTCTTGAAAGTGTCTATTTTTTTACATTTTTAGACTTGATTAGTCATGGGACATCTGTCTCAGAATTAGGTGTTACCTGTGTGAATGGAGTCACCTAGCATAGTCAGTATCATCATCGATAGAAAAGGACGTTTTCTTGATATGTAACCATATTCTCTGCATATACTGAGATCTATGCCCCAACTCTCCCTTGGCTCGACCCAAGTAAGATAAAGAGCTGTTTCTCTGCTCCACCATAGAAAAGGTTATGACTTTAGTGCAATGACTAAGGGCTCATCTTAAACATACAGAAATACTAGAAATGACATAGCCAAGATCATGACTAGCATAAGGAGACTAGGAGGCGCTGACGAAGACATACCACCACAGGTGTATGGTTTGGAATTATTACATACACAATTCGAGGGTAACTTTGGCTTTTTTACAAATGTGATACGCTCATCTACGCCAGTTCTTATTGGGTCAATGTAGTCTATATATTCTGCAACAAGCCTCACGGCGTCTTCACCTGGATGCAATTTGATTCGATGCTTGACAAACATTTGAAAGTTGTCTCCGCCTCTTCGCATCCATGTAGACATGATAATCTAAAGAGATATGGCAATTTATGTATGTTGCATTTGCTGATTAAAGCTCCCAATAAATTTAAAAGTACTTTCAAACAATATGCATTCTGTTATTGCATGAAAAATAGCTCGTCCTCGGGAAGTTTTATATACATGCAAGAATGCTTTTCACACTTAATCATGGTGATCAATTGAAATTTTATCAGAGTTAATTTGACGAGAGATGTTGTAGAATTTGATTTTGCTAGGGGTTCTTATTTCAGCAACTTTTCTTGTCCATTTCCTGCCAAAAACTTTTAGCTGCTTGTACTTGAGTCTAGCAAGCTATATCAAAAGTTAGGTTTTTTGTATGGGTTAGGTAAAGCAACTTGTGCCGATGCACCAACAGCCCAACGTTGCTTCCTGGGATGAGGGAATCAAGACCTGTTACGATGTTAAGATTTTGTGTCTCTACAAAAGTAGCTCTTTAGCACTGGTGTTTAAGATATCTATAAGAATTTTTTAGCACTGGAATTAGGAATGGCTTAGTATAATGTCAAGACTTATCCAGCCCTGCTCCATATCTAGACCTGTTTTAACTTTGATATTAACTTTTTTCTTGAGTCACCTTTTATTTGAAACTGTCCTTTCCAAGTTTTTCACAATTGCAAAAGAAAACGGTTAACGCTCACAAGAATAGGAATAAAGTAGCTGACAAAGAGGAACTGAGACATTACCTTGTATACCGTGTTGTTTTCTATTGGAACGTAGGCTGGTACCCTGCATTTAGAGCACCTAACTGTTGCCTTGACGACACGCTTGCCAACTGGTTGATCAAGGTCATATTGCACGCGAATACCTACGAAACGAAAATGGAATTGAGAAATAAATCATAAATAGAAAATAAAAATGAGTTAATTGAACGTGCCTTTTTCAATGCAATTTATCTGATATGCTTTTTTATCTCAATTGTCTTCGCTAGCTGCATAGACACAGTACTATTGCATCATACAGCAATTTAAATGTTATCTTGTCCCATCTCCTGGTAAAGGCAGGGAATCTCTGTCTGGCCATTGTGGAAATTAACTCAAGATACAGTATTCAAAATCCAGACAAAAAATATTAGCTGCCCTCATTTACAAGTTGTCCTTGAATCACAAAAGTTGACAAGAGAGTGTAACCCTTGGCATATATTCAGAGAATTTCCTCCCACTTTCAAGAAAAAAGGCAAAGTCCCTATTTGCTGTTCACAGATGTGCTCCTTTTTGTATTGTATAATAATGAGGTTATGCAACGTGTTTGTCAACGTATTTTAGAAATTAGCGTACTGCTTGATCACATGGTTTATGTTCCCCTTTTGTCGCCCTTCTTTTATACTGAAGATGACTCTAGGTAGAGTCGAAACGTTTATTATAATGGACTTTTCTATTTAACGGATTAGTAACAAAGGATTGCCGAATGTAATGGATTTGTCTATTTATCGGATTAAGAAGTTGTCGAATTGATTCACATTATGTCTTTTTTGTCGTGGTACTCTTTATAAATTTTATTACCAAGCTGCGGTTCCCAAAGTCTCGATGTATTTTAGAAAGTTCAGGATTCTGCCTTATCTTTGGTAAACATTCCATTAAGTTATCGTTTCTCCTCTTTCACTTGTAATATCTTCCCTTCTGTTTCTTTAGTAGTTGATATATGCCGACTCAGAATTAAAATATTAATATAATGAAAATATCCAGACTTCTTATAATATAAACCCTAAAATGAGCCTTTCAGAAGAATATATCATTTCTAAGACAGAGATAATTTTCACTTAATTCTAAATCAAGTTTCATTAACTGCAATTCGTAAAATTAAACGGTAAAGGAATTTCCAAACAACATCCTTTCACATTTGTCGTAGTCTACAATGAAACAGAACATACTTGGGACCTTAAGCTTCTTTTAGTCTTTCAATATATTCTATACCTATATTCCGACAGGCCTGGTTTTTTCAATTCACTGAAAACAACACTGGTCCATCCTGCTGGATACCGAATAGCGTTTAGATATTCCGTGAAATCCCAAAAGAAATAGAATAGAACGTACCGGAAACTTGTAAAAACTGTCCTGTTGGTGCGGTTGGGTTGTACCCAGCAACACTGTGTTCCAAGGCTTCCATTAAATGTATTCCTTTCAGCTCGATGATGTCAGCTTGGTTGCCAAATGGAAGAACAGTGATAATATCTTTGTATGTCAGTGAATCTAGGAAGGAAGCAAAGTAAAATCTTTGAAAATCCTTTAAGATTCATCAATCTTAAGTATATTATAAGCATCAGTAAAATATATTTTTATAAGCACTTGTAAATCTTACCCAATAACAGACGTATTCTACTAAACGGACATCGCCCCCAACAAATATCTCCATGTAACAGACATATTCCTCCAACAAACATCTCTATCTAGCAGACATATTCCAACAGCAGACATATTCCAGTAAAGGACTTCTTTAGTGACTGTAGTCATGTCCTCCTTTGTATCTTCGTACCCACAATAACATAATCAGCATCACTTTTGTAGTGACCCCTCGTTTTATATGTATATTTCTTATATGGATTTATATTTACATGTATTGTAATTAATCTGTAAATTCAACAAACGCAAAGATCACGTAACATCGTCTCTTGCTGGCCCCTTTTGTCTGCACGTTGAATCAATTTAGAAGTCATTATAGAAACCAATTTATAGCAACAAGCGTTCCTATATATCTCCCAATCTCCTACTTGCGGGCGCCTCCATATCACGGAGACATCCCAATCACGGACACCTCCAAACAACAAGCAATAAGTCTAACTCAAGATGTGCCTACGACATGGATGTTTCATTGTGCTATCACATTGCTGAATCAAAGTACTTCAAGCATTATGCCGTTCTTTACTATCGTTCTACACCAAATAAGTTTTTAGACTAATGTCTTCTCTCTTTAGATATTGCTTCAGTTGCAGAATCAAGTCGATTCAAACAATAGACGACTCCTTTCTGGATGATTTTTGCATCCATAACGTAAATTGCAGCGTTAATGCAGAAATATTAACGGTATTTGTAATTGTAAAGCAAAAACAAGAACTATTCATATGCACAGTTTGTCTTGTAAAGTCAGTGTCAACAACATATCAGCAATTATAAACAAGCCTCGATTTTAGAAATTATTCGACATACCATTTATCTTCTTGTCTATAGAACTTCGAATGCCTCCAGATACCCACATTGCAATTGACACATCCGCCCAAGACTTTTCGTCTGGGTGTTTTTGGTACATGTGGACAAATGCATCAGTTATGAGGTTGCCAATGTTACATTCCTGCAGTCGACATGTTTCGCGCTGCCCATCAAGGAACACGTGGGTTCTACCAAGAGGAATCTGAAAGCAATACAGATACGCTTCGCTGATGACGTTATGCCAAAGGTGATACATGTGATGATTTTTTGGTAAAACATCGTAAACAGAGCAATAAGGCTTAAGGTAACAGTAAAAAGAAAGAAGAAAAACATGTTTTTAAACAAAACATAAAATCTTTGATTCTAGCTGTAGATTGTGTGGAACAATTATTGCACATTTAGGCTTTTATAACTAACTACTTTTCATATTCATTGTATATGAGCGGCTTTTTCGTTTGTAAGTAGATCGATTCCAAAACTGCTAGATGGGAAGACGACCGGGTTCTGCCAACTATCTGAAACATGTCGTCATTACCTAAAAGATGTTGACCGCCAAATTGTAGACAGAAGAAGTTCGTTTTCTCTCTTAGACTCCATTCGTAGTTTTTCTTTACGTGCGCAGCACTGATTGCACAGCACTGATTGCACAACTATACCGGTCCTGTGCTTGCGCTTTTCTGATTGGCTTATTTCGATCCATGTACTTTTCATCGGGTTCTTTCGGACCCTTATTCTGACGTCTTATGCTCTGAGGAGTGTCGGACGAAAAGTCTTTTAGCAAATATGACATAAAGTGTTTGCTCTTTTCAAAGCCATTTTCAAGTTCTGTACAGCCATAAAACTGTTTTATTACTTTTCATTTCCACACCAGTAAGGGTAATCTTTCTACGAAGACTAACTGTGTGTATTCTTTTATCCATTCTTTGTCCCTCTATTCCTGCCGCATGACACTTAAGCCACCATCCTTACTTTAAAGAGAAAACAATTTTTTCTTACCTTTGAGTAATTTGAAACAGGACCACGTCGTTTTTTCACTTCGTTCAGAACCTCTTCATCTTCTTTGATAGAGCCGTTTAAGAGAACAGGGTTGCCACCATAGCTGGTAATTTCTCCACTACTATCAAAACTTACATTGAGGTACCCCAAATACTTTCCAAATGTGTATCCCTGAACAACCAAAACTTGCTTGGAGGGTCTCTCTGTCGGGTTTACCACTAAAGGGTATTGTCCATATGGTTGCTCATTGGACGGTGCTTTGCCTGCATCATGTGAAAATAAACAAAGCAGACTTAAGTCAGTTGTCAAAAAAAGACTGATTTCAAGCCTACGGTGGTATTGGTGCAAGGCCCAAGTCCAGGGAGAGCTGGTTTCTGTAACATGATCAACATAAGATATCAATATCATTAGGACACGGTCGACTACTGCTTGCAAGGCTTTCCAAACTAAGCACGGTGACAATCGGATTGTTATCATGTCTCATAACATTCTTGTTATCATGCAGTAAACCGAACAATTTTTGCAGTGGAAACATATTCAGATCATTGGCTTCAATAATCATAATTGGTAGAGAGGTTTTATTCAAGGATGGGGATAAGAATGTTGTACTGATCCAAGTATAATTTTTCTGACAAGATTTTCGCATATAAAAATGAATATAAATTTCATTCTAGAATATAAAAATGTGTTTTCTTTTGAGTTGATATCTTCGATTCCTCCGAAAAGTAATTAATTTCCGCCTACTTTGGAAGATAGCCAAATATTGATACACAATGAAAGTTATCTTAAAATACAAACCTGTATACAGAAATGTGTTTGTATGACCACCGATAACTATGTCTATATCGGGCACACTTTTAGCGATTTCAATATCCATCTCGATCCCTGAATGGCCAAGTGCAATGAACTTATTCACTCCCTGCGTTTTCAGGAAACTCACTTGGGCCCTCACAGCATTAACCTCGTCTTGAAATTTAACTTTGTCACCTGGATACGAGAGCCTGCCAATAAAAACACATTGGTTAGTTTGTTGTACTTTATATGTTTGTGTGATCGTTTAAATTATATCGTGAAAAATGAAGGTCCTGCTGGTTTGCAAAGCAAGAAGAGGCTGAAGAAGATTTTATCTTTAAGACCATATGTTCAGTCAATGTACGATGATACTGGGCTTTAGAGGGAAAGGAAATTTTGTTAGATTTTCTTGAAAGCTTGCATTATCAATAGTTGGCAAAGGCAATGACAATTATAAGGGGGCAAATATATTGGCTCTAAATAAGAAAAAAGTAAATTTTGAAACAGTCAAATAATTTGACTTTCCCGGAATGTTTTTCTAATTTACAAGGACTGAAAATATAAACTTTTACATTTTACCAAGCAGAGAGCACAAACAATGTCATTTTGATAAAGAATTGATGTAACTTTTTATGTTAATTTAAGGAGATGGGATCTGGCAATAAGTGTCTTAAGAGAATAAAGGGAAAATGTCTTCCTAAGACATCAAGTTAGGCATCACAGCATTCCTAGTTAACTGTGTAGTACCTCTCCCAGGCCTACGAGTCACTGCATGATATAAAAAAGAAGCTAACAAACAGAAATTAATCTGCTTTCAAAAAACTTCCTTTAAACGTTACAAAATGAACAAGTGTCAGATATGAATGTCAAGATATCCTAAGCTTTCCATTCTAGTGATGCGTTAATAGCAAAAAATATTTTAATGGTGAAATTGAAAATGAAGAAGATCAATTTGCCTTAGACAGGGTCATAATTCATACGTCATGACATTCATACCCCAACGCCTCAATTTAAGTGGTCTCGGCCACAGGAAAATACAATTGTGTCATTAGCGCTGCATCACACTTCACAATGACACAAAACAAAAGAACTATTATGAGTCTTTTTTCAAAATGATGTAAATACCAGAAAAAATTACAAACCAAGTAGTTTCTTTTGTTATATATCCAACAAAACCAATCTTTTCTCCAGCAACGTTTACAATCATGCTTCTGTTGAAAAGTTTCTCTGCCCTTGGCCATTTTGGTTCTCGTGAAACATCCAGATTTGAAGAAACCACGGAGAATTTTAACCCGCGGAGAAATTCAACCAGCTTTGTCGGACCCATGTCGAATTCATGGTTACCTATTGTCTGTTAACAAAAAAGAGAAGAAAACACACTTAAAAGAGGGACACAGTCAGAATTGTTCAATGAAGCAAAAAACACGATAAGGGAGATGTAGGCGAAAGCAACAGATTGAGCTTAATGAAAGGAGCCTGCAAGGCCTCTTCAGTAACTTTATTGAGAGGAATTAGAAGTTAATATACCATTATAGTCATTTTAACTCTGGTTTTGTTATTGCCAGTATACAAGTTTGTATAAATCGCATGATATGGACCTTTTTTATAGGAGACGTAGAAAAAGGCTCAATGAGAACTTGAATAGAAACCAAATTTTCATAATATAGTGTCTAGGATATCAAATGTTTGCGTAGAAGCTGTAGCGAAAACGTTCCCAGCAATGTCAGCCCATTTTCCTCAGGAAACTAAGAAATATACGACAAGTTTTAGGAATACCAACGTCTATCGCATTTATTCAAGTTTACCAACATTATTTCGAAGCTTAAAATGTAAACTGGTGACAGGATTGGGATTACGTTTAATGGTGCTTACAGTTTGAAACGTCTGCTACTCGAAATTTTGCGGTAGGTGTTCCTCAAAACAAACTGAATATAGCTGCAACCAAAACGCGAATGAATATTTTCAACTACAAGGAAAACAAGCTTTGATAAAAGCCCTGTCAATGCAATTACATTCGCACATCTTTAAGAGGTATGCATTCAAAAAACAGACAGTCATCAAAGTTACAAAATTAGTCTTATTTTTTCCTCAGTGACGAAAATCCAGAGTATAAATAACATGTGAATTTTTTAGTAGAAATCGTCTGCTTGAAATGATAGCTCTTAATCTAATTGAAGTAAATAATGAACAAGACATTTAGATTAAGAAAACTGCCGACAATTATACTCTCGTTTAGTTAGTTATACTGAAAGTGAATAATTAATATCCTGTTTCTAATAGAAGTCAGTCTCAACAAAAAGCATTGATAATAAATTTTTCTCCAGTCGCGTCTGGCATTTATAAGATGGAAAATTAAACAAAAAAGGAATTAGCAGTGAGAATCGCAGCCAAATAAACGTCATATTGGACAATTGTTTACTCTACGGAAAAGCCAAGCCAACTGGAAATAAAAGTGGTTTTGAGCCTGTCAACAATTACAGCTGCTTTAAGAAACATCGAAAAATCTTACAGAAAAAAAGCCTAGAAAACTTCAAACAAATGCATGAAACAGTAAAAAAGTAGTCAAAACCTTGCCACATACGATTCAAATTTGCAGTGTCTTGCTTAGTGCATGTCCTTTATGCAAACAACTAAACTTAAACCGAAAATGATTTGCCTTTTCCCCCTGAATGTAGGCCTCTTCAGGCCATTGGTGACGTGTTGCTTGGGGTTCTTTGTCTTAAAATGACAAGAAACGATTTAAATTTGGAATTCGCCATTTTAGAACAGAAGACTGTGATACACCAATTCGATTTACGACCTCGTTTTGGAAATTTTTCCAAACTTAATTATACGACTTTTTTAAGCTCAGATTTGGTTTTATCGTCATAATTTTAGGCGGGATGCCATTTTTCATATTGTTTGAGCTTGCATTTTGGATTTTACCGAGAAATGCAGTTTGAAAACTTGTAAGGGATTTGACCGCAAAAATCGTTCCGGGGGAAATTTTACCCTCCTAGTTTCCAATTACGGTCAAATCCCTTATAAAGTTTTTATCTTTATGTCGTCATAAAATCAATATCGTGAGCAATATCATAATAAAAACTTACAAGTAGACTAAAATCATTGCTGTCAATCCAAATCTGAGGTCAAAACTTTTGTACAAAAGAATTTGAAGAACTTTTTCAAAATGAGGCCGTGAGTCGAATTGGTGTATTGCTGGGGCTTGGGATGGGGGTGCAGTGGAAGGGCGGCCGCCCAAGTGGGCTGAGCCCCCTTGATAATGCCAAAACATAACCAATTTCTACTTTTGCTATTTCTTTAACAACATTATGTGCAAGAGCCTTTCTTATAGCATTGCACCACTGCTTGTGGATGGGGGTCGATACAATCTCTGCTGTCCGGAAAGAAGCAGAGTATGACGGCAAATAACTGCAAATGCAAATGAAAAAACCAAGAGTTTATGACCGATAGATTTGCACCCGCTGTGATGTTACGAATTTTGAATTCGATGGTAAGGAAAATTTCATTTGGTCTAATTTTTGGTTAGCAAAACATGTTTTAGAAAACCGAAGGGTGGAACAAAATTTTTCAACTGGCATAAATTAGGGTAACCTGTTGGTGAATTCGTAAGTGTCAAAGTTTGGTTTACGAAATACAGCTGCTTATGTAAGAGAGTCCGATACGAGAATTATTCAAACACGAGAATTTTGTTGTTTAAAATACGACACGGATCGCTTAGCAACAGCAAACACACGTACTCAAAGTTTACAAGGCTATTTAAGCCTGCAACAGCTAATGTTAATATTTGTTTGAGAACGGCCGTTGAAATTGCAATCACAACTAAACTGAAATTTACTCAGTGATGGCTGAGGTATTTAGACGTTGAGACCCAAAGACCGATGAATCTTGATTCTATTCTTTTAAACTTGACTATGTCTATCATGGAATTAACCGAAAGGATTAAGTTAGTAAATAAAAATTGAGAGTACTATAATAATAATTAAATCTTTGCATAAATGAGAATATCACGCGACATGCTCTTTCCATTCAGGGATCTGTTGCAAAGCTTTGCTAAACGACCATTTAGAAACACTCTTTGCGTGCTAACTTGCGCATGTAAAGTCACTGTCAAAGCTTTCATGGCCTAAACTCTATGGCCTACATCTTGCCAAATGGTTTTTTTACAGGCCAGAGAATTGCGAACAGTTTCAGATACAGTAGACTCCGGTTGTAGTCACACCAAATGTTGCTTGTGACTGTAAACGGAGTGTAACTGTAAAGGGATTCAAATTGAAGAGTTTGCATACTTGGGTCTAGATCTTAGGTGACTGTAACCAGCAGTGTGACTTTATGCGGAGTGACTATAAGCGGAGTCAACTGTACGATTTTCCGAGCACTGGGGATACCCCTTCGCTACAATTTCAGTGAAGGTTCCGTCGGCCCTTCATTTTACTAGATGCCTATTTGTTTTTGGAGCATTTAAGGCCCGGATAAAACATCCGTAAAACATTGTCAAACATTTTTGTACCAACATTGTTGGACGATGCTTTATGACCTGGCCAAACTAATCAAACAAATGTTAAAACATCTGTGATGGTCAAGTGCTGCCGCACAGCTTCTTACAGTTACTGCGTTATATTTGCTAGATTTAAACCTACTGCGCTTGCGTTAGTAAAACAAATGTTTTAAGGGGTGGCCACAAACGAACGCAACATTGTTTATTTAACATGAGAACAAAAGAGATGTTTTGCGGAATGTTTGATGGAAATCAAATTTTGCAAAACATCGTAAAACATCGTAAAACATCATAAAACATGGTGGCCAAACGAATAAAACATGTTTTATGCAACAATGTTGTTTTATGCCGATGTTTTATTCGTTTGGCCAGGGCTTGAGTAAGTTCATCGGTTGTTGTTGGGGAGACGGCGGCGTTTCTTCGGTAGGGATGGAATGAAGAGAGCCAAGCCAAGAAAAACCAAGAGAAGCAAGGCAAGACTCTTTGTTTGAAACATTTACTCAGGGACGAAAACAAGTTGCTAATTTTGGGGGGGGCGTGGAAGTATGAAAATTCCAACTTCAAGTGATAAATTTTTCATTCGACCAGTAGATCTGTTGTACCTACCAAATTGATATTTGTAAATAGCCCGAGGACCATAGTTCTATTTTCTTTATAATTACCAAATCTTTACTCAATAATTAGCCTAAAGCATAAAAGCCTAAATCTCTAAATTTTGATTAACATGAAACAAACATTAAACATACTGTAAAAAGGAAAGCAACATTTAAGCAAAACCAGTATTAGATATACTTAATGATTAGTAGTATTCTTTCAGATCAATTGATCAATTTTATCTAAAATACATTTTTTCACGATATAGAAGCACCAAGAATTTGGGCCTTTTATTTTCGTTCTTGATCGAAGAAAACTACCTTTAAACTTTTCAGAGGGCCAAATGCCTTTTCATTCTTTACAATTGAAATGATGATTTGAGAACAAACTTGTGCATATGCCTGATTCGAAAGATGAAATACTCTTCTTTGATCAAATACTTCTACTGCAGTTTTTGCAATGTGTTCTTGCTCCACAGCAGTTTTGTCATAGGAATTTATGATAAGGACTCAAGGACATTAACAAATAACAGGGGGAGTTTAGCATAAACTCGTTTTTTATAAGAAGCGTTGAGAATTTTTAGTACTGAAAGATTATTAATCTTTTATTGAATTAACTACTCGTAGTTTCTTAAAAAACTCCCACTCTAATGCTTTCTGATCAATACGGGAATTATTATTCCAAACTATAAAGTTTCAAGTTTCTTATCCGGAAATTCACCTTGCCTGTTCGTAATTTGATTCAACTCCCGTCAGAAAGAAAGCAAACGGGGCAATTGTGCAACTTGGATCCAGTGGAGACGGGATTCACAATAGAAAACGATTGGATGGGTCAGCTTCAGCCTGTGAATTTTAATGTTTAGAATTTTTATATTTAAAATAAAAAAACTTCTTAAAATATAAAATTCACAAGTTTGGTCTTAAGAAAAAAATTCCAAGTCAACCGTTACATTTTCCAACTGTAACTGGATTTTCCAAACTTTGGGGGGGCGTTACGCCCCCCACGCCCCCCTATTATTTACGTGCCTGCATTTACTCGCTTCTAGGATCTGCAAATGCTATACAATTCAGGATAACTGGTTTTTAAAGATATGATGCGAGATATAATGCGGCGTTAGAAATTAAATTCTAAAATGAGAATTCTGTGTACCTTAGAGAAATTGTCTGTGTTTGTTTTCAATACTTACTCAGTCAATATTTAGGTTCTGTTTTAGGCCTGCTGCAAATAAAATAAACACCAGTTATTAAATGTGATTGATCTGTTGGTTTTTCACGGGCAATTTTTGCTCTTTGTCTACATCCATGCGCAAGGATAACCTACCAATTAAAGCGAAAGATACCATACGCCAGTTATTGGAGAGCTTAGGAACATAGGATAAGCTTTCACTTGGATATCCAGCGTGTTCCGAGAGCGTAAGGACTCCATTCTCTCTAAAAGTGGAAGGGGTGAAAACAAAGCTAGTATATGAAATGCAGGCAGTATTTCTTTTTTGCATAATATCGACCTTTGCAGCATTTTAAAAGGTTTTCAAGCAAAAAAGGGGGATGTAAGGTTAAGTAAAACAGATAATTTGAAGAAATATGAAGGTTACTTACTGTAAAAATATAAGTGGGAAAAGGTAGAGGAGGGAGCTAAGGGAGGGTAAGAGGTAGGGAGGGAGAGTTTATAGCGTGGTTGTATAAGGAAAATGTTCATTGTGCAAACTGCAGCTGCCCAAGCCCCTTGCTTTTGAGTTCACTGGGATCTTTTATGCTTGAATTACGCATTTACATCAATCCGAGGGTGACAATTTTAGCTAATTATAACTATGAAAAATATCACCGTTTAATCAATTGTTTTATATTTGAAGCACGAACAATATCTTGAGCTGGTATAATGATATAGCTTGAAAAGTGTAGTTTTTACATCCTTGAACCAAATTGCAAAACTGTAGTAAATGTTTCTGACAATTTCTCCTCTCTCGATTTTCAAATGGCATGTGTTGCATGCTACAAATGTTTCTGGTGTCAAAGTTCTTCAAAGGCCTTATCATTTTTGCTCGCTTCTTCTAGTTGGTAAATTAAACAGTTGTTTTTTGTAAAACACGAACGCAGCTTTACTGGGTTAAAGTCTTTAAAGCTAGATTTTTCTAGTCCATGAACGGTCTGGAAAATGAAGATAAGTCGTGTTGTAAAAAACAGAAACTTACGTGCAAGCTTTTCCATTTCCTTTTCAAGAGTATTGTGGTGCATTTCAATATTTGTATGAAGATACTGCTTTTTTGCTGCTCGCCAGATAAATCTCCTCTCGATTTTGAATGAGCCCCTTTTTAAAACCTTAATGGGGCTCAAGCAGCCAAGGCCCCCCTCCGCATCTTTTGGACATTTTCAGATGAGGTATAAGTTTTCTATAGTTAACACGAAAAGCTTCGCTCTGTGATGGGCTAGAGCCGCCTCGTGATTTCGGCACTGAGATCATGGAGTCAAAAACAGAGAAGTTGTAGTACCTTGAAAGCACATTTCATTTGTGAATGACCTTCAGAGGTTTTTTTGCTTACAAGGGAATTTTAAGCCAAATAGGTTATGGATAAAACAAGTAAAGAGAAACACAGTGCACCATTGCACGTATTTTGTAGGTGGCCTGACGTCTTATATTTTTCTTCACAGAAGAGCCGAAGTCTGTATTTCTACTTCAAAATAGTAAATACTAAATCTAGTTTTCGAATTCCTGGTATTCCTGCTATTTGAAAAAAGATTTGTTTGGATGTCAAAGACCACACTTGAGTGCCAATTTCCCGAAGGCCTCGATTTCAAACCAAAAAGTGTTTTGATCGAGCGGTCCTTCGTTAAAACAAAGCAAGGACAAAACTGTTACAATAACAACTGAGGTATGATGCTCAAGATAAGATGGAGGTATGATGTTGTTACGTATGATGCTCAAGCAGAAAGGGTTTTTGGACTGATAAGAATTGTTCATGAGCACCTTTAAAAGCTTCCAGCTTTGTACCCTGTCAGCATTCGAGAAAAAAATTGCATCTTAACTTCATCTTTCTAGCGTTAACAATTCTGTAAGAATTGTTTACTGCAATGCTTTGCAATGCAATGTTCACTGCAACTCGAGCATTAATACCGAGGTGTGCATCATTCTTTCCAAACAGCGTACGAGGTATTTCTAAACAATAAGACTTTTTGGCGATTTACAGGGATTTTCTCGAAAACAAAAGTATTTTTCCAAAACCATACGAGATTTTCCTGGAGTGATAACGCCCCCGTTTAAAACCCTACCAAAGTTTGAGATTAACGTTTCTTAGGGTAGTTGTGATTATGGGTGTAGCAACTGGAGTTTGCAAAGACTCTGTGCATATATTGGAGGGAGCCAGCCACTGTATGCCTCGTACAGGATACTATATACAACCATACCTAACACGGTCGACGCAGTTGTAACTCAAGCGAATAGCCACTCATCCGACAGCTTGAACCGTCGGTAAATTAAATGAATGCAAAATCATTAGTGTTTAAACGATATTCACTCTACATTGAACGATGATGCCCATCAGAGATCGAGAGGGCATCATCTTGAGCATAAATAAAGCAATTCGCAGACATTTTCTACAACCATCAAGATTTAGCAATAGCGTATTGCGGTTTTTTTGAATAGGATTTCAAGCTGTTTTTATGGAAAATATGGTTGCTTTGTTAGCGCACTTCAGGGGCGCAGGCAGCCCTTGTTACATCAAGATTAAATACTTGTTCAATTCAATTGATGTGTTTGCTTCTGCTTTGCTGCACGAAACAAGATTAATTTAGGGAAGGATAAACGACAACTCCGAAATCTGCTTTAAAACTTTCTTATTTGTTTAGAAATTATCTCGAGTTTGATTAATAGTTAAAGGCTACCCAAATTATGAAAGTAACATCGATCTAATAGTTTTCGCGGACAAAAGGGATGTTAAAAATTATGGAAGTCTTCCTGGATGATACATGAGATTTCGAAATTCGTTAGGGAAATAAGCGTTGGAATTTTTTCTCTAAAAAATTAATATCTTTCCAAAAAGTTAAAACGTAGATTGCTGATGGCTCTAGTAATTTGTTTGTTCGAGAACGATCGTTGTCAGTTTTAGAAGGGTTGTAAAAAAGAAATTTTCCAGCAAGAAAAGTATCGAATAATTGTAAAGTTGGTAACAGAAATAGAATGGATAATAAATGGAGTGAATCTCCCCTACTATTTTCTAGATTTACCATAATCTAACCCCAAAATAGATACCCTGTTGCAACCCTTGGGGGTTGCTGCGTCCCTGTAGGGACATGATATATCGACCTCAATGTTCTAATACGATTGTAGCTTTTTTGTTAAAACATGACTGCAAAAAGTGAATAAACTTTGAGCAGAGCTTTGCATGCGCACTGATATGTGCTGCAGTGAGGTCTGCCGTTTTAGCTGACGAATGACTTTTAGTTGAGAACCTACAAACCAGCTGACTGCAGCTCTGCAAAAGCTCGGATTTTAGTCAGAACACGAATTTCAGAATCCACTGTCATAAAGGTTCACAAATATTTGGTCAAGCGAAGTATCTTGCTTTCTCCGTATTCTGAGACTAATATCTAAGAATCGCGCTTGGAATGACCGTTTACAGCTCTTTGCGTGACACCACAATTATGCAACAATGCAACCATGAATTGTTATATTTCATTTATCACAGTGCCATGGTCTAAAAAACCAATTGTTATTATTTTCGCTCTCCTTTCGCTGAAAAGGCTGTAACGAAGGCCTTTACAACGAAGTAACGTGTAAACTGTTTGCACAAACCCTGAAAGGTTTACTTCCACAAACAACAAGGCATGGCAGAAATACACGTAGTTCGATTTCAGTTTGCTTAAAGAAAATATTCTAGGTTTCTGCAAATCGGAACTCGATCATATTTTAAAAGATTGAAAAGAATTTAAAGAATCCTTACCATAACATCATAGCCAAGCTTGTTCATAAAAAATGCCGACGCCTGCCCTTCGTAAACGTTAAACCATATCGTTCCCTGGAACTGGTCACCGGCATCAAGAAGCAAAACATTGCGGTGGGTGTTTCGAACTTTTTTAATTAGCGTCTGCCTTCTCGCAACACCACCAAAACATTGATTTCTCGATGCATCGTTAGCTGTGCAATCTCCACCATATTTATTTGTCTGTTCGATTCTAGCGTGCACATCATTCGTGTGTAGTATCGTCAGTTCAAAACAATCCCCAAGAATCCACAGAGCAAAGTGAATCACAAACGAGAGGGCAAACTGTTTCGTGTTAAGAGTCATTTTTGCAAGATTGACTAGTGAGCGATTTTCGCGAGTCTTCAGCTGGGTTCCGCGGTTGAAATCGAATATGCATACATTGGTGTTACAAGGTTGCCTCCACAACTCATACGCAGAGGTTCTCAATGATTGTCGGTATGTACGAGCTGCCGCGTTAGATCAGGAGGGTTGAACAATGCATTCAAAGATCCTTATACATTCTTTCGATCCAGCCTGCATTTTTTCTGCATTGTGTTCAAAGCCCTGCCACCAACAAGCTTTGGAGAGTATCTGTGAATCTTTAATTGCAAAAAAATTTACTTGTCCAATTTCAGCAGACCATTGGTTGGTTTCTTTCTCGCTTGCAGGTCTTAAAATTGCTCTATCAAACCTTGCTATGAAGTGGTTTCCGCATGTATGAAACTGTGCAGTTAAATTGTCTCGTGATAAAGTTGCCATGGTGATTAAACATCTCGAATTATCCGATGGGCGACAAGCAAACTAACGCAATAAGTTTCTACTTAATGAAAATCAAAAGTTCCAATGTTTTCACGGTGATGGGACTTTTTTTCTGAAAATGCTGTACCTTCTGTAATTCTGTGTTTTCTTAAAATCCTAAAAATTTTCAGCACTCGTCAATTTTTAGCATAGGCTACATAAAATGACAAACGTTGCCCGTCATAATCCAAAACTTTAGCAATTTACATGTCGTTCTAACAGCATAGAACCGATACTTTCTTCCCCCTTAATCTTGTCACAGCGGCAGTGGTAGACAAAGTCACTTTTTAGACAAGCAGTCTACTATGGCATCCCAGCTTAAAATCTTTTACTGGCGAGAAATGTCCAGCATTTGACTATGTGTTACGGCGTCAACCACAAGAGGTTAAATTAACAAGAAGATTAGCCAAACTTCCAATCACACCCATGGCCTAGTTGAAGATGAGAGCATTATTTCTAGAATCAACGTTATAAATAATTAAGTTGGAAATTCGCATGGAGTGAGAAGCTTGTAATTCTTTTCGATACGAAAGAGCAACCGTGATTACCGACTTAGCAATGCTCAACTGTCTAATAGGCGAGCTTATCAATACGGCACAAAGCGGTGTTTTTAAGAAATGGAATTTTAAATCATACTTATAATTGACACTTGCTGAAATAAAGCCATTTCCAGTTCATACCCTTTGATTTCATTTTGCAAGATTGTTCAAGCAACAGCATATTTTTGTTCTTGATAATATGGAATCCATTTTTGGTTTCAAACGGTTGCACACACATAACCTAGTGTTCCCTAACGTCAAAGTGCAGACAAGAGGAACAAGGCCTAAAATGGGAATAAACCTTGGAAAAGACTTAGCGAAGGATAGTTGAAACTATTGCAACCAGCTCTGAAATACACCCGCAACTTTTTTAAACCTTGATTTTCTCCAACCAAAGTGGTCGAGCTTGCAAAGGATAGATTTATGATGATGATAAAGTTATTATCATGATGATGACGAATCTATGTAGTTTTCAACGCGATAATGACTCAGAATTTTAGCATAAAGGTGCTCCCCCGTTACGCTGAAGTTTACTTCCTCGAGATGATGAACTATAAAATTTTAATGAAGAAATCAATTTATATTAGCATTGTTGACTGGGTAAAAATCGTAAATAGCCGCCAGATGGCAAGCCATTGAGACAAAATGTTGTTTTGTCAAATCTGAACAAATAGAGCCGAAAATTGTGTCTACCATTTCTCAAATAAGACGGGAGAAATGCTTGGCTCAGCTGTTTTCTATTTATTCTGGAAAAATATTAAAAATAGCACTATAATTGAATACATGTGCTAGGTAATGAATTTAATGTACGTCCTCCAGTTCTGCTTCAAAAGCCAATGCTTTAGAAACTTTCCTAGGCCTTAAACCTTTCAGTAGTTTCTGTTAAGTTTCTTCAATACTTTTTATTTATAGGTTTTAAAGCAAATATAAATGTATAACACTCATAACATCTCATGCTAAAGGGTTAATTCTGGGAAACATTTCACTATGTAAGGGATACGTAATAACATCATTCCTTTCTTTAGAGTAGCTTAAAATATTGCAAGATCATTTGCCATTATAAATGAGTCTAATTCGCTCAAGACATTCAACCATTATGTCTTTTAGGAGCTGTTTCAATGAAATTCTGTTTATGGGGGCAAAATAGCCTTGGAGCAGGTTTCGAAGGCAAGACGTCTATTGTTCGTTTTTCCACAATTTGTAACATTTTTCATTGCATTCCGACATAAGTGACGTCAGGGATAAAAAAGTAATTTCTACATAGATGTTTCGAATCATATTTTCAAAATTTGAATCTTTGTTTCTGGAAGGTTTCTAACATTGACTTCAATTAGAAACACTCAGGAGCACTTAGGGTCTCAAAGAAGGGTGCAGGGCCAAGAGGCAGTAGATGCCCAGCCCTGTCTGTTAAAGCATCCCAGTTGTTCATAGCACTACATACTAATTTTAAGTTTGTAGCTATAAAGTAGTTTGTCGGTATAGAATTACCTGGGCAAAACGATATGGTATAGGTATACTGAAGCTCATTATTGAAAATCAAAGACATATTATTTCATAAGATTTTTAATGTTGAATATGATATCAGCATTTCTGAATATTGTTTTATAGAGATACCAACTATAGAGAAAAGTGGCATTTTTGTTACTGGTTTGACTCGAAATTTGCTTGGTTGCTGAAAATTAACACATAACTGTAACACTGTAACACAAAAATTTACCAAATTTATCATGGTTATGAATTAGGAGTCGATGGTGATACTCTATGTGCTTCATTTTAGAATAACAACAGTGCTTCATGAAATGCAAGTTTTAAGGGTATTTTAAAGGTTTCATTATCATGTTTTGGCCATTCATATAACGCCAGTTTCTTGCTTTCCGAGTTCCAGTAAATGAATAGCAAACCTGTTTTGCTGATTATCTGTGAAACAATTAAGAAATTATTTGTGTTTATCAGTTGTCAGTTTAGGCCACCAAATTTTTGGGGTATGTTTTCCACGATCCTCTGCTCTGCCTATCGAATGAATCCATTCTTTGCTAACTAGTTAAATTTCTAAAGCATCATGAGTCTGTATGACGTCACAAAAGTCAATTCCTACGTCATAACGTTATCTTTAACTCTTATATTCTTTAACATTATAGAGGGCAAGACTACTCGTTCATTATAGACAGGCATGCTCCTGACTCAGTCTTTTTAAAGTCAGTTTCTCACATTTGATTTCATCTTTTTGAAAGGTATATGATTTAAATGCTTTGGTATATGACATAGAATTTAACATTTTTCGTGAAGAAAATTCAAAATGTTAACATAAATTTATATAGGTTTCAACAATGCAATTTTCCTTGACGTGTAAGTGTATTTTATATAATTGTTTCTGGGTAGTTTATTCTTATCATATGCTATTCAGCATAACAGGAGCAGCATGACGTGCTCAAAATTGGGGCTTGTAATCTGATTTTGTTTACGTTAAATACTAATCCCTTCAACTATCCAAGTTAATACTTTGGGAAACAGCAGATTCTTTGAAACAGTAACTCAAGACTGGAGGTCAAGTTCAAAGAATTGAAGATGAGACAGTTTAACTTAGATCGGAGGTTTTAAGACGAGATTTTGTGATGAACTGATGTACTGATGTAAGGCCTGTATTCTGACGAGAGTGTTGTTAGGCCTTAAGAAATTGTCATGCTTTAATAGAGGATCTGTTTATAATCTTAATAGTTTCTTTCAAATTCCGTCTTGAAAGCTTTTCCCTCCTCCCGACATACAAAAGTTCTTACCCACACCAGCACTTGTAAGAATTATGCGAATCGTATTTTGTCATTGTTTGGGAGTAATAGCCCCTATCCCCAATTAGTGCTGCCACTGGGTTTGTCCAGCTGTATGCTAGCTGATAGCAGCTGATAAGTGCTTCAATGGCTCGAAAGGACTATCTTTAATTTTGGTTGTTCTTCAGCTTTAAAAAGCATTATATATGGATTTAATCTGGCTGTTATAAATTACTATATCTACTGATTATTTACAAAATGTTATTGTCCTAAGATTCTTTTATCATCATTTTTTATTCTTAGAGTTTATTTGTATGTAGCCGAGAACGTGATTGTTCAAACTCAACTGTACTGCAGCTGCAAACACCTCAATCATCTAATTTAGTTTAACAGATTATAGATCTTGAAGCTCAAATTACACCTTTGCAGGCCCCACGCCACGAATCTGAGAGTGGGGGGGGGGCAAGGCTAGCAAAAGTGTGGGGGGCTAAGGCTTCTTTCCTCATTTACTTCAGCTTTAAAACTACTCGCTTCGCAAACAAGTGGGAGGGGGTATGGTCACCCCGGCCCCCCCGGTGGCGTGGGCCCTGCTTTACTTTATGAAGTCATTTTCTTATTCTTACCCCAAAGAAAGCCTTTCTTACTGGAGGTGGATATGCAGGAACAAAGCGTCAGGAGAATATCTTTTTGCAAAATTCGCATTATATGTTCATAGTTCAAACCGACTGACCATTGTACTTAAAAGCCAAGGAGGGAATGTAAAATGCCTTAAATTGTGATGTTGTTAAAAAAGAATACATTCGATGGAGAATATGTTGACTGCTTATAGCAGATTTCAGATGGCAATGCCGAGATACTTTCGATTTATGTTGTTTTACGAGAGTTTTAGACTCGAGTTTTAGACAGTTTTCATCTATAATAGGGGCATGCATCGAATTTGGGAGAAAAGATATGACAATATTTCTCTTGTGTAACAATTTTTTTGTATTTTGTTTCGGATGATATGACTGATAGTACAATTCTTTAAAAACATTACCACTTCTTACCTGAGCCCCTCGTGATTTGAGTAGTGGGTTGTAAATATCTCAAGTGATCAATGGGGACATCATCAGGGGCTGGGTGTTTCCAAAAAGGAATCAATAAGAGAGGACACTATTGTGGAGGCGTTACATCGTAAAGAGCGAGAGGCAAAGACAACGCACTCAATACATTGTGTGCTCTTTAATTGCACTAAAACTAAATCTCAATTAATTACAAACAGTTGCTTATACGTTAACACTTGAACATTACATTGCTTTATAGGTTACAAGTGAAACGACATTTGATTACATTCAGGTGTCCTATTACATCTATCAGGGGGAAGGGCCCCCAGTACCGAACTTGATGTTCCAAACTTGTTCCAAACCAGTACCAAACTTGATGTGGTGTTTTCCCAAAGACCACGGTTCTTAGGCACAAATCTGGCCACCGACATTGTCCGGTTCTCGCTATTCTAGAGAAGACACAAATCTTTATGAAAAAACGGTTCCCATCCATTATATTTTCTCCAACGAATTAATCTTATATATATCACATATATAAACCAATTAGTTCTTAATAGTCTTCTGAAAAGGCTCAAGAGCATGGACCGATTTCCGAGGTCACTGTGACTTCTGCATCAACAAAGACCCTGGGGAGAAGCATCGTGGCAACGGAGGTAAAAAGCAACACGAGTGAGAAGAAAGTTGATCAGGCTTTAAACATTAATTAGGCAAAAACAAATGACTCAAAAATACTGAGATGGGAAAGAGCTGAGGGCCAATAACTTCCAGGATGTACTTTGAACCATACAAAAATTGCTTCGATCTGGCCTTGGTTTTTAGCATGTTTAGCCAAGCTCCGCGGTCCTTGGGCTATCTTAATATTGTAACCTTGTAATCTGAAATCTTACTTTTGACAGAACCCCATCTACCTATATCTTTATTAAATCTGTCTTCTTTTCGTCATGTTTTTGTGCCCCCTTTTGCAATAAACGCTTTCTCCCTTCAACAGATGTTTTGTACGTTTCTGTTTAGTGCCATTGTTTGCAAAATCAAGTTTGTTCATTATTGCAAAGCGTTCAACTCAATAAATACACATTTTCAACTGTATCCTTTTATCAAAGGAATTTCTGTTGACCAACATCCGTATGTCTTCTCTTGTCGTAATCACTAATTGCATCAACCAAGATGTATCGCTTGCTTAAACAAACGTCCAAAAAATCACCATAAAACACTTTATCTGAATAAATATTGAAGGTATGCGAGTGAATCTACCTTTACATGTAAATGTTGTTTAGCAAAAATCTATGCAAATTCGACTTAGTTTGCTAATATCAAAAGTCAACATAAAAAATCTCAATAGAATATGCTGAAACCTCTTAAGTTTGTTTGCAATCGAAATTAGCCATGGCTTGTGCTTGTGTAATTTGACCACATCTGCTAGTCGTCTGTGCAAAAATTCTTGTTTTTCATGTACAACAATGATCTGCAATGCTTGCCAAAAATACTTGGAACATCCAGCAATTTGCGTGGTATTTTATACCTTTCATTTCTTTTCAGAAAAAAATTACCACATTCATCCTCTTCCCCTTAGAGCAATGTTGATAGTTGAGGCAAATATCACACAAGGAACACAAAAGCAGTTTCCAGATCTTTGGGAAATGGTGGAATTGTGATTTGATGCCAGTGTTGTGATTTTTGGCAAGCATTGTGATGAAGAGGGAAGGTATCATTCTTTGCAATGAGAAAATAGAACGAATTCATCATTACAAATTAATATTAACAGAAGGTTTTTGAGTAGCAAAGGTAATACTTCAGAATAGCCAACAGCTCTGCCAACTTGTAATGCCGTGTTGTTTGTAATGTCTGCAGATATTTACGTAAATTGCTCTAAAAATGTGCATCTAGGATTTTCTTTCAGGTTGAAGACTTTCAGGTTGAAGCAAAGCATTAACAAGTGCAAAATCATAAATGGAAAATGGAAAATGATTTACAAAGGTTAGAGAAAATCAATCTGAATATTCCAACTTCGTATTTTTCCAGCGTGTGAGTAATTTGCGAAGAGGGGGCTTTTCTGTTTCAAATAAATGTTCCTAATAACCAAATTAACATAAGTTATGTTTTTTATGCTGAAGGTTTTCCTGAAGATGGAGATGATTATCATGACACATCTTTGTAAAGAATAGATGTGAAAGCTTAAAACTGTTGTCAGTAATTGGAAATGATACAGTACAAGACATAAAAACGGAAATGGGAAGCACATAAAGGAACAGGAGGAAGAAATCTGTACCTATTTGTACCTATTTATATACGTATAATATTTATATTTATATTCTATGTGTACCTATCTAAGCTATGTGTACCTCTTTATTAACAAAATATACTCTTTATTAAAAGAAACAGGAAAAAGGTAGTAAATTCTAAAATGTAGGAATACGAAAACAAGTCAAGGTTAAGATAAGAAACTTGATAAACAAAAACGGAGCAAGTAATTGTAATCCTTGCCTGAAATGATGTCCATTCTAGTGCTTATCCATGAAATTTATAGACTTGTAGAAATATCGACCAAAGAGTGAGGAATTAAAAGGGAGTGGCATTCACTGAGTAGAGGATAAGCCTTCTCCAAGGAAGTGTTTAAGGTCGAGGGTGGATAGCTTTAGTTCACATAAAAGATGAAATAGTATTTTAAAGGGTCATTTCTACCCATGAGCCTTTGCGCAACATGAGCCTTTAATGAGAAACCTTGGCAGTCAGAATAATGGCGGCTGCAGCTAATTTCTATAGGTCATATATCCCTGTGCATACAGACGGCAAAGACGAAGAGCCTCTTACCGAAGAGATACAGCTTAATTCATTAGGAATAGAACTGTTCTGAGTTCACTAAAAGATTTCCACAAGATGGTACTGTGATCTTAGATATCACAACTAAAAGTAGTTGGTGAAAGTATTAGGGGAAAATATAAAGCAATTTCTGCTCGTTAGGCTCATCTGTACCATGTTTTTGTGAAGAATGCTTTTTGAAAGAATTTGTAGACAAGTTCACATTTGTGTGGAATCACCAATTTCCGCTTTGGTTTCGTCTTTGTCTTGTGAAACTTCTTTGCCTATTAATGGAAGAAAAATGACCCAGAAGTAACCGAAAAGAGAGACAGCAGTTTTTGCATTTGGATCTGTTTTGGTATGTGGATCTCAGGCAGTTTATGACTCATTGGTGAAGACATTAGTGGTATATGATTTTAATGTCTAAAAAAGGACACGAGGCATGGGCAAGTTGTTATATGTTCAAATCAGCGCTCTGTAAACCGGTTTTTCAATCATAAATGTGACACATAACCCGTTGTTGACCTGGACAATATAATGACAGGGTATTTTTAGCCATCCATACAAGGTCGAATGTCACAGATACAAAAAGGATTAGAGCTCAACACCAACGGTTGGTTTCCTAACAGCGCAAATCAAATCCCTCAAAACGTTCTTAACTATAAAAAACCTGGAGGAGCAACAACAACAAAATACACTGATTCTATTGATCATTTATTCAATTTAATAAATGCACAAATTCGATTCCCCTCAACAAATGATTGCCACCCTACTAATGCATCTTGTACTAGACACGTTTGGCAACATTGCCTCAAAGCAATCTTCTCGTATGTTCCAACTGATTGGCTTCTAAGTTCCAATAAACGTAGGTTCTATGGTTGGAAAAACTTGTGCTAGGGGGTGATGGGACATTACGCCAAGAACTGCGTAATTACTAAGACAATTAACATGTTCACACTCAATACTTACAGGGGAACTTCGCAACAGTTGCTATATCATACAAAGTCAATCTTCTTCCTATAAACGTTCAATTTGAAATTCACTAACTTATCGAGAAATCATCCTTTTAGCTTCGCCTTTTGTGCCGAAGCAGTTCCATATTTCTCCATTAATTCCGCTTGGGATTGTGGACTTGCCGCTTGGTATTTTGTAAATTCCATTGTGAATTCACCTTTCCCCTAAGAATGAGAATGGGTCACTTGATACAAGGAATCGACATTATCAATGTCAAGAGAATACAGCTGCCAACAAATAAGGCCTTTCACAAATTCTATCGACTGTAGTTACCCAACACATACATTGAAGATGAACAGTTAACTTAGGCCCAAAGAAACTCCAACAAAGTTTATATAACGTTCTGATAACGTTGTTTAGATTAACATAGGATAATAGGTGTGAATCAAAATTAGTAGAATATAAAGGTAAAGGTCATATGATAATAACTTTGAAGGATGAATTTTTGAAAACGACAAAAAAGAACATGATAAGTCTAGCGAAATAAAATAATGTAAATCCTTTTATTATTTATTCTTTAGAAACAGGAAACATAACGGAACTTTGTAGAGCATTTTCTAAGACGTTTTAAAAATTTTAAAAAAAATTGCTGAAAATGCAACAACCTAGTTTTGCGTTCACTCGTGAAATAACAATCTAATGTTTTCTAATAAACTGTGAGCAAAAACGAGTCAAATCATGTCGTTGCAAACTTAAAGCAGGTTTATATTGCTAGCGTCTCGTAACGATAGAATCAGTGAACGCTTGCTATTCAAAAGTGACCGGCCCAATTCCCGACGAATTCTGTTGTCATCTTGCGGTAACCCATGCAGAAATCTATATGGTTAATGGGCAAGAGCTAATCTTTGCAGTTGAAAATGAATGGAATCTTGGAGGTCATATTTTCATTTTTTGTATCAGACTTCGAAGGTTTCAAAACTTCAAACATGTGTTGACAAAAGGTTTGGAAAGTTAAGTAAAAATTTTGACAAAAGGCTTAAAGAGCAAAAATAAGAGGACAGATATTGATGCCAGTATAAAAATGTTATGCCAAATTTCAGCAAAAAAAACATCTGTAGGAGAACCAACACGCTGAAATTCCTATTTCTTTAAACATTACCTGTGTCATGGATCTCAGCTCATTTGAATATCCAAACATGTCGTTGAGAGGAACCTGGAAATAATGATCAAAGAAATAAAGAATAGATCGAGAAAATAGCAAAAATGTGAAACATTTTGAGAACAAATTCAAAAAAGAAGAAGAGGCATTTGAGAAATTATGCAATCTTGTCATAAATAGGAAAATTTAAAAAGAGCAAATAATCTTAAGATAACCCAATAGGATGAAATATCTTTCATTAAGCAAACCATTTCGCTGCAACCAAATTATTTTTCCTTAAAAAGCTTAAAGCCGGTTATCCGGTATGGCAATAAATAAAATCTTTGTCTATTAAGGACATCGGTACTGTGCTTCAACTTTATCTGTCACCACGATTAAAGTTTAAATTAGAGGAAACAAAACGCTATAAAAAGCACAAGAATAATGGTTTGTAATAAGATTGCCTGGCGATCTGTTAGCAGATGCGATTAACTGAACGATTTTCAGATGAAATCTCTGTTTTGACGTAGTAGAAGTTCAAACACGGATTTCAGAGATCAGGTCTCCATGGATCTTATAATCAAAGAGCTTATCTACTAGGACGTACAAAGCTCTTTAGAAGTGAACGAAGGAGCGAGAAAGTTAAATAGAGGCGGGATGAAGTGGAAGTTATTACGTGCTACCTGAAATCTTACTGCCTCATACATATGTTTCTTGAATATCTCAATACACAAAAATAACGCAGATATTATTAAAAGAGGCGAAAAGATTCTAGAAACGGGAGGGGATGGCTAAAATTGGCCCCGGTGCCACTTCTAGGCTTAAAAAAATTCTAAAAACATGAGGGATGGCCCAACTAGGCCTCACTGCCACTTATAGGTCTAAAAATTTATCGCTATTGTTTATGTTTTTCAGATGATTTACTTGCGAAAACATAGAATAACGAAATTAGATAAAGAATAATGCTTAAATGAAATAATCAGATCAAATTTGAACCCTGCTTTTGATCAGTTTTAACGCTTAGAGCATTTTTGACTTGCTGGCCTTGCAATCGCCCGTACGACGTGTTTATGTCATATTGGCCATCTTAGATTATTTGCAAAGATATCTAAGGACTGGCGGAATTACACTAAATGAAATAAATTCTTACCTCGCAATAAATTGTTGCATAATCTTCCACTGAATCTGTTCCGGTGATCAACCCTTTACGCTTGTTTATGCTTCCCATTATAGCACCCTAGGCAAAAATTGGACCCTCAAATCAGAAATTATAGTTCTAGTTGATGTTTTAGTTGCTGTTCTAGGTGCAAAATTTTGTAAACATTGTCAAATAGTGATAGTTTTTAATAATACTTTAATAATACCTAGTGAAACTAAAAGCAATTGACTGTCTGTTTTACTAATTTCAGCCTACACTACTAATAGTTTTATCTTTAGTGATCACATCTGTGATAACATTTCGCAGCACTTCCAAGGGTTACGCATTTCCCTATACCTAATACTAAGAGAAGAGCCGCGATGCGGAGACAGTGAAGAAGCAATGCGAAAGATGAAATTGGGGAGAGGGCAGGAAAAGAGAAAAGAAACGATGCAGAAAGGAAAAGTTTGGAAAGATGGTGCTATGGGAAATGGTAAACACACCGTCTAGCTGTGGAAAGATTTTCTTGGTATATGCTCACCAATGTTCACCAATCAACTATGGAGCCGCCTCGTTATTAACGAGGTAACCAGAATAGAAGCGAGGCTTTCCAACTTAACATCAATGCTCAGTGAGTAATGAAGGACCATGTCTACCGATCATTAGCAACCCAAGACTCTGCACAAGCAAACGACTAAGCCAGAAATAAATCAAATCAACTGAATCTTCCCTAGGATTATCGCAATATCACGAGGATTGTTTTAATCTGTCTGTAAGACCTTGAGGACCAAGGGGCAGCCACTTGGGTGTGCAGTTGGTAACCAGATTAATCCTGGTAACGGCGATAAAGCATATCAATTTTCTTATGCTTTGATTGACTCGTGAGAAAATCTAACACACATAATCAATAGAAACTGATAGCAAATTCATTACCCTTTGCGACTCTCGAGCAAACAATAAACTGAAATGTTGCATCATTAAATAGAGTATTATTACAAGGAGCCTGATACCAAAGTTCTTTTTTCAATTTCACAAACAGTTGGTATTTAGAACAGGCCTAAGTTACAGACAAGTTAGAAGAGCATCACAGATAGGCTTGAAATTCCGATCTTGTCATGCTATACTCTAAAAATTGTTCATAAACAAAGCAAATAACTTTTTCATGAAGCTTTTCCCCCCTAAAACCTAGAAATATTACCAATAAATTCTTGGATCTAATGATACGTCGCCAACTAGAAATAAATAAAACTGCTGACTAAGCGCTTCTAACTTGTTCACGTGTCTTAGTCTGAATGAGAATTCAAATAGATGGAAATCTTAGAGACTGCGCTAATGACGAAAATTGTCTAGAAACAAGGACCAAGGCGAGAGATGAAATTACTCCAGCCAATCATAATTCGATAATGGAATCACGTGCTTCAATGGATCCAATGATAGCTAGGAAACACCTGGCTTGTCTAGGGAATGACTTCTTAATAAAGAGAAAATATCTCTCGCAAATCGACGCAAATTCTAAAGTTGAGCGGATTTCTTATGCGTTTCTGAAAGATGAAGATATGCAAGCCGTTTTCAGTAGAACTCACGTGGTTGAAAAAATATTTGCCAATCTATATCGCGTTGTTAATAGAAGCAATGAGAGACATGTTGCGACTTGCTTACGAACAGAAAGCCGCTCTAAGCTGATCTTAAACAACGAGCTCCGGCGAAACACAAAAGAGGTCGGCGACGGCAGCTAAACCTGACTCACCTGAAATTCTTGCGGTGCATTCACTTCAACTAACATTATTGGCTCCAGGACTATGGGGCGTGCTTTTTCAAGTGCTAGAAGTTTAAATATCGAGATTAAAGGGGATACATTTACCAATTGAAGTGTTGAGCTTTAATGTGTGATTTTCGTATGCATGGCATCTGCATAAGACACGCATGAAAGCTTGTAAAGATAAAATGAAAAAAACGAGCATCAGAAAGACATCACATTGTATTGAATTGCATTGTAGAGATGCTCTTTGACCATATTGGTTAGAGAAATTTGTGTTTTAAGGCCACTAAAAGCTTCATCGTTTTTATCATTACAAACTGTAATGGATTGTACTGTACTGTACTGTACTGTACTGTACTGTACCGTACTGTACTGTACTGTACTGTACTGTACTGTACTGTACTGTACTGTACTGTACTGTACTGTACTGTACTGTACTGTACTGTACTGTACTGTACTGTACTGTACTGTACTGTACTGTACTGTATTTGTATCTGTATCTGTACTAAAAACTTGATCGTTACTTCAATAGTAAACTGAACTGGAGTATTGTTATCATTGCAAATCATTTTATTGTAATGGATTGCATTGTATTGTATTATATTGCTTTGTATTGTATTTATCGTATTGATTGTATTGTATGGTATACAATGATTTGAAATGATAATAATAGTGCAGTTAAGTTTACAATAGTAATAACGATGAGGTTTTCAGTGACGTTGAAAGCACTGATGACTCTGATGGCCAAAGAGCATTTCCAAGAAACACGGAAGAAGAAAGTTGTTTATAGACGATTCCTCTTGTGTATTACTTGTCTTACTTAATAATTACCTTGCTTAACTGCTCCTATGGCTGCGAGTCTAAATGCCAGCTCACTTGAATCGACAGCGTGAGCGGCGCCTGTAAAAATCAATATCTTTAGCATATGAGCTGAATAGTATAAAATGAACACAGAACAATTGTAGCACTAAAGCCTTTAAAGAATAGTCAACATTTCTCTTGATATATCGAAAAAGCGCATTGGTCATGGCCCGAACTTCGATATATTCAAGAACAATTAATGAAATGTGAGATCTCTTGGTTGATTCCTAAATTGCATGGCTTGATACTTTCAAAGACTTTAAAACGTCGATTGCAAAAAATCTCAAAGTAAACGCAATGGACTTTTCTTAACAGTTTAACGACTGGCCTTTTATAGAAGCTGAGACGATAACCTATCAGATTGGATGGGATAAACCTTTCTGCAAAATTCTAACAATATTTTTTGATATCTAATGCTTTGACTAATGTACCAGAACAAAGTTTGTGCCATTTTCAATGTTTGCGGTACCAAAGAGTTCTTTGGCTAACCGTGTATTTTTAAAACAAAAAATAGGTAGAACTTTGAGCAATCAGTAGATCGTATACTAACCATCTTCTAAGGTAAACTTCATACCACACATTCTATGACCGGTTAAAAACCCACGTTCGCAGGCTTCGTAGAAACCCTAAAATTACCAATATGTTTATCAGCATTTCCAGCTTACTTTGTTTTTAAAGTCGATAATTCTCTGGGAAATAGTCTACAAATGGACAGACAGTTAAGGCCGTCATTCTCAATACAGTATCCAATCAAGTCATTGGGTGATATAAAGCTATAAATTTCAATTTGTCTATCTAACGTGACATGATAATTGCCCTAAAAGTTTCAAAAGTTCTTAAGCTGTGAAAAAGGAGAGGGAAGCTCAGCTCACTAGCTTCAGTAAAGTCGCTTGTTTGATATGTCTTATCCCGAAGAATTCAAATAGCAACAAACAACATTGTTACATTTTCAAACAATATTGGAATTTATGTTTCAACTTCCCAGTTCCTCTTTACATTGAAAAAAAGTTGGTAAGGTTCAATCTGTGTGCAATCTGTGCGTAATCTATGCGTAATTTGTGCGTGATCTGCGCGTAATCGGTGCATAATCTGTACTTAATATTTGCGTAACCTATGCACAACTGAAATGTCCTTACAAAATTACTGGAATGAAAAGTTTATTGTGGCTTAGAAAATACCTAATGTTCCTTGGGAAAGGACGAGTTCTATTTGGAAGGGTATGATAACCTCAAAAGGCTTTCTACACAAATTCTCTTCTATTGTTTCACAAAGCACTGGATTGAGCCCAGATTTCACCTGTTACACCTTATCAAGATAATTCCATCTTTTTTAATGACATCGTAAGACAATGTCTTGATAAATTTTATGTTGCTTAACATGCAAGGTAAGCAGTTAATAAACTACAAAGAGAAACATGATTGTTTAAATAATAACTCTGAACAGGCTATTGTAACCAACCTTCTCGATAGCAGGGATGAATGATTTTGGGATATTCATCCCAACTGTTGCGTCTACGA
The DNA here is from genome assembly GCF_013076305.1 of Rhopilema esculentum. The sequence goes on from NW_027019322.1 coordinate 1,494,274, forward strand.
ATTCCAGATGAGTGAGGGATTCAACTGGAAGCACCTGGGATAAATTAGCCAAAGTTTAAACTTATGGTAAATTGTATACGCGAAATCATATAAGTGAAGAAGCCCTATTAAATATAGTTTAATGCAACAAAGACAGCAAAGTGGGATTTAGAAACTTTTTGTTAATCACATAACGGCACAAAATGCATTGTCATGTTTGAACATTCAACAACAGTCTTAATGTGGATCCGTTTGGCAGCTTTAGATTCTATTTCAAAGATACAATCGCTGCCAAAAGCCTCGAAAGAACACCAATGTCTGCTTTCAAGATCCATCGCCCTTCCTCTTGCAAAAATGTTAGTTTTATATAAAAAAAGGAGGTTGGGGATTACAATTTTTTGAGACTTGTATGATATTGTCTAGACTATCAAAATTTTTTAAGGGGAAAAAGAGAGGTGGAAGTAGTAGCATTCGGGAAAAAAAATCAAATAGCTGGGTTTTCCAAGTAATTTTGGATGGCATTGTAAATGAATCCAGTTTGTAGAGAGCATGTTTTCAAAGAATAGTCTTTTACATCCCCTAAAACAAATCATGACAAATGAAGCTTACGTGTATCCAAGATCGCAGTCGTAGTCTCGTTGGTAACATTATAGATACATAACAATAATGTTGCCACTGAACTAGAGGTACAATTTTCTTCCGAAAAATATTTTTGTTTATCCCTTCAATGTATAATGAATCTAAGACAATGTTTAAAATCTTCTAAACCAACTTTAGTACAAAACTCCGGAATCTGCTGAAATTGTAGCAGTTTGTAACAGATTAGGCCCTGAGTTGTCGAAATGGAAGCTTCGATATACCCACCTTTCAGTGCTGGCGCCATCTATGAAAAGACCTAACTAAGATCCTGGCGGAAACATAAAGTTTTGCAAAATATAAAATCTTCCACACTGAGAGTTTAGCCGATGCTAGTCAAGGTACGCCCTCTACCTGATAGCTATTCGATTTTGCACCAGTTTTCATTGTTATGTTTCACTGAAAAGCCACTTTAGAAACTAAAGCTATCCGAAAAGCCAGTACAGTTTCACTTGAATTTCAGTTAAGATCAATTGAGGGCAAGCAGGTGACATGACAAGAGGGACAGCGGGAGCTACATTCTCATCTTATCTGTGATCTTGTTGAAGACTTTCGTTAAGGTTTAACTGAGCAACACATACCAATGTGATACAGTGTGGTTTAAGTGGTTTTAGTGTAGCGAGAAAGCTATCTCAAAGGAATTAAGATAACTGCTAACTGCTTAACTTCTCTGTCAGCCTTGGATACAAATTTCGTTTGGTTTCATGAAACCGTTATATAACACGAAGGAGCCAAAAATCATGCCTAAACAGAAGAGAAATGGCCATATTGGTCAACTATGCTGAAAGGGTAGGACAGTCAGCGTACGAAGGCACTCTCTATAGAGATGGAATCAAAACCTCGTCATGAAAATGCATTTTAGCTTGGTATTTAGATGTATGGTTTTGCTAATCTAAGCAACAGTAGCCTCTCTTGTTTACAAGAAGTAAAAATATACACTTCTCGTTAATAAGGCTCAAGGAAAGAAAATGGCAACACACAAGGTAGAAGAAGACTCAATATCGCCAACACTGAGAAAATTTTTGAAATCCGACAGAACTTCTAGATTCCGAAACCGAAATGTAGAACGGCAGTTTAAGGACCAGCTTTGAATATTGCCAGAAATTACTGAAACCGTAAAACTCTTTGTATATCATGGCAGTTTAACGACTGGAATCTTTTAGGAGAGTGTGCACTCCAAGCAAGTTTTTGAAACCGGTTTGCCTTCATGTTGTATTTGAAACCGGACTGTCATTAATGTTTCACGTCAGATTAGTAATGTATGTATTTATGTATAATTTTGCCATCCAAATAAATTACAATTTAAAATTAAGAAAAGGGATTTGATCTAATTACAGATATAGAAAATGTACAGGTGGAAGCTAAAAACGTGGTCTAAAAACACCCCAGGCTAAGGATTGCAGGGATAGCAATTCAAATGTTAATACAACCTTGTTTCCCTAATGGTCCTTCAAGTTGGCTACATAAACTAAACTGCAGTCAACTAGCTTGCTACAAAAACCAAAGTGCAGCTGTAAATTGTGTAAAATTTTATTTTTGTATAAGACTTTTGAATAAATTTTGTATAGTTGGCCTTAATTAGCTTACCGCTATTGTCTTTTTTTCAAATTTTAATAAATTGTTTATTATTTATTGCTTTTAATATTATTATCATAAACCGTTTCTTTACAAATTTAAAGGGAAAATTTTCAAAGTTGTTGAATTGTCAACAAAATTCTTTGATATTTAAAGCCGTGGGACTTATCAGAAGATATTTACAGTGGCGGCAAAGAATCAATAGCCTAAGGTAGCCCCTTAAAAGATTTTGAACACACGGGAAATTTTTCACAAAAGAAACAAAGATCACAGTGATGACGCTACACAAGTTTCTAGGATATTTTATGACCTCACTAGATGAAAACTTTCAAGTTATCAGTTCAAGTCTTTTTAGAGAATATTTGTAATTAACTTTCCTCGTTTCTATCTTATCAATATATGTACTCAAATTGCAAACTTAAAAATGTTCGCGAGAAAAATTACATTATAACTCAGGGGGTAAGAAAAAAGCGGCATACGAAGGATGGTCTATCTCGATGACTGACATCGAGTGCAACGAATGTAATGCACTTTCTAGTGGTTTAAACATTTTACGAATTGAAATGTCTTTTATATATGTTACACCACCAATATGACACCAGTTTGTTGCAAGAAAATTATCTTGCTTGTTGCTTGGCGTTAGTGTATCTACAACTTTGTTTGACAATCAAAAAGCTGATAAAACAAACTTCTTAACACGAGCCAGTCACATATCCGCATAGTCTAACATCCACCCTCTCTCTCATTAAAAGCTGGTGCATATGTAGCATAATTACAGAGATACTGAAAATTAACCTTGGGAAAGGTAGTTCAAGATAAAAAAATGGAGAACTCTTCGGAATATTAGCTTGATAAAGTACATATTGTCTAAGAGACAGAGAAAGGGACAGTTTTTCCTTTTCATCTGCCAAATATCATACTTTATTCGTTGTTTACTGGCAGCAATAACGATACTTCAGAAACAGAAACAGTCCCCCTAATACCTACTATGATAGGTACTTTCTAAGCAGGAAGCAACAACGAACTAAAAAGCAATAAAAAACTTCTGAAATACATACAACAGCTATGCGTTTATCAACCACACTCTCATTTAAAGAAATAAACATACCTCTAACTTTCCAATGACACGACCAAACTGACCCGAGCCTCCTGTCTGCTTTTTATGTTGGTAATCAAAACTAAAAGGAGAAAAAAACAAGGTAAAACAGAACAGTAACAATTGAAAAGTGCCATGGGAAATCAATGCTATCATTAGCAAAGGAACTGACAAAAAACATAGATATTAGACAACGCTGCTCAGGTTCAAGATTGTAGGTTAATGAATTTCATGCTAAAAATCTGGTTGAGCGTAAGGTCTATTAATGGTGTGAAGCACCTTCAGTGTCAATGGCAGGCATATATTTAGACAATGAAGAAAATATGAGGGAAAAGATGAACTCTTAGAAAGTTTGTGTGAGACAGAGAAAAAAAAAATTATATTCACTTTATAGTAAAACCCTAACAGAAAACAGTAGCAACAGCAACAACAGCAAGGCAGCAACAATAACAAGGCAGCAACAACGTCAAGGCAGCAACAACAACAAGGCAGCAACAACAACAAGGCAGCAACAAGAACTAATTAAATTGTAAAGGTGATATTCGAAAGCAAAAAGCAAAAAACGATGAAATACCTTGCGGGTGCAGTTATAGTTTCACGGAAGGCAACCTTTGGCTTCCCAGTAAGGACAGGGCAGTTGTATTCCGATTTCATTCGCTAAAACATGGAACAAAACATTTGACTAGAAATGGCCGTCTAGTGTTTCATTATCAAGGTTATAAGCACGTAGACATGTCTTTTTGAAGCCTTAAATCACATATCAGCTCAGCCAGCATGGAAATTTAGAGGAAGGCAAAGAAAAAAACTTACTTCAGTGTAAATATCCAGGTGAAGCTCACCCATTCCAGAAATAATAGTCTGCAAAAAATCATACAGATACCAAATGTCTAGAAAATATTTCAACTTGTCAGTTATGCAGTATTTCACAATGCTTAATAAGAATTCATATTCTTTTCATTTCTCCTTATATGTTATTATGAATATGACAAAAAACATGCTTATTCACCAAACGTTCTCTTACTAAAGTATTACTACAGTACAAATACCAATGTTTGCTATTATTGTCAATTGAATTATCATTGGTGACATTAATAAAATCACTCAGATTTGCTTCTATTACTTCTTGTTACGTAGCTGTGTCTTCTTTAATGCTAAAGTATTTCTACAGTCAAATACGAATCTTTATAATTCGAATCTTGTCAATCGAATTTTCTATCAATATTTCATCTTCACTGATGATATTAATAAAACCATTGTGACTTATTTCTTTTACTCTCTTGTCAAATAACCTAGTCTTATACAATGCTGAATCGTTTCCAATAAAAATAATGAAAATGACTACACGATGTAGCTACTTACCTCTTTACTTTCTTTATCGATATGCACTTTAAATGTTGGGTCTTCTCGGGTAAAACGATTGATAGCTTTCGAAAAATTTTCAACATCAGTCTAAAAAATGGTAATAAACGATCAATGGTCAAAGCTTTTAAAGCAAGTCATAATGTTTATGATTTACAATTTTCTGCTTTGATATTTAATTTCAATAGTAGAATTAAACAGAAAAACACAGTAAGAGAGCATCGGCTTTATAAAAACTGGGATCAGCCGACGACAGAGAAAGCTTAACAATTACTAAGACAAAATGAAGAATATGTTGCTAGAAGGAAGGCACATAAAAATTACTTTGATAAAATTTTGCGCATTGACACACGATTGTATAACTAAATGCTGCTTTGGACAACCATAGTAAAATACAGGGTAACACAGGTGACAAAGGGTAAAATACCTTGTTCTTTGGTTCGACAGCTAACGAAATGACCGGGTCCGGTACGAATATTGATTCCTATGAGAAGAAAGGTCACGTTCAAGTAATGTTAGAATGTTTAATATCAGGCGGTGCAGGTTTAAGGGTAGAAGCTGGAAGCAAGTTAAAAATTACATAGCAGGGATTGATAAGGGTCCGCAGCGCCTCTCGCAGGAGATGGTTGGCCAAAGCTAGTAACAAGAAATCAGGAAATTTTTAGAAGAAAATTATTGTAATCAATGTACATCTTGATCACAATTTAATCCCATTATGCCTGATCTTCAAGGCGTGTAAGGGAATGATCCGAGTTACGAATATTTGACTTTTCCGGGTTACGAGTTTTGGCTCGAATAAGGTAGGAAAATCCAACGGGGATGGAAAATAAATCCAACTTAGTGAATGTCCAAGTTATTCACGGCACGTCTCAAAAGGATTGAACTCTATGGGGTCAACATGATTCTAAAAATTATAAGAATTGGTTGCACGTGGGTAATTGAGCGTCAACTTACGATGATTGGTACAGTAGAGTAGCCTAAGGATTTCAAGAAATTTCGTTTACTGCCTAGGGAATAGATTCTTTATAAACGGCAAGGAATCCTTAAAGGAAATAATGTTGTTAATTAGACTTAAAGAGCCCTTGAACTGAAAAATGTACGGTACAATTAACAGAGAAAAGGTGGAAAAAAGGTTTTAACTGAGGTGAAGTGCTGTGAAAATAGAACAGAGAGGCCATCGTGAAAACTGTCTCAAAAAATAGCAACAAGTATAAAGAGGTTACCTTTCGGCATCAACAAGGGGCATCGACAAGGGGCATTGACAAGAGGCCTATCAAGTACCCTGGGTGCCAGACTCGCTTTATATGAAATAAGAGAGTCTGGTTCAGTGCGTCTGGGTTCCGGTGGACTCATTTGATAGAACTTTAGTCAATTTAACAGACTGGAAACTAGGCCTGTAAACCAGATGGTCAGATAAACATACTCAGTGAAGTTTGGGAAATCTTAAAGCAAATGTATTTTATATAGTTCTTTAAAGTCGAGATTATTAGAACAAAAATAATATACTTCTCTGCCTAAAGATTCCAATCAAATCAGGTGTAAAACGCCATTTGGCAACAAAAAACATGCGCGAAGCATGAAATTGAAGTTAGCACAATGCAGTTATAGAATATTTATCGTTAATAAACTTCCTATAAAACTTAAAATAAGTTTTTTGTAATTTTCCTCATAAATTGTGTGTACTTCCAAAGTCTTCTTCCTCATTGTGAAGGCAGAGCGCTTGGATACCTCTTTCATCAGCACGTTTGAAGTTCATCACAGAATTATGGCCAATACGTCAAGCGAAGCCCCGTATGCCGGGGCGAAATATTAGCCACAACTGGTTTACGTGTGTTTGTTGTTGTTTGTTCTCGGCGCCTTGCGGTGTTCCTTATTTACTACATTTAACTACAAGGCCTAGTTTCCTTGCAATGAGAGGCACTGCCTGAAATATAAGAGACTTTCCGAACTGGCAATATGGCGAAGGTGTCTCTTCTCTCTACAAACAATGCTTTCAATGCTGCCAACTGTTCTGTGTTAAGTTCCACATCATGCGGAAAATATTCTTTAAAGACAGTTTAACAGCGTCTTCAGACTCAATCGTTACTGTTGCCAGCATTAATTTATGTTGTGTTCTGTTCAGCGTTTATTGTTTCGCTGTAACCTTTGAACGTATAGAAATCTGTACACTTGCTCCTGATTGGTTAATATTGGCACAACAAAAAGAGAAAAGGGGTGCACTGAACCAGACTCTCTCTTATTTTACATTGAGTGAGTCTGGTACCTAGGGTACCTATCAAGCTACTCTGAGCTCCCCTTTAGCTCTACACACCTGGGTTTTTATGCCGGTTTTATGATACAAATCAGTTCCTGAGTATCAGAAGATTAAAAATCTTGGAAATAAACAGACTGCATGAATCAATATCATGGAGTAAATTAACCATTATTCTCTAATCCGAACATCAACATTTGCAAGCTAACTGAGCAAAAAACACATAAAAGCATACCATCGAAAGCGAAGGTGCGCCTTCAGAAACAAACGTATCTCCCGATGAACATTCAACACCAAACAAGGCACATATGTCACCTGCATAAGCATCTTGTATATCCTGGAAAAACGACGATACTTGTGTACAAGAAAAACCATTGAATTGAATTGAATAAATGGAAGCAGAACCGATGAATTTGAATGTGCCACACTCGTTCAGATAATGGGCTTTTTCCAGCGTTTTTATTCTTATATTCATGTACAAAATAACAGCTATTTTTCTTTAGAGCTACAACAGCAGATAATATTTTTGAAAATATAAAAGAATTCGCAAAAACTGAACCAAGGTATCGAGAACAAACCTGCATTTGGTCAGCATGCATTTGAATTACCCGAGGAACTTTCACTCGCCTGCCTGTCCTCGTGTTCACTATAAACTGGCCTCTTTTCAGCTGTCCTTGGTAAATGCGCATATAAGTTAGCTGACCATATTTACCAGCCTAAACAGAGACAAAATCGAGAGAAAAGGTTGAAAAGAATGATGGAGAACGTTATCGTGAAGGCACTCTAAGAGACTGAGAAAAGTTAGGTTAGTATTGGAAAAAAATGAATTGGATGTATTGGTAGAAAAATAATTGGAAGCACAAAGCTCCAAATAGGAAACACTGTAAGAATCATGGTGACGTTTTTGTCACTCGGTAGAGCCCTTAAAGCTCTAAATAAAGATGGAATTATACGGGGAACTAAATTCTTGCGTCTTTGGTGTCCTATCTAGAGAATCCCCATAATCTTTTTCATTCGAAAGGGGTGTGATTTAATAAGGGCGTGGCATGCCTTGAAGAGCTGCTGGCGAACGGTACAAGGGTGCTGGCGAACGGTACAAGGGTGCTCTCAGATCAAGTAGCAATTACATACCCTCTTAGCAAGTCGATAAATCAAACAGTATAAGGTGAAAACTGGATCCAATAGTAATCAATTATTGAAACTTTAGTCCAAAGAATAAACAGAAGATCTTATTTTACTCTACAACGAACAATCTTCCATAATAATTTGACGACAACGGATTAAAAATGAATTTGAGAGTACTTACCTCCAGTTTGAAAGCGAGGCTTAATAATGGCTTGGCATCGTTTCTTGCAGGATCTAGAAGAACCTTTTCTTCGTCTCTGCAAAATATGACCGAATAAGATTCAAATTACTTTAATAAAATAAAAACGTTTGAAAAAGTGAAGGGCCCGTAATCGGCCGACAATTGATGTATAAATAAAGAAAATAATGAAACATGAACCTTGACTTGATAACTACAAACTGTTAACGACAAACTTCAAACAAAAATGTGAACTGTTAATATCGTACAGTTAACTATGCAGTATAAAATGTGCGTCATGGAAAAAGTAAACAAACAAATTAATCACATCTAACAAGCAACATAAACAAATGATCTATATACTGTATAATTGATTGATTGAAGAAGCACAAAGAGAGAAAAATTATGAAAAATGGAATAATTACGAATACAAATCATACTTTTCTATATCAAGGGCATAATTGTTCACTTCTGTTGGATTTGGGAGGTAATCTACCACTGCATCCAAAAGAGGCTATAAGAAAATGGCAAAAACATAGAACTACGTGGTATATTCGTCTCAATTTTTATATATACCCCATACTTTAATGCTTTCTATACTACATACTTATCGATTCAAGTTTATAATTTTTATGTGATATTAAATAATATTGTATACATTAGGATATTTTAGATAAGCAAAATATAATATACACATATATTATATAGTGTGTATATATTAAATAGTAATACTTCCTATAACATTGTATACATCATGGGGTAAGGGGTCCTTGTTGGAGCACACAAGAATGAGCGGTAAAAAATGAAAATGCAATGCACTAACACACTCACACACCACGTAAATTTTGTTATCTGTTCTTAGGTTAGTGGGATTTGCTACTTATTGTGACTTTCATTCACTGCATCTTATCGAAAACTACGTCCAACACACTCAAGTAAATTAAATTTTTATCAGAATTGAATTGACATGTATGACTTGAATTGTATGACTTGATGGTTAAAGCAAGGTCAGTATAACTCCCATCACATAACTTCCTTCGATTAACCACAACTGCGAACCTTATTCGGTCAACGCTTCGTTGCCACATTCAATAGATCATGAAGAAATTCCAGAAGGCCTTTGCGGAAAAAATCTTTAATCTACGTGATTCTAATCACGAGAGTGAAACTTAGTATCAGCCGGTGATTATCTTGTGCTCAGAGCAAATGCAAGGGCAAGAACAAGCAATTCATACGTGCTCAACTTAAGTAACTGGACTGGTTCAAAAGGATCTTAGTTCTAGCCAATAATGAACCGAGAGCACAGTCTTTGGTCTATAGAAATCATGACCAAACTGACGTCATCAGCTATGATACTGGTAACTTGAAATACCCTGAGAGATAAACTATGACATCATCCTACATGCAGCCTAGGAACAAACTGAGCTAGATTTGAATCTGACGACAACAGTTTAAGGGGTCCACGTGACATGGGCCTAATTATTTCCGCCAACTATTACCTGAACACCTTTATTCTTCAATGCCGTTCCTAGCAGCACTGGCGTAAAAGTTCTTTGGATAACAGAGCGTCTGATGGCAGCCTGTTGGTAAAACAAATACTACATAAGCAAAGCTTAGATAAGATAGCACAAAAAGCGGACCCATATTATTTTGCACTGCACTACGGCATGCATGGTACTTGTATGTGACGATTTGGTTCTGCTTTTTTTCTAGCTTAGAAATATTACTTCTGAGTGCAAGAAGACTCGAAGATAAAGTGATGAAATAATGTCATTGAAAAATGTTGTGGCTTAAACACAGTGGGACCTAGAAAGTGCTTATTGAATTATTTTATGTTGCAAAATTGCATAATTATCAGCTCAAAAATTTTTCCCATTATAATCAATGGAACTTGGAATGTTTTAGATAAACTACTTTTAGTTGATCTTCTTGGCAAGATTCAAAATATTAACGTATTTGAATGGATCGGCTTAGTTCATACAATACTTGCTTTAAAAGAGGGAGCATCGAAAGACGATATCGTAAAACTCATCAATGCAGAATGATACAAGAGATGACATGTAAACCGTATCTATCTTACATAGTATCTTACACGTTCGGATCAATGCTGAAACAACATCTACGTGCAAATACAGCTCAGCACAATACAAAGGAATATGGGTACGCTGTTTCCGAGCACTATTCAACAACCGGCGATCATAGAAAGCAAGAATGGTATAAAAGCTATCATTGGCAGGCTAAACATTGGCAGGATATATTTAGTTAAAAATGTGGTACCAAAGCATAAGAATGTTTTTTGTAGCCCTTGTAGAAAAAGTGAACCAGTTGAAAGAGTCTAAGTTGTTACGAAATGTATACAGCTCTAAATGTCCCCAAAATCATGAAATTATCACCTTCAATTCTTCCTCCGTTGGTTCCCTTTCTTCAAGGAAAATTTCACCGAGTGTTTCGTCCACGTTTGCCACTGTTTCTGCAAGCAGAAAAAAAACTTGAATAAAAAGTCTTGAAAGGTAAATTCATGACACGAGAGCAATCTGCTACCTGTCCTGTACGCTGAAAATTAACTGAAACATATTTAAAATCCCTATGCCAGTAAGCAATGAATACTTGTAACACAAATCTTAAAATACCGAAATCCTCAAAATGCCCCCCCTCCCTCGAACAAGCCATCACCCTGGAAGTTAAAATTGAAATGAGCTCCACCTAAAAATAAGCCCAAGCCTAACAAGCCAATTTTGGGGGCTCAATCGAGATACAGTAGAAAAATCCACCAGTTTAGTATTTGATTAATAACATATTCAGCGGAGAATGAAAAGACCAGAAAAGGGGCATTGATATCAATATTTGGACTAAAATATTATTTGTGCCTTTATTTATATTTTGGTTTCATATTTGAGAAAGAGTAATTAAGTATAATTGCAGATGAAATTAAATTGAAAACTGATAAGAAGCTATCAAAGGAGCTATTTGAATGGCAGCGCTGAGATCCCCCCCTTGAATTAGCCCCATCTAAGACTAGCAAGCCCAAAGAAAGCGATTTCGAGGATTTACGATAATAATCTTCCTACCAGTTTCTAATTCTGAGCACGAGTTAGGCGTATATTAAAGCGCTAAACTATAATCAGCTAATCAAATACGAGGAAGCCTACTCATTCGTCAAATAATCCGACTGAATATGTCATATTTCTCTTTAAGAGGCGGCCTACTGAAGCTTTAAGAGTATTCCTTTTTTCACTGAATGCTGCAACAAAATTCTTCCCATATTTATACCGCAAAACAAAGGCAGAGCTCAGAGGAGTTGACTATATTGTGTTTGGAATCAATCAGTGCAGCGACATTATCACTGCACAATAAAATTTCTTTGCAACAGTTTATTACTACGTGTTGTGTTCTTAACTTAAAAATGCAGGGCTATAGGCCATTTTATGCATAAAGCAAAATGAGTGCTGGAAGTACCATGAGGTACTGAAGCAACATTGAAAGCAAAAACAATGGTTTATCAGAAATCAGAATAAACAGACAAAAAGAATCGAACGCAAATAACATACCGATTAGCTCAGCTCTTTTATCTCCGCATTCAGCTCTCATATTGGCAGGCACTTCATCCTTTCTTATATCCAGTCTAAAAGGATTAATGAGGTTTTGGAAAACATGGCTGCAGTCAGACTGAAAATACAAATAGCTAAAAAATTTGCTTACTCACTGAAAGCCAACAGACATTTAAAAAGTGTTGGTAAAAATGTAAGAAGCAGGATAATTTGATAAATGATTTTCCTTTACCAATCAAATCTCAGTACACTTTGTTATCAATATCATAGCTAGCTTTCAGTGCAATAGAAAACTAAAGACAAGCATTTTTTTCGATTTTTTGTAACGTTTGCTTTGGGGCTGCTAATGTAACTGCAAAGGATGAGAAAGGGCTTTATAAACGTTTTAGGTTTGTAACTGGATTGGTAAAATTACTGTTTCAACTCGCAGTGTTGAGCTTAAAGCAATTCACACCAACTGATGAAATAATCGAAAACTGAATAATTCTCTTTGGTCCGGGAAGACCTCGGACTTTTTGCTGATTGTAGACCGATCAATAAGGTAAACGTACCCAAAGCTTCCGTCAAAGTACACAGCCTCTCTTTTTATTAAGTCCACAATGCCTTTGTGGGCTGACTCGAGGCCAATGGGTAATTGTAGCAAGGCAGCATTATGACGTAACTTCGTTCTGGAAAAGAGCATGGAAGAAGAATCGTTATTAAAGTGTTGGAAGTTTACTTTGTGCCTTCCATAAATGTACGAGCACCAGTTTTGAATATTTTAAATGTGATCGAGATAAGAAATCATAAGAAAAAAGCACCTCTAACAAAAAAATCTTATATTTGATGGTGTTGATTGCAAAAAGGTTTTATTACAATTTTTGAAGAATTTATATTACCACATTCTATCCAGCGTGAATGAGCACGATTTTCAAGGTTTCTGCTTCAATATCGTGTATTATTCTATGACTGTCGAAACAATACTAACGAAAAATAAGGACCTCCTCAAGTCGCTCCTCAACGCCTGTGAAACTGTATATCATAGATAAAAAGCATGATTTGTTCATTATTTCTTGTAATCCTATCAGCGAAACTTGAAGCTAGCTTTACATCAGCTGAAGCAATCCTTATCTTACCTCATTTGTAAAAGAACTCTCGATGTATCGGCACCTAATCTGGAATTGAAAAAGGCAGAAATTTCAGGTAATATTGGCCTTCAGAGCGTTTTGTTATTCAGACGAATTCTCTAAAGTACCACAGTACTAGACGAAGATCCTATTCCAACAAAGCAGTATCCTTGGAGAATTTCGTTTGCTGAATGATACAGAAAGGTTTGATTTTTGAGACAGTGGTCTTGTTGGCAAGAGTTTCATCAGCAATGGTATCTGATAACCTACTGCTAAAAGAATTCTACTTAAGTTTTCTCAAAAAGAAAACGATTCTCAAAATACATTTCTTTGAAAAAGGCGAACAAATTTACACTGGCTTAAGCCGATGGCTTTGGCAAGTAAAACAAGGGCCACGGTTTCTTCTTACATATATGCTTGATTCATTGTACTTATACGTCAGTTGATTATAACTTTAAGTAAATAAAATAAGGCTGGTGTCGATTGATTCTACATAAGCTCGCTGTAGACATAATAGCATTGAGATCTGGAAATCCAATTAACCACTACAAAACCGGGCTTGCTAACCAAACAAATACATACCTGTCTACTTTATTAATAAATGCAAGGCACGGGACACTATATCGTTTCATTTGCCGGTTGACTGTCAAGGTTTGGCTCTGAAAAACAACAGAAGAACAAATTTCTAATGTATTTCAATCACACATTCTGATTGAAAAATATTGCATTTCTACCTCTAAGCCTTATCAAGAAGCACCTTTAACAGGATTCTGCCAGGCAGAATACGGGATCTTTGCTCATTTTTACTGTCAGATGGCAATGTTGAAGGCTGATCTTAATAACCATTGCCCAGAAAAATAAACCTGCCACAATATTAAAAACAACGAAACAAAATTACCTTGGCTCAAAATGTTTTTGGTTACTTTGAAATTGAGCAACAAACCTGACAAATTATACAAATTTTCAAGCAGACAACTGCTAGGTTCTTAGAGATAATTAAAACATATTTATACTGGTGGACTTTAAAGGAGAGGCTGGCTTAAAGAAATGGTCATAACTTTTTGTAAAAAGAAAATAAAAGTACTGCAGTTAAGAACATTCCCTGAAAGCTTTGGTAAACTGATCTTTAAAAAAATGAAATAGCTTAGCTGCTAACACAAAGCAGGGTTCTGTTAATGAAGCTAATATGTTCTTTATACAGAAAGATGCTAATTCTACAAAATTAAGGTGTTTTGTTCTCTTTTAATAGTTTGAGCGAACTGGGCCTATGGAAACTAATCTGAAGTAAGTAGAAAGACAAAAAGAATCCTGTAAAGCACGTCGATTGGCTATAAACAAACATACATAAAAGGTGACCGTCCCAAGTAGGAATATGCAATTGAGGAAACTGTAGTTAAGATCCCCATCATCATTGGATCTCAGGACATAGCCACATTTGGCCATTCTGATTAATATCTATATATGCAGAAAACAGATTACTGAATACCTGAACTCCTCCAACAGAACAGAGTACCAAAACAGCTCCATCCAGAACTCGCAGGGCTCTCTCTACTTCGACAGTGAAATCAATATGTCCTGCAAAAAGATTCCTGGCATGAAAGGATATACATTGGTATTGGTTTAATTTTGAAAGGCAAAAACTGTAGGATAAGATAACAGATTCATTTAGGGTTGTCATTCGAAAAAAACAACAATTTGCATTCATAAATCAGTATTCGGTAATTTCCTCTACCAATCAGCAATTGCAAATATTTTTAAAAACATCCTTCTGTTTTGGATCAATTTTTGTCCTTCTGATTTGGGCCTATCAAAACCAGGAATACCACCCTTTGGAAACTACGCAACGCATATCAACAACTTGACCCTAACCTCCTATGGGGTGGCATTGGAAATGTTTTAATAGAAAAACAATATAACAAAACGGTTGAAAATATTATGAAATAATTGAAGTTTTATTTTGTCATTTTTCAAAAAATAGACCTTTGCATTCTATAAACTTTAATTTACTACTCAAACTTTTTGATTGCATAAAACACATTTGGACACAAACCAGGCTGTAAATTAATCTTTATGCTCAAATTTGAAAAGTAACTATTACCTACCGGGTGTGTCTATAAGATTAATATTTATATCTTTCCAAGTTGTAAATGTAGCTGCAGACTGAAAGGGCATTGAAATCGGAAATAACATATCAAATAGCGATCAAAATAAAGTTTGAACAAGAGGTGGATTTGAATCCTAGGGATGGCCATAGCTGAATACATGGAACTGTTATTGCAATGTATAATCATAATCTTACACACAAGAGCTTTGCATATGCATTGAATAATTAACAATCACAAACACTTTGATAAATGGTATTCCACTTTGAATTATTTCTATTTTCAATACGAATTTGGTAGATGATAAGCTATCAACTTCCAACTTTAGCGTTAGCCACTTCTCTTAAGATCATACAGTCACATAAAATTTAGACCCAAATGCACAAAATTGTTCAATATAGCTGCTTAGAGTAGAACTCCTTTCTTTTATATAACTTTTCAAGCAACATTTGGTGTGATGGTAACTGGAGTTCACTGCATTTCACAAGAAATGTCATTGATCCCAAAGCCATTAGCTACTGGATGGAAAATCATTCTTGAAGCTACCTGAATGGTTATTCCTCGCTGCCTTTCAAGTTCCATAAAGTCCATGGTTGCTCCTACTTGATCTTTGCCTCTAACCTTTGATTCAGAAAGTTAGAAAGGTGAACGATATAAAAAAACAGACATGAAAGGTGAGACATTTCAAAAGACCTGCTTTGAAGATATGTATCTTGTGCTGAACGAAATTAGCACTGCTTTATATATTGGAATGGATATTCAGTAATTGATTTAATCAATTACCAAATAAGTTCCTGGTACCACAAAATTAAAGATGGCATGAAATAGCTTTACTTTCAGCCATACCCTGAAGAGTGTCAGACAAAGAGAATTTCAGAAATTATGCTACGTTTCCACTATTTTGTGCCCATCTTAATTCTTCTGTCTGATAGGCAGATCTGATTGAAGAGTATATGCATATGAAAAAATCTAATTGCATTTCAGAACTTCAAGACCATAAAATATAAGAAAAATCATTATTAATACAATTTCTTAGGGTGAATTTCAATACTTAAGAACCTATTCATGCAGAAAACTTTACCGTGTTGGAATATATCATAACAACTTGCCACACATTTGTATCTCCTACCAAAAAGAATTTTTTCAAATATTTTTGATCTTGTTTGTAAAGCCTGATTATTTTGCCTGAACATAACCTAATTATTGAAAACAGTTTATCCTCCCAACAGGCATTAATTTAACGTGCCTTGTCAACCAAAATAGGTGCTTGTTAGTTTGAATGGCGTGCCTTGACTTTTTATGCAGCTCAAACACTAAATGTTTCATAGTTATGATTGCTGATATATTTTATCCTGTTGCATAAATTGAAAAAAACAACGGTAATATAGAAAAACAAATTTAGAATATACAAACTGACCTTCAAAAACAAAGTTTCAGTTGTACAACATGCATAGTTATAAGGTTATACTGCGATACCCAACAGCAGCTTGGGCACAAGTACCAAAGTCTAAAAATAGCTTTTGATCATGTTTTAAAGTTGGAGTTCCATCTTATTCTATTCAGCTTGTCAAATTACGCCAGAAATCAATGATGTTTGAGTACTCTTTACTCAGTTTTGCAAGATCTTTCTGCTAAAATCATCAGGTTTGAAAAATTTGCAGGTCAATATTTTGCTGACTGTGCATTTTTCACGCTTTCTGAAACATTACTTTCGGTTATTTGCTGGAGTGTACCAGACTTAAGATGATTAGTGGCCTTTACTTTCATGACTTAAACTTAAAAAATTTTGGTTTGATAGAAGGTTATGCAAAATTCCCTGTCTATTATGTAGGGGTATTAACGAAATTACGGACTTGTTCTCATATTTAACTTAGCTGTGCTCATCCAAAAGACCTTTAAATTAATCCATGCTTTCCAATGAGCATATCAGTTATTATTTGAAATGATAAAGGAAAGGAAATAAAATGATTTTTATACCTCGTGCATTTCATGGATCCTTCCAGTATAAAACAGGACTCTTTCCGTCAGAGTAGTTTTTCCTGAGTCAATATGGGCAGATATCCCAATGTTTCTTATATTTTTAACATCTACCTGCAAATCATAGTAGAGTTTTTAATCATAACTATAGATATGTATATTTATATAGACAAAAAAGTTGAAAATCATTCATGCCGCTTTAAGAAGAGAAAGGAGCAGCCTGGACAAGAAAATATTATAAAAAATGTTAATGATACATTAAGTGTGTCTATATCTAATAGGAGTGTCTATGAAAATTACTGTTTACTGCTCTGTCATTAAGTGCTCAGTCATTAAGTGTTCAGTGCTGTATAGACAGAACTCTATATGCTTTTGGTGTACAGAACAGGATAGTTCTAAGTTGCTTCTCTGAGCTTCAAGCTAATATAATCATTAGGAAAATGCAAAAACTACACATTGTATGGGTGTAATTCAATTAGTTGTCTCTTGAGTAATTGTGTACTTCAATGCTCTTAATTAGGAGGCAAGCTAGACACTAAAAAATTATATTGATGTTGGTATTTAGATTTTTTAGGATTAAATAATGACAACAATTAATGATGGCAAGTATTTCCTCTCAACAAAGTTTATTATTTACATTAGTTACAATAGCAGTCCTGGTAATATGAAATTTGTGGGCATGCTGGTAATCACACGCCTTGAAAAGTTTAGGCCTGCGATGACATGCAATCCATAAAATGGAGACCTTACAATTCTTATGAAGACCAGATGTCATCTTTGTATTAGAAGGTGTGTATCACTGTTTGAAAAACCGCTAATGGCTTCATAAAACCAAAAAGTTTTGTGGAATGTATTTTAGAAGATATTTCTTGAAAACAAAATTAACAAAAAGGATACAGGTTTTTTAGGCCCTGTTGCCATTGCTACCTTTCCATACGAGAAGGGATTCAAGTAAATCTGATTTAGATTTTGAGTTCCATTTATATACTCAAAAACAGATTCATTTGATACCAAACAGAAGTTATTCAAAAACGCTGTTTAAAATGGAGTCATCCGAAAACGAACCCACTTGAATATGCATTGGGAACAGTGAAGACTGAGGCTTTCAAAAACAGACTCATTCAATTTCAGTTTCAAAAAGAGCTCAAGCAAAGGATATGAGAATGGATGAATCAGGCCTGGCCGTAAGACTTTTAACAGGGGAGCAGTAAACAGCTCTCCTAGTAGTATTCAGGTGAGCTATAAGAATAGAAACAAAGGAAAAATTGATTTCAAGGAGAGCAAATTTGCTTTTTAGAACAATTTAGGAGAGCAATCTGTAGCTCCCCTCCAGCATTTGAGGAGAGCCTGGAGGGGAGCAAGAGCTATGGCTCTCCTCAAATGGCCAGGCCTGATGAATATGGAGTAATGGAAACACCTATGTTATGGTTTTAACCAAAACAGAGTGGCCTGTGGTAATATGTTCAAGAAAATACAAAAAGAACGGAGAGAGAGAACGGAGACATACAAACACAGAGTGCTGGAAATAAAAAATGCCATCAATAAAACCCACACAAAAGAAATTAAAAATTACTTTAGATAAAATAAACAAGAAATTAAAAGAAATGAAAGAGGATAAGAATAGTAATTCAAAACGAGGAACTATGCATGCAATAGAAAGCATGCCTCTGGGTTTTAGGCATGTGTGGAGGCGATCACACAACTAATAAGGACTGCAATAGGAATCTGTTTTTTAGTGACTATTTGATAGAAGTAAGGGCTTCTATAAAATCAGAATGATACAGTTAATGAAAGTGTCAACAGGATAGATATAATGGAATTGCTACCAAAGAATATTAAAAAATTAGACTTTTTTGAAATTGTAGCAGCAAAATGTTGCTTGATGCAGTGAGCATTAGGGAATGTGATACTAGAGTTTGTTACAAAACGAATCAAATAATTTATTGCACTGAGGTAAAAAGATGTGCTTACTGACACAAATGGTGGAAGAAATTTTAAATTAGGTTTTGTATTATTTCTTAACAGAATGAATTTTATTCATGATCTGCTTCTTTAAAATAATATGTTTAAAATTTTCCAAAAATATGATTTAACAACATAAAATGTACTAAATTTTAACTTACTACATTTGAACTGCAACATCTACAGGCTTGATAAAGCTAAAAAGAAAAAAACAACAAGATACTCATTACAACGACACTGAAATTTTTTAGCATGAAAACTTAAAAAATATGCTGTTGGGAGAAGAGATGTTGATTGTGGTACCATGAAAGTGGACAGCTCCAACGTAATTTGAAAGAGGCATTCAATTTACTGCTGGATAAAAGAAATGGGATAGTAAATGTATGTTGTATACTATTACTTTTTAGAAAGATTCTTTATGAGCCTGAAAACAGACATTCGTGTGCAGAATTTGAAGCAAAGGCTTTCGAAGAGACCTTGCATTCTTTGTTTTTTCTTGTTATCAAAAGTCAGAAGTTTAAATGTGGAATATTTGCAGGAAACATGACCAGATAAACATAATCTAAGACAGATTCTTAATAATGCCCAGGGGGAATGGAGGATAAAAATTACGGGTGGAATAAACCTTTCAGTCTGGCTCATCTCCTCCTAAAGTCATATGGACTTTTCACAATTATAGTTTAGTCCTCAACAGACTGGGTCGAGATACTGAGCTAGTTTGCAAAGTATCACCAATTTGACAAAACCTTTGGTGAGCAAAAATCATTTTAAATTAGCAAATGTACAGGCATCATTAACTTTTAAAATATATGATTTAATAGATCTTTAGCTTTAAGTGCGGCCACAGGCGAGCAATCCTCCTGTTTGGAATTGCCATGCTCTGCATACTGGATGTTAGGGGGAGGTTTGACAACCAATACACCCCTTAATTTGCGCCCCTGATATTAGGTAGACTCGAACATAAAAGCTGAAATATTTTTTTAGCTTAAAAATATTTAGTCAAAAACATTTGGTATGGCGAGCAATAAACAAGAAAAGCAAAAAGAAGCTATGATCACGGACGGACAAGGATGCTAGATCATGTCTACATGACTCATCTAGGTGATGTTTAATGTATTCATCAAAAAGCAAAGGCTAGATGATAATTACTAATATTTATACTGCATTTCTTCATTATAAAGTAAATTAATATAGTGTTCAATGTTAAACTTTTAGGCCTAGCATAATTTGCCGTCCAACTTAAAAAAATATTTTAAATGGCCAAAAGGCTTTTTCTTATCGCGGTCCAAAACTGTGGAATAATCTAGAAAGGGCTACCAAATTGGCCCCCTCCCTGAAAACCTTCAAAGAACAACTATAGTCGGGGACAACTTTTATTTCATCTTTACGTTCACTTTTTATAGCCTTAGTATTATTAGATATTGTAAATTAGGTTTGATTGGTAAATTTCTTTTGTTACTAGTATTTTAACATAGTTATTAGCTCTTATTTTATTCTTTTAAACAGGTCAGGTTGAAAAACATATGTATGAACCTTTAACCTGTATAAATATTATAGAATGAAAATGAAATAAAATGAACTTACCGGAATCCCTATTTTGTGAAGACCAGTTTGATGGATCCTTGCTCGGTCAAGCAAAGGTAAAACACTTCGTATTTTTACTTGAGACATTTTTAATCTAAAATTATTTTTCACACTAAAATATATTAAAAGTTATGCATTTTATCATGCTCACTTTTTCGACCACATGAAAGTTATGTCATCTAGGGGTAGCCTCTTTCGGACAAATGTAATACTCAAATCGAGGCCATGACCGGATCGAAAGCATGGTCAAAAAGTTTTTAATGTTTTATCTTTTTAAAAAAAAGACTTTAACACAAAAACAATAGAAGCTAACAAGAACTACAAGTATAACAGAATGACAAGCTATGGAAGATGGCAATACAATAAGATTTCGTCAAAAATCAGAAATTTGTTTAGAGAAAAATCGAAAGAGCATTGTTAAAAATTTCAATGTGAACGTTATTATTTTATCCACTTTGATTCGAAAGAGCTTAAAGATTTTGAGATTTATTGATGCCAAAATGGTACTATCCAGGCTTGATATATCACCAAAGTGATATGAAAGGGAAAACAGTTAAAACAGTATAAATATTGAAAGTTATTTTTGAATATTAAACTTTAAAATAAGCTGCCATCTGTGGATGTGTGATATACATTTCCTGATTTTATTAATTGCTTGATTAAAATTATTCAATGAATTTTCTAGCATGCACAACATAATTGGATAAATTTTCTTCAGTTCGTAACATAATTGATCCTTCGAATCAGATGGTTGAGAGCATAGAAATAGTAGAGCTAGAATGCGCGCTCTATTGTTCGCCTATTGTTTTCTGCGTAATGCCAATGGGCAGCAAAGATGGTAGCAACATGTTGGCAAAAAGCTTTTGTGGCGTACGTTGTACACAAATAAGAAGTTATGGACTTACCGATTCTGCGTGGTGATATGAGGAGAAAAATTTCATGAAACCTTTCCAGCGCCAAAATAGAAGAAGGTAAGGGACGTTTTTACTTTTTCCTTACGCCACAGCGAGTCGTTTTACGGTTTTTCTTCGTATTTTGTTTGGACTCCTTTCTTTACCAAATTTCCTTTCCTAGGGCGGCTTAGTAATTAATTATGTCTTTATTCAATTTCAAGTTCATTATTATTAGACAACCTTTAACCATTATAAATGGGTATGCGATATTATTTTTGAGTAGTACTTAAAAAAATTCCTCAAGTTTTTGGCCTAGCAGAAACGCGGAAGTTACTGGTTAACAAAAGTGTCAACAACAGCGTGATTCAGTGTCTAGAAAGTCTTGTTGAAACTTGATGCATTCAAGACTTGGAACAAAATTTGCTTAAATTACCTTGAAATCAAATCCCAGCCGTTCGGTCTCTGGTAAAATTTCGAAGTTTTGAATCAACTTTTTCCAGTTCAAATTAATATATGTAAACAGCGTTGTTGTTTTCTGGTCTCTTTGTATGCTTTCCAAATTTACTTTTTGAGTTAAGCATATCAAAGATATTGTTCATCAGAAGGATGAAGTCGCTGGTTGCTTTGCTGTCCTTAAATTCTTGCAACCCCAGATTTCTCAAAAAAGTTATTGCAGATGCCACAGAATGGCTTAAAATCTGTGCTGAACACTGACCTTCATTTTGTGATTCTGCCACTGAATATGCTTTGTCTTAAGTTTATTTGCAAGATTTAGTATGTCATTTTTTTGTGTTCTATAGAGTGCAAGAACATACTCCCAAGATATTCTTTGTCCTCCTGGGGTACAAGAGATCTTGATGGTGGAAAAGGCATTTCTTGCAAGCTACAGCATGTGGCAGATATCAAGAATTACAAAGATCTTTTCATTGGGGTTTGACGGATGTGGAAATTATGTGCAAAGGTTTTTTATATCACATCCAAGTTTCTCAGCCATGCTAACATTCTTAAGAGCACCATCAAAGATGACTGCATGAACTTTAGCTCCTCTCTCAGCAAGGAGGTTAATTGCTTCACTTATGAGCTATTTCAATATTTTTGCATTTAGGTTATTTGTTAAAAAGTACCCAATAGGGACATACCATGGTATTTCTTCAGGTCAGTAGTTTTTCGCAACCCCCCCCCCTCCCACCCCTGCTTATTATAATCCTGTATAAAAAAACAGAATAAGAATGGAAATTTAACCTATCTATGCATTTCCACATAAACTCATTAAATAAAGAGATATATTGTTCCGCATATTTAAGTATGTATTTATTGAAATACATAAGAATACGTTATATGCCCCCCCTTCCACCAAAGTTTGTTAGGAAATTTTGCTACAATGTAAGAAATTGTAGGAAAATTTATCTTCGGCATCCGAGTAAATTCACCTATTGCACCCTCTTTGAAGAATTAATGCCACGAACCATAAGATGACTTTTAATTTGGTTCACTGCCCTCCCGATTTTATGTACCTACTGTCTGTTTGTGAACATAGTAGAAATATCATTAATGAAAATCATTTCGAATACTTAATGAAAGTATCATAGAATTTTTGGAAGATATTTTTTATCTATTCAAATTCCTATTAAGAATAATGAGAAACACAGTACACACAACGGGCCTACTTACTTGTGTTTGTTTGACCGGGAAGCAAGTCTTTTTTAGGAATCCATCGATTCTGGCAGCCGAAAGCAGCTCACGACACTACCATTTCTTTTATCAAAGTTCATTAATCATTCAATGTTAGCAACAGTGTATTAGATTAATTAGAAATTCAAGCGCGTATACGGTGATAGGGGTAGGCTATACTGTCCGCTGTGATTTCCCGCGTATTTTTTTGCCAACTTGTTGCTACCATTTTGGTTCCCCATAGTTCGCACGCGTCACGTGATAGACCACGCATTCTAGCGCTACTATTTCTATGGTTGAGAGGGTCAAAGTCTTAATATCGGGACTATAAGGATGCTATCAGGACGATTAAAGCATTTGAAGTCATGTTTTTCATTAAAGTTTAACCAATTCTGACATTTCTCCAGAATTATGAGAAAAATTCCATCAATTTTGTTCAATGTTGGTAGTTTTTTGACCCCGTCATTTTATTTGCATTTTGGTGTCAAGCACATGGAGTAGTTGCTGGTTGTTGTTGCAAAGGCGCGTTTATACAATTTTGAATCAGGAATGGCAATCGTGGTAAGTTTTCAAAACAATGACTTTTCCGTTAGTGCAGCTAGAATTTCCTTTAGTTATATGCTTCCAGCAAACAGTGAATATGACTGTAGTTTTAATTTAAAGTAAACAAACTTGTTGACGAAAAAGGGTAAAAAATACTTTCAAACAACCAATGTTAGCTTAGCCTACCTGTGTCAAACAGAAACACTGGCTTCCCTGAATCTAACTGCCTTCATTTGATATTCAGTATAAAATTCTCTCTCATTTTACAGTTTATGGTTTATAGTATTGTTGGTTTTAACGTATTTACGTATGGCCAAGATAAACAAATCGTTTGTTGTCACTGGAACTCTTTTAGTTAGATGATATAGGCAACAGCACTTACTACTTGCCAAAGTGACCTAGAACTGACGAGCTTACAACTGTGTTCAGCGTTCACTGGCGCTAGTGGTAATCGGTCCCCTTAAATCAGTTTTGATGTTGTCTTTATCTCTCCATGCAATTAGTAAGCCCTGTGGGCGTTAGATCAAACTGAGAATATTAAGTTACTCAAATAAAGGAGCTCAGGGCGAATCAGGTGTAAAGAATTGGTTGCAAGGGCAATAAGTCTTGCCAGCCACTGGATGTTGACACCTAGAGCAGAGGCGGATCCAGAGCAAACTTGAAGGAAGGGCAGTTGGTAGTGGGGGCACTGAAAATTTTAAAAAATTGATGTCAAAAGTACGCTGTATGCAAAAATTTCAGAACCATTTTTGGAATAAACAACATAACTTTGAGGTAATCCTTGAAGCAAATTAACCTATCGGTCTCAGAAACTTTTTCACCTGATTCTCACCCTTCAAGAGGGGTGCACAATTTCCAAAAAGGGGCACCAGACTTGCTTCAACTCGTTAAGGGAGGGGCAACTGCTCCTTAACTCCACCACTGACCCAGAGAGAAACTTTATTTCATCTTTACCTGGGTTGTCTTAAGGAAACATCAATGCTGTTCTGCACTCTGAAAAGCAAACAGATAATTAAGAGGCAAATCTTTAAAAACAGCTTTCTGTCTACATTTTTTTACATAGCATCCATACTGGTTAAAAACCTCTTTAGCACAAGTATTTTATCTTTTGCTACATATTGACAAAGAAGCATTTCTAAGAAGCAAATAATTAAATGACAGGTCAAGGTGAAACCCCACAACATTACTGGAGTATTCCCTTTGTAATGTTTCCCTGCCAGTACATGGCTCCATTATTTCCCTGCACAATCTCTGTTATTTCATGTTTCAGCTCAGCTTTCTTGAATAGCAAATGCTTGAAATTGAGTATCCATCTTTGTCTAGATCCTCCTCTTTCAATTCTTATCGTTTCTGTATGATCTTCCATCATTCTTTTCTGAGGTATGTGCAAGTGTTTTCTATTGAAAAAATAAATATACATTATTTCACAAAATTCATGTTTAATGCTTTGTATATAAAGTACTGCCTGGTGGCCCAAAAAAGTCTCAAATAGAATAAAGTAAAGCTTTACTCATCCAGTATTATTTGTAAGTCTCCTGTTAACTTAGGGTATATTCAATATGAATAGATACAATTTTTTAGGTAACCAAGGATTGAAAATATAGTTGATGAAATGGAATCAAGAAATGAAGAGAATCATTCCACCCCAATAAAGAATGAACAAAAAGGTGAAAGACATGGTAAGTAACTTTTGAAAGTTTAACATACTAAAGACTTATTTGTCATTGAATATGAATTTTACTTTTTCCTTCTTAAATTATCTAAAAAGGGATAAACACATTAGCAAAATAATTTGTGGTTGGTATTTACAATTTGCAGATAGGCAGCTACTGCCCCTAAGTTTGATGTGCTGTCTCAAAACAATAAAGGGCAGCTTTTATAACAAGCAGGCCTGGCCGTTTGAGGCGAGCGATAGCTCGCGCTGGCCTCCACTCTCCCCTCGCAACCTGAGGCGAGCTATGAATTGCTCTCCTAAACAGAACATGAAGGAAGAATTGCTCCCCTAAAATTTCCTATTCAGAGAATTATGAAAACGCACAAGGGTTAATTGGTTTATTTTTGTAACAGCGATTTCTCCCGTCATTGCATTTTTTGCAATTAACTTTTTGCTTGTTGGGCAGTTTTTGTTATGATAGGCATAAACTTCGATCTATTTGGAAAAAGATAGTTAACCGAAAGGTACGTTTGTAGCGATTAGAACCTTTCAATCTTAAGAAAACAGGAATATTTTTGGAAGGAAAGTCGAAGAAAATGGTAGGAATTGTAGATAGGGGATACAATAAGACAGCAGGTCCCTTCCAGCAATAGAAACAAAACTATCCCTCAAAGAGAACAAGGTACTCTGTCTTGCAGATCAAAAACGACAACCAAAACATGGAATTCCACTATCCAGCGGCATTTACTGAAAAACCCAGATTAGGTGAAAACTATAACGGCAACATGTTTGGCATTATTGGCAAAGCCTGATCATCGTTCCATCTAGCAGTTTGTGAATCTATCTACTATATAAACATGACCAACCGCTTTTGTGTAGACATAAGTGAGTTCGTTTTCACCTTAGGACTCCGTTGGTAACATTTTCAATAGGAAAGCGGCACTGATTGGACAACCTCATTAGTCATGTGCTCGCGCTTTCTGATTGGCCTATTTCGATCCAAAACTGGGTATTTTAGCGTAAAATTTTCCATCTTTGTTCTGACATTTTATTCTCTGAAGAGTGCTAGACGTATAGCTTCAGCTTGTTTTAAAAATTTTTTTCAAAGCCATTTTCAAATTCTGTACAACAAAAAGATTGTTTTGCAAGAGAATTGTTGTTTTTGTGTTGTGCCAGCTTTACATAAAACTGAAAGAGTCTGTTCTTTTAAATACTTCAAGTAAAGGGGGTGCCTAAGTCACAGTTAAAGCAAATACAAATTGAAAGAAGTAAAACAGCACACTCCTGAGTGAGGCAATTACATTAAGGCAACCGACAGATACTAAAGGGGCTTATTAAGTCATCTGTCGATTGTCTTTAAAGTACATTCTATGTGTTACTGATTTAGCTCGCCTAAGCAAATGAGGGGAGCGATTTACAGCTCACCTATAAAAATACAAACAGCCAGGCCTGAACAAGCATCCAATGATTTCTCTGTCAGGGATAACAATTTGCTCGGTGCTCCATCAGCTCAAAAAAGATTACTCCATCTTGCAATTTAACTCAAAAAGTAGTGTTCATCAAATTTTCATAAATCATCAATGAATCATTTTAAAGAGTAAAGAAAGGTAGTCATTTCTTGAATTGCTTGAAATGTACAGTGTCATTATAGAATTCACAATTTTGTCAGATGCACCCTTGCCTACACTTTCAATACCATATATGTCTATAAATTAAAAAGAAGGTGTTATAAAAGGAATTATTTTTCAGATTTATATAATTTCTAGAATGTTAATCAATTTTAGAAAACTATAATGGTACATTTTTTGTAGGACCTACACAAAAACATATCCAAATCAATCTTTCCAAAGAATACTTTGCTTCATTGGTGAATTCTGATGATATTGCTTTTGAATCAGAAAGGAAAATGGAATTCCCATTTTATCCCGAAGAGGCACCTTCAAACCAAGATATGGAAGGTCGCATTGGCAAAGAAAGTGACAATGAATCAGGAATTACACCAATAATACAAGATGAATCGCCCATCAAAGGAATCATGAAATTTAACAGTAGTGAGGTATGCTTGATATAATCTTGTTGCTGAATTGTTATTTTCCAAAGAAGGTCTCAGTATACTCCAATAGTTAGGAAAAGACATTTGTTTTTCCATGTATAAATTCAACCCCAAGAGCTGATTAAATTTTAGGCCAGTCTCTTGGTTTCCCTATTGTATCAAGCTTTTGAAAGGTAATTTTTTCCAACCTTTTGCATAATACCCTTGTGGTGAGGCTAACACTCTACAAATTAAAATGCTTTATTTAACTGTAAACTTTCTTTTAGCAAACACAAATGATTAGTATGCTAACCAGATTACACATCTGTATTGCTGTGGTTTCTCTAGAGCTTGGAAATATTTCAATACAGTTGATGACAACTAACTGCGAAAAGGCTACAAATGATACGGTGTCAATGTTTTAGGGCATAAGTGGTTCTCGCCCTGTTTTGACAAATAACAATACTGCTTGTGAAATTGGGAAACATGAGGGTTGTGTGCCAGAGTTGTTGTGTTTAGGTCAGCTGTTGTTTTTGCTAAATAAAGGTGAAATACTGCTAGCCTTTAGAATATTGTACCACATATAAAGAATGCAAAAAATATTGCAAACTTACTGTACTACGTTATAAAAAATGTTTTTGCAGAGCCCAAGGAAGGAAGAAGAGACCACCAAAAGAGCTAGCTATTCACCCATGAAAAAGACAAGTTCACCAGGGAGTAAAAGCCCAAAAAGCCTAAAGAAGGTATGATGTGGGAACTTCTTTTTACTGAATAGTCAACACATTTACATGTTTAAAGTTCCATTTCTTAATAGACTTGGGACAAAATAAGTTGACTTGTTTATTGGTCAGGTCTAGTCTTTTACTTTTGCTTAGCTTGGTAAAACGTCACTTGACAAGCATGTGCTCTTTCATTTCTCTTTCTCTTCACTTAGTTTTACACCTTTCATCTCTACTTTATGTTGCCTTAAACAGTGTTCCTTTCATCAGGTTAGAATCACCGAGCCAGGAAAAAGTTCAACTGGCAAAACAGCACAAAGTATAACAGAAATCGAAGGCATTAGAACCCAGCTAAAACATATGATTGAGTTGACAAAACTTCAAAGCACTTCGGAAACACCGCACGGAAAGATCCAAGGTATACCCATCGTTACAACCATCTTGAATGATGTAGAGATGAGTTTTCGCATAACATACTTTTTAGAATGACTAATTGCTGTTTAAGCTAGAATCAGAATTTTTCCCTTGCCAATAATGCAAATTAAAGCGAACAATTCTATTTTGTCCAAAGATTCCGATCTCCTTGTTGTTAAAAAGAGTTGATTCCCGTATACGACCCACCGGTAGCGTATGTAAGAGGAAGTGCCTGTTTCAGATGACACTAACCAGGGAGACAGGTAGATGGTTTCATAGCAGTCAAAGTTGCCACTGGGTAGGCATTCGCTTCTTGCTGAACAAAGGGTCACAACTCACAACCTGGTGTATTCTTTTATACGTTTGCCTGAACTTTATGTGTTTTCAAGTAGTGTGTATACGTGAAAGAGCTGCGAAGTAAACTCGTTTTACATCTAATGTCGATGGATGTGTGTTTATGGGAGGAGGAGGAATGATAGAGAGACGTAGGGTGAGAAGCGGAGAGGGAGAGGAGGAGGGGAAGAAGTGAAGGGGGAGAAGAGGGGGGAGAAGTTGAGGGGGAGAAGAGGAAGAAAAGAAGAGGAGGGGGAGACGAGGAGGGGGAGAAGAGAAAGGGAAGAGGAGGAGGGAGAGACGAGAAGAGGGAGAAGAGGAGGGGGAGAAGTGGAAGGGGAGGACTTTCAAAGTGAGGGTCAATTCCAAATTCACAGAGTTTGGTTTTTAGGCAACTTTTCTTATTTATGATGTTACACTGACGAAACCCATGTCAGTACTAACGCATACCAAAAGCTTCTATATGCTTATAAAATTGCCTTCTTCAAAACATCAGTGTATTATTTATCATCAGCGCCAAGCTATGAATCAACTATCAATCGTTACAACCTTCTTACTTCAATTTTGAATTTTCATATTTCCAGGAATCTTGCCAGAAGAACACCGCGAAAACCAAGTTGATGCCTCCAACGTGTTCGACGAGGCGAGGAAGTCCTTCGACAGTATGACGTCACTAAGGGAACTGTTAGCTCATACCTCTCCTCCGCTGCTGGTAATTATTATTTGAAAGTAAAGCAAATAGGAAAAACCTTTTTTCAGTTTCGTAACTTCTAGTTTTTGCTATGGTAAATGTCCACTGAAATAACTTAAGAAGTAATGAGAAATTTTGTTCCAAGATTTATCAACAGCTCGATCTTGTAGTTTGTAAAATTAATGACTCTTCGTTTGTCTTTTACAAAAGAATTTCTGGAGTTTATCTTGAGTTTATCTATAGTTTGCTTTATAATTTCGTTTGAATGCTTTATAGCTTTATATGTAAAGAAAGCGACTGCTTGTCACAAGAATCCTTGAAATCTGTTTGATATGATTGAACTTTGCAAGAAGTGCGTATTTCTTGGATTCTATGAATAAGTAGAATACCACAACAGAAAAAAACTTTTTTCTTGTCTACATTTTCGTGTATTGTTTGCATTGTCTACTTGTCTACATTTACAATTCAAATATTTGAAATGCTAGTATTTTCGAGTTCTTTTTCAGATTTGGCTCCCCGGCTATTGCCAGTCCGATTTTCAGAGTTTCTCGATTACCCTGCTTGTCCAAATGCATTTTCTCATTACGGTAACATCAATCTCTTATTTTTTTCCAGATGGATGAGCATGGGATAATGCGTGGACCGGAAAGGCAGCAAATTCCACGTGTGGAGAGAACGACGCATGAATATGTCTCTCCCCAAACTGACCGTTCACTTTCTATTGAGAATTCCATTTTAAAGGAGAGTTTAGAGCGAGAAAAGCAAAGGCGAAAGGTTTTTAATCTTCTTAATGTTTCATAAACGGTTGATAGAATTTAGATAATGTAAGGCCCACAGTTATTCTTGATATTTTGATAATTCTAGTTTCAGCTTGTTCACTTTATTTAATCGAATGAAACAGAAATGTAAATTCATAAAAAATAACGATAATATAGTTAGCAAATTAATCTAGTACCAGAATGAAAATATAATAGTTTGATTGTTAAAAACACGACTTTTCGAGCATGTACTCGTTGTCGTTTCTTTTCTAGCCACTTGATAACGAGTACATGCTCGAAACGTCGTGTTTTTAACAATCAAACTATTATATTTTCATTCTGGTACTAAATTAATTTGCTAACTATATTATCGTTATTCTGGATGAAGTACCACACGCAACGTACATATTTTATGTAAGTACATCAACGACAATTTGTGAAAGCATTTTTGATCTGTTATTATTTTAATCCTATCATTATCCTGAAAATTGATATCAACTTCATCAAGAAACAACCCTTTTCTGTTTCAAGGCCCTAATCACAGGAAATTGCCCGCCTCCTTTAATGACTTTATTCCTAATCGTAAGAGCAAGCCCAGCCCTAATCTTTTATATTTCATTTCTCTGTCTCTACCTTAATCCTATCATAATATATATCCTTACTTCACCCTTATTTTTTCTTTCATACAAACCCTGCTTGTTGTTGGTATCCTAACGTTTGCGTTGGTGTCTGATCAATTTAATTGTGAATCGGAATTCCTGTTATATGTCATATACTCCAATATTCATTACGGTATTCAGTTGAGAAATTTTCGTACTATTTGCTGGCAAAACCATTGTAAGATGGCTACCGATCGGATGCTTCAATGCTGACCTTATTTCAAGTAGTTGACAATTCTTTATTAGTATTTTTTATTAGTATCCCCATTCACCATTCGATAAAATATTTTACTTTTTTCCAGCATTGCGAAGTTCAAAT
This sequence comes from Rhopilema esculentum, assembly GCF_013076305.1. Next base: position 1,525,438 of record NW_027019322.1, read on the forward strand.
TCAAAATTTACAGAAAAAGGTATTCGATATTTACGGCTTAATGTATGATAACGAGCCATATTTATTCAAATCCTGGGCACGTGATTAAGCAGACCTATTGTTTGCATTATAATCTCTCAGCATATCCGATAGATATCACCCCTCCGCTTCTTTAACAAAGTGTTTACTTCCGTTTCTTAAGAATTCCAGAATCTGTTAACTCTGACTGTCTCGATCTGAATACCTGAAATTGGAAAAAGTCTTTGTGTTCAGTATGTTTGACGATCAAATCACTGAAACCAGCAAATTTTGAAAACCATGATATCCAGAAACTAAAAATGGTTTACATGTTTACACGTGCATAACAAGATTCTAATCTCGGGAGCTGTAGCCTCGGATACACCCGTCATTCTTGATCCATATTTCTTGAAACCTTCGACCCCCTGTTTTATTTCCAATCTTTCCTATGTAATCTTAGGCTGGGGGTTAATCACTGCCAATGACATTTTTAAAGATTATCAGTTGAAAACCTGTAGTTTGTTCTTTTTATTACCTAGGAAGCTTAATTAGCCTCTTCAACGCCTATTGCTCGTTTCTCCTTGTTAATTAACCCCATATGCATTGTTCAACACTAACGACACTTCTCCTCTCTTTGCCATAAGTAACAGCCTGCAAAAGTATTCGCTTATCTAATTATCATCGCCACAACTTGCAATTTGATTGAAGAATTCTCCACTTTTAGCCTTGAGTTCTTCTCAGGTCTGTCTTCCCAAAGCCTATCTTTTCTGTATGATATAAACCCCCATGTTATCGATATTCCTTTACATAAAGCCCTCCTTTCTGCTCCGTACCGTCATTATGTAAACCTTCTTGTTTATCAAGCCCTTATGTCTGGCTACAGTGCTCCGTCTCTATTATATTTATAAATGCTAAAAATATCATTGCTTTTTGCTCAATTGATGAATGTATTTTTCCAGGTTTTGGAAATGCAGCAGCAGCTGGCGGTTGCAGTCGCAACGGATAGAAAAAAGGCGATCATGATTGAGCAACTCGATAAGGTATGCCTGCTACCTGATCTAACCAAATTTTTATGTGCGAGTCCTTGAAGTCTTATGTGTAATGCTATGCTGCTTCATTAAAGCTGTCATAGGCCATTGGCCTATTATGCCCAATTTTCAATGTATAAGTTTGGTCTGTGTTGCAGCTGACATATATGTAATACCTTGACCTTGAAAATGCTCTGGGGGTTTCGTACGTGTCAAACCAGTTGATAGGAGCAATATATAAATATGGTCTTGATGAAATTTGAAATACTTCCCAGCTCTTATAAGTCGAACTCTTGCATTGGAAAAATGAGAAAAAGTATCATGAATAAAATTGTACTGGTCTATTGAAGTAATCATTATTTTGCTGGTACAATTTTCTTTTAAATATCTTACTTTTCTGATGATTTATTATACCTCAACATATGTGGTCTCTCGAGTTCAGGGACTTCAGCTTAAATGAGTTTCTCTTTATTTTCTTGCTGATAGCACCGCTATAGAGCCGTCCGAAGTCGATAGAACACCTAAAAGCTTGAGCCTATTTTTTATAGTTTTCTTTTCTTGTTCCAAATACTAACACTTCCGCTCCACATCCCACAGCTGAATGCTCATAGTTTTTCTGGGCCTCTTTCAAATCGCATTGCAAAAATTTTTTTCTATGCTATTTTAAGGAAAGCAACGCTGTTTCAAAGGGGACAGGGGTGATTAAATTCAACTTTGAACATTTTAATATGTGTCCCAACTCATTTAACAGCGACTTTTATGCAATCGAATGAACTATGTAAAACATTTCAAAATATACACTCTTTAAGAAACTGCAATTAGCTTTTGGTTTTTCTTATTAATGGGCATAATTATCACCTATTGCATTCCATTATTCAATGTTCTCATTATCATTATAACTTTTATCAAGTGACATGTCATTGCGTTTATCATCAGACCCTTGCTAACATAGTGGCTGGATGGAAGAAACAAGATTCTGAAAAGATCAAAACAATTCAGAAAGTGCGCGAAGAAAATTCGATTTTACGAAAGTCTCAAAACAAACAACAAGAGGTATGAAATTATTAACACCTCAAAACTCTGATACAACATTATATTGGCGAGGGACAAAAACAACAAACTGATCTCTGTTTTTTTAGTGTGCTCTGTCCAGTTAGGGATTTCTATGTTTAAGAACGAGCTTTCTCTTTTCGTAAGGCAATGCTAGTTCCCCTTTTCGGAATATATCGATTTTTAATGTTGTTTACATGTCATATGCACAAAGAGATGTCAACGAAGCTTGTAAAGTAAGTGGTTTTTGAAAAATCAGTTAGACCCCCTGGCGATTTATAATGCTTTTCCGAACCACATTTTGAGACACATAGGAGTCCATCTCACCTAGGCTGATTCAAATCTCAGTAGTCACGTTTTGTTGCCGGAGAAGCACTACTACATCCTAGAATTGGCTATAAAGAGAAAAATGAAGCGTATAAAAAAAAAATTTCAAATACTTTTATATACAAGCTTACAAGTTAAAGCTTACCTAAACTGTAGACTGTTACTGGATTTGAACTAAATCAGTTTTATTCTTTGAATTTTGTGAATTTCTTTCGTTTTATTTGTAAGCTACTTGAGCAGTTTGAAAAAGAATTGGCCCAAGCCGTGGAATCATTAACCAAAGAACAAGCGAGAACCAAGGCTGCTGAGCGAGAAAAGCAAGACGAGGTAAGGCATGCCAAATTGCTTGGAAACAGGTTGATGGGGGAGTAATTGAAGATCAATGGAGCCAGTGTTGCCGCTTGATGGAAGTTCAAGTAACATTGCATGTCAGTCGCTGATTGGGTTTTTTCAATTAAGTACCCCGTTACTTCTTTGATCCTCTCTACCTTTTGCACGCCAATTTTCTGTAGCATTTGCACTCACGGTAAAGAGATCTATTGGGCGAGAAAGGATCTGTGATGGTTGAAGTATGGCGCTGTGTTTGATTGGTTTGGCAGCAACAGATTGAAGGGGACCAATAAGATTGGCTGAATCATGATTCTTTTTATCAGATATTATTGCTTATTGTTTCTGACCGTTTTAATTTCAATTAATCATTTACTTAAGTGACTAATTCAATGGCTTCTTTGTATTTTTACCATTCCTTTATCCATTGACCAAAGTTGTAAAGAACAGTTTTACTCAAAAATTTTGCTAGATAATGCAGACACACATAATGGTTTACATGATTTAATTATTCGAAATTAATTTCATACAGATCCAAAGATATCAAGAACTGAGAGAAGAGGCTTACAAAAAACTTCAAAATGAACAAGATGCTTTGAAAAAGTTAAATCAAGACAGGGAACGGGTAATCACCGAGAAGAGTGAATTGAACAAACAGTTAAATGATCTTGAAGAACAAGTTGAGGAGGTACTCACTGACTCTTAATAGTCATTAGTATAGCGATAAAAGCAATGATTTACTTCTCTTAAAGCTCGAGACCAATCTATGGAAAAGAGAATAATGACGTTCTTTTTTCATTCTTTAAAGAAAAGGACCATTTTTGTCTTACTCTATTTATGAGTTTATTCAAGCTGTCATTCTAAATTTCCCTAAAAATTGGCCAGCTCTCATTTGATAAATATTATCGTGATTGCTAAAATTCTCACACTTATGTGCTCAGTTTTCTTGAACATGTAGTTAATTTCTGTGTTAAGTGTAGTAGTAAAGTTAGATTTTTCGGGTCTGCTTCTCTGAGCTTTAAGGGGTCATAAAGGCTGGTTGCTCACTTCAGTAACCTGTTGGCAAAATCAAAGCTGATTTCGAACAATTGCTTCACAGTTTCTTACTTATTTTTCAAGAATCGCAGCTCGTGGATAAAAGAGAGACAGGACCTAACGAAAGCTGCCAAAGATGTCGAAGAACGATTGCAAGAAGAAATTGAGAAACTCAAGGTATTTAGATATGTAATCTGCGTTTTGTTTTCTCCAATTCATATTGCTATTAATTGAAAAAAAGGCCGTGGGTGCTGCCACCAGTGTCATGATTATGTACCGAATTTGTAAACTTTGTCAAGGAACACCCTCACAAATTGTAGCAGGATCGCCAGATGTACCAAATTGTTTAGGCACACCGTCACTAGTTGTAATAATCCCGAAAATTGTCTTCTCACGCTCCCATTTTGTAACAAAACTCAACATGCTCACGAAATTCTAAAAAACGGCCTAAAACTAGGTCCCAGTCCTAATCTAACTACACGTCATAAATATACTTTGTGGACTAGCGCAACGGAACGAACAAAACTATGTCGCAAATAACTAACTAAAATCAGTTCAATTAGATCTTGGGATATCATCCACTAACGTCGTTATTTCTCCTCATTGCTCAAAGGATACAAGTATTAATGGTAGAATTGTGTAAGGCCATTTTTTTGACAAATAAGAACAGGCTTGAATGGTGTCGTTTTATAATTGCCTTAGCTATGTATCAGGAGGGGCCATGCTGATTCAGCAATCATTATCTCTGGTAATTCTCACATATCGCTCTTGTTTTTTTGCCAACTATATCACTACTTTAACAATATTGCTTATCCTTACGTTTTCGCATAAAGACGTGTTTTCGAGTTTTCTTCTGTTGTAAAAGTGGTTTTCCATGCTTATTGTGTCTGGCCGTTCCTATTGTTTGTCATATTCTGTTTACGAATTACGAAAGAGGTTATAAGCCAGCAGGTGTTCAAGCTTTTGCCAGTAAGAAACAAGATACATTTCCGAAACAAAACAAACGAACAAAGAAGTATTGTCGTTAATTTTTTTAATACTCTTGCACTATTTTCTGTTCATTAAACAGTTTAATCCAAGCTATCAGCAAATGCTTACCAAAATATGTACAATTTATGTTTCGAATTTTCATTGAACCATTTGCTAAACAATATTACGCAATGTTTATTTCTATACAAAATTCTATTCCTACTATAAATTTGAATTAAGCATCGAGGAAAGTTGTTCGTGACCAGCAACAATTTTAAGCTTTCTACTTCAGAGGAAAATTTCTATCCGAAGCAAGTAAGGGTGACGAGAATTTCGCTAGTGGGTTTCAATTACTTGGCCAGAATGAAAATTTTTCTGCGAAAGTGGGCTTGTCCACAATGCTAAGCTCGTTCCCTGTTGATATGAAGTATTAAATTGATAACAGTAAATCACTATTTTCAATGTCTGTAGACAAAACATTGTTTTTAACATTATTCAGCAAAGCAATGTTTTAAACATGGTTAATCTCATTGAGTCTTATTCCTCTAATTTCCACATTGCACTTCTATTTCAAATAAGGCTATTGTTGTTGAAAAATTTGCTACCCTACGCTGTCTTAACCCTAAGGGTATTTAATTTTGTCGATGCGATGCTACCCCAGAAGTGCCAGAAAGCGTTTCTTTTGTTTTTTAGAAAGAGCTCTCTAAGCCGTGAGATTTTCGAAAATCCACGTTATGATGCATGTTCCTTTTCATATTCTCGGGGTTTTAGTAATGCGAATAACAGGCAATCTAAACCAATTTTTCTGGTCCTTCTAAAGTTGAAACATTGAGCAACTTTAGCTCTGATTGAATTTTCTACAGAGATTCTAGCATCAACACATACATTTTCTTTCTTGATTTGTAGATAGATTGTCTGTTTGTTTTCCTTGTCGTCCGCTAACTTCCTTTACATTCATTAATCTTTTTTCACAACCTCAAAGTAGTAGTTTCAGTAGTGCTAAGCATGCACAAAGAACATTCTGCCGCAGAATGTATATATACCTGTAAATGTATTGTCCATGAGACTTTTAATGTCAAACAATAAAATAAGGTATAACATTTACAAACTTTGTGAAAGCCTTTGATACATCTAATTCCTTGTTTATACTTCAATAGGAAACTGTATCATCCGCCCAGACTGAATTACAGGTTGTGTATTCATAATGTTTATTTATTATGCCCTCGGCAATCTGTATTCTTTTCCATGATCTGGCAAATTACTTTGTTTTAGCTTCGATTGAATTTTTTGCGCTACATTTCTATTTCATTCACCATAAGTTTCGCTAATTAAACCTCTTTGTATGTTGTTCCAGGATAAACCACTAGCCAGGCAGTTTGCGTTTTTATGAAATCTGGATTACTTCACTCAAGCTTCGATTGAATAGGTTTATAACTTTTAGGTTAGAAATTGTGCCCATTTTAGATCATGACGCTCAACAGTCCAATTCCAGGGTGGAGGGTAGTAGTGGTATATTCAGTATGCATTCTTAGAAATCTTGCAAAATCCAGTGAAAATATTGTTTAATTTCATTGAAAACTAAATTTGGCTTTAAAGACAGTCTGTCATCCCTTTGTCATGTTCCTTTAGAAAGTCTAGGTGTATTGCAGGGAAACATTTGATTTTGAAAAAAATGCTCTTTTTTATGGGCATTTCCAGACGAAGGTATCAAATGTCTCAAGTTTGATAGCAAGTCTCTCATGCTTTGTTTGATTCAGTCTTTTCAGGCCCTTTATTTGGATGTCCAAGTTAATAGTTACTGTCGACTATTTGCTTCTGATAGAGTCGATTTGATTTTTGGATGCTTTCTACAGCTTATTTATTTTTTCTTTTTTACACCTCGTCAATGATTTTGTCTTCTATTGTAGACGTCAAATGCGAATGCTTCAACATTAGAAAATGACGTAAAAAATCTGCAAATAGATCTTGAAACTGCATTGAGAGAAAAGGTATGTCAATTTCTGTTTGTTGTTTAAATACTTGCAAAATGTTCCAAAACGCCTTCTTTTTGCCTACTTTTGAGACTCTTACGTCTCTTGAAGCAGGCTTTAGCTGTCTTTGGCAACGAGGCCTGGAGAAGCTTGCTTTGGAATCGAGGTGTGTGTTTCTGTTAGTTTTTCTAAGGTAGATGTTTCTGTTTAGTTAAAGTGCCTTTATTCTGGAATACAAAGTATAATGTATTTAGCCTTGTATGCGTAATGTCACTTATCTATTGGGTTGAAACATTGTGCATTTTCTGCTTCCAAGAAAGTACAATGTCGTTTTATAAACTCTTTCAGAGAAAAAATTCGTGACTGACTTAGATCGGCCTAAGTCACATATAATATAGACCAGGGCTCTTAAGAATTTCGCGTGCTGTGCCAAAAAAACACGTGGATTTTCTTCGGGGACCCCTGAGTTTTCAGCTTTTACATAGCTTGTGTTAATAAAGCTGTTCAAATTGAAATGCAGATCTAATACGTACCAGATTAAGTTAGAGATAAGATAGGCAGGCCTATTATTCCGTATTAGATTCAATATTTATAGAATCTATTCAGCGTGCTTTTTTCATGAAATGACTCTTGGGAAGATAAGGGATAATAAGGAGGGAGGGAGGCCAATGATATAATTGAAGGACATGGTGCTGGGTGGAGGCTGGCGAGATTTGCTCAATGTGCAACATACGACGGATTCTCAGGCCCAATGCAAGAGGCATGGATTTCATGAGCGCAGGGAGATAGGGCTAAAAGCCTCAAACTGTACCGAAGTATAAAAAGCCAAAAAAAAAGTTTACACAAAATTTTGTAACTGTACATTTTTTGTACCAGGTTGAGTCAGACGATCGTTTTTTGCCCCCAGAAGTTAATCTTCGTTAGGTCGACTTGAAGTGCTTGAAGTCAGATCCAGGGACTGCGAAACGTATTTGTAAGAAAGGCCAAAATGTGATGATTTTGAATCGAATTCGAAATTTTCAAAGTGAAAGCCAAAAAAATTTTGAGGTAAAATCATTCGGCAAGCCGGATGAAATCTTTTTGTGGGCCAAAGGTTAAGAATGGCTGATATAGAGAGATTGGTGCAAGTTATTTTAGCAAAACGACAATTAAAAAGATCCATGGCATTAGACATGGTTAGAATATCAGTCTTAATGCAGTAGAGTGTTGTGTCCAACATATGTTTTGTAGATGACAAACTGAGGCACACTGATTCACTCTGATTCACTCTTTAACCAGTTGTTCACTCTGATTTTCATTTTCTATTCAGTTTAGTAGTAGCATACGGAATAAACGCATATTCAAAAAATGCTAGTTGAGTGCTCTGTTTGTACAATTCACGAGAAAGCAGTACGTGAATGGGGAATTTAATTAAGTATTTGATGTATCTATATGTAAAAAATCCGTGCCTAAAACTGTTGAATCCGAGCTAATGTTAGTTAGAAACCAGGCGTGTATATATTTTGGTAATGTACGGAACAGTAGTATAGATATTATGGTGCTCTTTGGAACAGTAGTATAGAAACCAATTGAGATTGGTTAAAAAAATTATATTTTAGTTTCTTATTTTACAAGTTAAATAGTTGAATTTAGGCTGGAAACAGGGAGGTGGTCATGAACCAGAATGACAGAGATTTCTTTAGATGTTGACAGTAAAAAAAGCAAGGGAAGTACCTTGTCTGACAAGGCTGTCCCATTAACAAGCAAAATTTACCTATTAAATTGCAATTGTGGTATTTCTCCGTCAATGAGACTAAACCCGTCTTACTATATATATCTTTTATCTTTAGAATTATGTAATCAATAGCTTCTGGATCTTCATTTTCCGACAGAGTTCTTTTTTTAACTGTATCATCTCTTCAAACAACCTGTTTGTAAACTGCTTTGAAACAGCTATACACCTGCCAGCTCGTTTCTTCTTTCAAAATTGCTTTATTCGTTTGTTTGCTCTGTAGTTTGGTTAAGATAAGAGGGAAATATAAATCGCTGCACGTGAAGCCCTCAGTTCGTGGATTTCAGGACAGAATTGAAGTAGAACCTGGTGTGTATTACCATTGAAAACATGGATCTTCAATGCATACCTATTGGTTTTGTTGCTGAAATTACGCCTTCCTTGAAAGCGAACTATCACGCATGCTCTATTGCCACTTTGTTGCTGACCATTCCAACAGCATTGCTCAACGTTTCACTAATCATTGCATTGATAAAGTCCAATGTCAAGGCGGACCTTTCCTATATGTTCCTGTTGAATCTCGCCGTAACTGATCTCATTGGGTCAGTCGTTGTGATGCCAGCTTTTTTCGTTGCATTTAATTTCATAGCGAATTCGCGAAATCCTTGCTATTTTCTCAAATTCATATCCCCAGTTGCATACATTTTAGGACTGGCTTCGTTTGTGACTGTATTGCTTATGTCCATTGAAAGATACATCAAGATATTCCATCCGTTTGTTTATAGCGCAAGCGTGACTCTTCGCAAAACTGCAATTGCCATAATGTTTGCTTGGCTCTATTCTGCCATCCCTGTTCTTCAGCTAGCATTTGAGGAAGAGAAACTTTTGACAAATGGACTCATTTTTGTTTCCTTTCTTGTTGGTGCGCCTGCCAATATATATTGTTATTTTAGAATCATTTGGCATGCTCGTAGCATCCGGCGGCAAATCACCTCAGAAGCTGCTCGATTCGGACGCACAAGAATCTCGGTGGGCGAGAAAAATGTTGCTAAAATTGGTGGATTGATACTTATTTCTATAACTGTGTGTTACATCCCGCTTATTTTTCTAAGCGTATTAGCATCATTTGAAATTTATACACTGGACGACAGTAAACTCTTTTGTTGGGGACTCGCGTTGTCCCAATCAAATTGTTTGCTAAACCCCGTTATTTCATGCATTTTCAACCCACTTGTTAAGCAGAAAGTGTTACGAATGTGGAGATGCAGATTTTTCCTGAACAATACATAGCAAAATACTCAATGAACGACGTTGCGAGCTGATGCAAGTGTGCAGGGTAAAGTTGGTTCACATTCTATTCATATTCTTGTGCAAAGGAAGAAATCTCATATTCTCGTAAGAATGGATCACGATCAAGTCGAATGATAATATTGATAATGAAAAATAGCTAATGTTTAAAGTGCCTATGCAGCGAAATTTGTCATTCCAATATTTTAAAAGAAATCTATAGAACCCTTCACCCTTGTTCTTATACAAAAAAACAGAATTCCGATAAGTTAAATGGTTCTTTTTTATTGAGTGTCAAAGTATGCACATTTTGCAGTTGCATTGCGAAATTTTATTTTCCGTTGTGACGTCACAATGATGAGTCGAGGCGAAACCATTTAGTCAGGCCTGTTAAGTCAGTAATCCGGTCGAATTGTGATACTAGCATGAAACTTTGCAATCAGGGGCAGTTCGATGCGCTGAAAAAGATAGGATATGGACCCCAACTGAAAATTTCCCCCTTCAACTATTTTTAACTGGGGTAATGTGCCCCAAGACTCTAGAGGCGATATTACGATATCTCTGCTGTAAGTAAGTACAATAACATAAAACTTTGTAGCAAATGACAATCTGATTTTATATTCATATTTCATATTTGATTTGTGTGAGGAGGGTTGCCCTTCAACGGAAGTTGTTTTTCAAGGGGCCCTCCAGTTAATACTAATAACAATATACAATTAAAATACTAGAAAATAAAAAACCATAATATTAAAAACCTATTTACAATTACATGGTATTATAAAAGGAAACTAGTCAACCCTGTGTTGATTTTTTGAAACCACCCAGGGAGGATGCCGTCTCGGACGCAGCAGGAAGGCTATCGCACACTTCAATTATAATTGTGTTCATAGTTTAGCTCCCCGGAAAGAAAAGCATTTTTGTCCATTTGCTGACCTTTTCTTTGGCAACCTTAAATCAGTCTCAGTGTTTCGGAGGCTGCGGGAGAAGCATGCTGAGTTTTTGGTGAAGAGGTTAGACAAGTATGGGGGAGCCTACCCTGGGAACCAGACTCACTATATATAAAATAAAATAGAGATACGCTAAACTTTCCAAAAAGGGGCAGTTTGATACGCTAAAAAAGATAGTATATGGAACCCGACTGAAAATTTCCCCCTTGTTCTCTTAGTCTCACTTTGGTACAATAACATGAAACTCTGAAACAAAAGACAGTTTGACAGGCAAAAAAGGATAGGATATGGACGCAAAATAAAAAATGAACCCATGTGCTGTTTTTAGACTTGAATAAAGGATGTTCATAATTTTTTGGGTGGGGCTCCTCATTCAAGATGCCATTGGTGATAAATAGAAAACTGCTCGTTTGTCATGCCAAAATGATACGTAACCAAAGACACGCCTTGGGTTTTAACACACAGGCATATGTATGCAACTGTTCTCTAAATGCATCCTAAATTATTTACAACTCCGTAGTCCGTTGGCAGCAGGGTCCACGCTACGAATTTGAAAGTTGGGGAGGGGGGGGACAAGGCTAGCAAAAGTACGGGGCCAAGACTTCTTTTCCTTTTCATGCTGGTATCACAATTCGCACACTTCAATTCTAATACTGTGCTTAGAGCCCAGGGTATGACTATTTGAGGACTGGGTTCCAGTTCCCAATTCTAAAAATAGCATCAAGGGGTACAATTTTCATAAAACTGTTTAGTTGTTTAAAAGAGTAGAGAAAGCTACATTTAATATTCATGTAAAAGAGAGTTATCATTGATAGAAGAAAGTCTAACTAGAGACATGGGCACCAGTACCTTATTCTAAAAATAACACCAAGGGGGAAGTTTCTTTTTCATTTTCTCTTGATGTATTTTAATATCTTATAATGCACATACTGAAACTCCTCCCTTTCGCACTTCATTTATTCTTTTACCACAAGCTTGGTTGCAGTATCTTAAAATAAATAATTGTGTCAATTTAGAATTTTAATTGGATCTGTTCTCTTCTGTTTCGTTGATCATAACTCTCTTTGCTTCAGCAGCTATGTTATTCCTATTAGAAAGGAGTTTTTTGAGTTTCTCTGACATCTTTTGCTATCCTTTGCATTTTCAATTCCATCTTTTAAAATGCCCTTTTGTCTTTTTTTCTGGTGTTGTTTGCTTTATGGTTGATCTCTATAAACACTGACCAAACTTCTTTCTTCTTTGTTCTCTTACTTAATTGCTTTCATCCTTGCCTTGCTTCTTTTTTCATAAAATCAATGAGCTCAATAGAGGAATCATTGTGTACAGCACCGGTATCTCTAATTGTTCCGTTTGGGCCCTGCTTATCAGCAGCATATAAGATGTTTCATGTTGATACTTCAGCACATTTATTAACATCTGATGTATGGTGTCAAGGTCAAGGTTTTTTAAAGCTCGTGACTCAGTGATCCTAGGGGACAGTTTGATCTTCCCGCTTTTCCTAATGGCATATACCATATAATGGTCACTTGTCGATCCCTTTATTACTCCACTTTTTCTGATGAACTCTTCCTTTGTTGTAATGAGATTGTCGAACAGTAATGCTGTGCTTTCAGTTTCTAAAATAGGATCCTTTATTAGTGACTGCACTGAACAAGGATTTTTAACTGATTCTTGGTTAGGGCAAACTTTCTCAGGCAACATTAGAAATATCATCAAGAGATAGGTTTTTAATGAATGCAATGTTGCGACTAAATCTGCCATTTTCTTTGTACCAGCCTGTCTAGGCTCCATTTAGGCCCTTCAGCGATCAGGTATTTCCCTAGATATCCATTGTTCCTATAATTACCACCAGAAACCACTTTAGCATAATATGTTCCGCAGCCCCTCCAAGCTTCTAGTAATTTGCCAACCAGAACTATTTCTCATATGTTATGTGTGATGCATTGAGTACATAGTTTGGGACACAATATTGATTTCTGGTTGTGCTTCTGGGCACATATTGCCAAGCATTGTTTATCACTTATGTTTTGCTCATTATGTTAAAATTCTTGGCAGTGTTCACTTTATTAGGATGAGTTGCTACCTCAGCTATTTGTAAAATTTAAATAAATACTACTTTTAATCAGAGAATCAGATGCTGTTAGTCCTGCTAAAGAACAGTAGCAAAAAATGTGATGTCCATCACTAGCATTGGTCTAAAATGACACTTTTCTATATCTTTCATAGAATAGCCAACCAAATTATTTGGCGCCCAACAAAGGATTTGATCGGATCTGCGATAGACACTATCATATAGCATCTACTCTAGAAAACGAGCGTATTTGGGATTTGTTGTTAGTACTGCCAACTTGATATACTTTGTATTGAGTCGTAATTAATCAAATTAAGCTCTATTTAAAAAGAAGCTTGTAGAACAGATTTGGTTCTTCTTCAATTGTGAACAAGATACCATTATCTCCAGTTGCAACGCTTCATGAAGCAAAAATGGACAGATTACGTAGCTAATGGTCGAAAATACTTTCTATAGTGACTGGCATATCTTATTTTGAGACTTTATTTGCAAGAACACAGTACTTGTATAGGAAACAGCTGTCTTTATTGACCAGTATTTCAAGAATAATAAAGAGTCGTCTTAATCAACATATACAATTGCTGATTGAGAATACATGCACTTTTTTAATTAGAAAATTCCAAATGAGATGCCGCCAACATCACAAATTTGCATGTTTAGATTTGTAGTGCTGTTAATACGTTGAAAGCTGTTGACGACAATAAGTTTTTGTTTAAACATTGAAAAGCATAGGTTGAAGACTTTTGAGGTAAGCAATTATTTTGTCCTTAAAAGATAACAATAGCTGGTATTATTTACTTTGGAAGTAAACGATTTTTCCAGATCACGATTCAATTGGTCGATGTTGATTGACATGTTTAGCTGACCAATCATATTCCGTGCAAGATTATATATGGTACCCGCGTGATGGACATAAATTTGATTGCACGAGTTTCTCACAGTCGTTATCTTTAATGCCATAAATAAAGGTTAATTTCTACAGAATCACTGGAACAAAAATTTGTGATTCTTTTTAAATCGTTATTGCTTTTTAAAAAGCTCTTTTTTCGATGATTTGACTGTCAAGATTACTGCGTTGATCGCCTTGGCTTTGTTTGTACAAATACTTGAATGCACATATCGTTGAAAAGACTACCGTGCAACTATCGGTTCATCGATTTCAGAATACTATCAAAGCAAAGTGCTATACTTTGTATTATGATAGAAAACATGGGTTTTCAATGTGTATGGAGTCTTTTCGTTATCAAAACCACGTCTGCTTTGAAAGCGAACTATCACGCATGCTCTATTGCCACTTTGTTGCTGACCATTCCAACAGCATTGCTCAACGTTTCACTAATCATTGCATTGATAAAGTCCAATGTCAAGGCGGACCTTTCCTATATGTTCCTGTTGAATCTCGCCGTAACTGATCTCATTGGGTCAGTCGTTGTGATGCCAGCTTTTTTCGTTGCATTTAATTTCATAGCGAATTCGCGAAATCCTTGCTATTTTCTCAAATTCATATCCCCAGTTGCATACATTTTAGGACTGGCTTCGTTTGTGACTGTATTGCTTATGTCCATTGAAAGATACATCAAGATATTCCATCCGTTTGTTTATAGCGCAAGAGTGACTCTTCGCAAAACTGCAATTGCCATAATGTTTGCTTGGCTCTATTCTGCCATCCCTGTTCTTCAGCTAGCATTTGAGGAAGAGAAACTTTTGACAAATGGACTCATTTTTGTTTCCTTTCTTGTTGGTGCGCCTGCCAATATATTTTGTTATTTTAGAATCATTTGGCATGCTCGTAGCATCCGGCGGCAAATCACCTCAGAAGCTGCTCGATTCGGACGCACAAAAATCTCGGTGGGCGAGAAAAATGTTGCTAAAATTGGTGGATTGATACTTATTTCTATAACTGTGTGTTACATCCCGCTTATTTTTCTAAGCGTATTAGCATCATTTGAAATTTATACACTGGACGACAGTAAACTCTTTTGTTGGGGACTCGCGTTGTCCCAATCAAATTGTTTGCTAAACCCCGTTATTTCATGCATTTTCAACCCACTTGTTAAGCAGAAAGTGTTACGAATGTGGAGATGCAGATTTTTCCTAAACAATACATAGCAAAATACTCAATGAACGATGTTTCGAGCTGATGCAAGTGTGCAGGGTAAAGTTGGTTCACATTCTATTCATATTCTTGTGCAAAGGAAGAAATCTCATATTCTCGTGAGAATGGATCACGATCAAGTCGAATGATAATATTGATAATGAAATATAGCTAATGTTTAAAGTGCCTATGCAGCGAATTTTGTCATTCCAATATTTTAAAAGAAATCTATAGAACCCTTCACCCTTGTTCTTATACAAAAAAACATAAGTTAAATGGTTCTTTTTTATTGAGTGTCAAAGTATGCACATTTTGCAGTTGCGTTGCGAAATTTTATTTTCCGTTGTGACGTCACCATGATGAGTCGAGGCGAAACCATTTAGTCAGGCCTGTTAAGTCAGTAATCCGGTCGAATTGTGATACTAGCATAAAACTTTGCAATCAGGGGCAGTTCGATGCGCTGAAAAAGATAGGATATGGACCCCAACTGAAAATTTCCCCCTTCAACTATTTTTAACTGGGGTAATGTGCCCCAAGACTCTAGAGGCGATATTACGATATCTCTGCTGTAAGTAAGTACAATAACATGAAACTTTGTAGCAAGTGACAATCTGATTTTATATTCATATTTCATATTTGATTTGTGTGAGGAGGGTTGCCCTTCAACGGAAGTTGTTTTTCAAGGGGCCCTCCAATAAATACTAATAACAATATACAATTAAAATACTAGAAAATAAAAAACCATAATATTAAAAACCTATTTACAATTACATGGTATTATAAAAGGAAACTAGTCAACCCTGTGTTGATTTTTTGAAACCACCCAGGGAGGATGCCGTCTCGGACGCAGCAGGAAGGCTATCGCACACTTCAATTATAATTGTGTTCATAGTTTAGCTCCCCGGAAAGAAAAGCATTTTTGTCCATTTGCTGACCTTTTCTTTGGCAACCTTAAATCAGTCTCAGTGTTTCGGAGGCTGCGGGAGAAGCATGCTGAGTTTTTGGTGAAGAGGTTAGACAAGTATGGGGGAGCCTACCCTGGGAACCAGACTCACTATATATAAAATAAAATAGAGATACGCTAAACTTTCCAAAAAGGGGCAGTTTGATACGCTAAAAAAGATAGTATATGGAACCCGACTGAAAATTTCCCCCTTGTTCTCTTAGTCTCACTTTGGTACAATAACATGAAACTCTGAAACAAAAGACAGTTTGACAGGCAAAAAAGGATAGGATATGGACGCAAAATAAAAAATGAACCCATGTGCTGTTTTTAGACTTGAATAAAGGATGTTCATAATTTTTTGGGTGGGGCTCCTCATTCAAGATGCCATTGGTGATAAATAGAAAACTGCTCGTTTGTCATGCCAAAATGATACGTAACCAAAGACACGCCTTGGGTTTTAACACACAGGCATATGTATGCAACTGTTCTCTAAATGCATCCTAAATTATTTACAACTCCGTAGTCCGTTGGCAGCAGGGTCCACGCTACGAATTTGAAAGTTGGGGAGGGGGGGGACAAGGCTAGCAAAAGTACGGGGCCAAGACTTCTTTTCCTTTTCATGCTGGTATCACAATTCGCACACTTCAATTCTAATACTGTGCTTAGAGCCCAGGGTATGACTATTTGAGGACTGGGTTCCAGTTCCCAATTCTAAAAATAGCATCAAGGGGTACAATTTTCATAAAACTGTTTAGTTGTTTAAAAGAGTAGAGAAAGCTACATTTAATATTCATGTAAAAGAGAGTTATCATTGATAGAAGAAAGTCTAACTAGAGACATGGGCACCAGTACCTTATTCTAAAAATAACACCAAGGGGGAAGTTTCTTTTTCATTTTCTCTTGATGTATTTTAATATCTTATAATGCACATACTGAAACTCCTCCCTTTCACACTTCATTTATTCTTTTACCACAAGCTTGGTTGCAGTATCTTAAAATAAATAATTGTGTCAATTTAGAATTTTAATTGGATCTGTTCTCTTCTGTTTCGTTGATCATAACTCTCTTTGCTTCAGCAGCTATGTTATTCCTAATAGAAAGGAGTTTTTTGAGTTTCTCTGACATCTTTTGCTATCCTTTGCATTTTCAATTCCATCTTTTAAAATGCCCTTTTGTCTTTTTTTCTGGCGTTGTTTGCTTTATGGTTGATCTCTATAAACACTGACCAAACTTCTTTCTTCTTTGTTCTCTTACTTAATTGCTTTCATCCTTGCCTTGCTTCTTTTTTCATAAAATCAATGAGCTCAATAGAGGAATCATTGTGTACAGCACCGGTATCTCTAATTGTTCCGTTTGGGCCCTGCTTATCAGCAGCATATAAGATGTTTCATGTTGATACTTCAGCACATTTATTAACATCTGATGTATGGTGTCAAGGTCAAGGTTTTTTAAAGCTCGTGACTCAGTGATCCTAGGGGACAGTTTGATCTTCCCGCTTTTCCTAATGGCATATACCATATAATGGTCACTTGTCGATCCCTTTATTACTCCACTTTTTCTGATGAACTCTTCCTTTGTTGTAATGAGATTGTCGAACAGTAATGCTGTGCTTTCAGTTTCTAAAATAGGATCCTTTATTAGTGACTGCACTGAACAAGGATTTTTAACTGATTCTTGGTTAGGGCAAACTTTCTCAGGCAACATTAGAAATATCATCAAGAGATAGATTTTTAATGAATGCAATGTTGCGACTAAATCTGCCATTTTCTTTGTACCAGCCTGTCTAGGCTCCATTTAGGCCCTTCAGCGATCAGGTATTTCCCTAGATATCCATTGTTCCTATAATTACCACCAGAAACCACTTTAGCATAATATGTTCCGCAGCCCCTCCAAGCTTCTAGTAATTTGCCAACCAGAACTATTTCTCATATGTTATGTGTGATGCATTGAGTACATAGTTTGGGACACAATATTGATTTCTGGTTGTGCTTCTGGGCACATATTGCCAAGCATTGTTTATCACTTATGTTTTGCTCATTATGTTAAAATTCTTGGCAGTGTTCACTTTATTAGGATGAGTTGCTACCTCAGCTATTTGTAAAATTTAAATAAATACTACTTTTAATCAGAGAATCAGAGGCTGTTAGTCCTGCTAAAGAACAGTAGCAAAAAATGTGATGTCCATCACTAGCATTGGTCTAAAATGACACTTTTCTATATCTTTCATAGAATAGCCAGCCAAATTATTTGGCGCCCAACAAAGGATTTGATCGGATCTGCGATAGACACTATCATATAGCATCTACTCTAGAAAACGAGCGTATTTGGGATTTGTTGTTAGTACTGCCAACTTGATATACTTTGTATTGAGTCGTAATTAATCAAATTAAGCTCTATTTAAAAAGAAGCTTGTAGAACAGATTTGGTTCTTCTTCAATTGTGAACAAGATACCATTATCTCCAGTTGCAACGCTTCATGAAGCAAAAATGGACAGATTACGTAGCTAATGGTCGAAAATACTTTCTATAGTGACTGGCATATCTTATTTTGAGATTTTATTTGCAAGAACACAGTACTTGTATAGGAAACAGCTGTCTTTATTGACCAGTATTTCAAGAATAATAAAGAGTCGTCTTAATCAACATATACAATTGCTGATTGAGAATACATGCACTTTTGTAATTAGAAAATTCCAAATGAGATGCCGCCAACATCACAAATTTGCATGTTTAGATTTGTAGTGCTGTTAATGCGTTGAAAGCTGTTGACGACAATATGTTTTTGTTTAAACATTGAAAAGCATAGGTTGAAGACTTTTGAGGTAAGCAATTATTTTGTCCTTAAAAGATAACAATAGCTGGTATTATTTACTTTGGAAGTAAACGATTTTTCCAGATCACGATTCAATTGGTCGATGTTGATTGACATGTTTAGCTGACCAATCATATTCCGTGCAAGATTATATATGGTACCCGCGTGATGGACATAAATTTGATTGCACGAGTTTCTCACAGTCGTTATCTTTAATGCCATAAATAAAGGTTAATTTCTACAGAATCACTGGAACAAAAATTTGTGATTCTTTTTAAATCGTTATTGCTTTTTAAAAAGCTCTTTTTTCGATGATTTGACTGTCAAGATTACTGCGTTGATCGCCTTGGCTTTGTTTGTACAAATACTTGAATGCACATATCGTTGAAAAGACTACCGTGCAACTATCGGTTCATCGATTTCAGAATACTATCAAAGCAAAGTGCTATACTTTGTATTATGATAGAAAACATGGGTTTTCAATGTGTATGGAGTCTTTTCGGTATCAAAACCACGTCTGCTTTGAAAGCGAACTATCACGCATGCTCTATTGCCACTTTGTTGCTGACCATTCCAACAGCATTGCTCAACGTTTCACTAATCATTGCATTGATTAAGTCCAATGTCAAAGCGGAACTTTCCTATATGTTCCTGTTGAATCTCGCCGTAACTGATCTCATTGGGTCAGTCGTTTTGATGCCAGCTTTTTCGTTGCATTTAATTTCATAGCGAATTCGCGAAATCCTTGCTATTTTCTCAAATTCATATCCCCAGTTGCATACATTTTAGGACTGGCTTCGTTTGTGACTGTATTGCTTATGTCCATTGAAAGATACATCAAGATATTCCATCCGTTTGTTTATAGCGCAAGAGTGACTCCTCGCAAAACTGCAATTGCCATAATGTTTGCTTGGCTCTATTCTGCCATCCCTGTTCTTCAGCTAGCATTTGAGGAAGAGAAACTTTTGACAAATGGACTCATTTTTGTTTCCTTTCTTGTTGGTGCGCCTGCCAATATATTTTGTTATTTTAGAATCATTTGGCATGCTCGTAGCATCCGGCGGCAAATCACCTCAGAAGCTGCTCGATTCGGACGCACAAGAATCTCGGTGGGCGAGAAAAATGTTGCTAAAATTGGTGGATTGATACTTATTTCTATAACTGTGTGTTACATCCCGCTTATTTTTCTAAGCGTATTAGCATCATTTGAAATTTATACACTGGACGACAGTAAACTCTTTTGTTGGGGACTCGCGTTGTCCCAATCAAATTGTTTGCTAAACCCCGTTATTTCATGCATTTTCAACCCACTTGTTAAGCAGAAAGTGTTACGAATGTGGAGATGCAGATTTTGCCTGAACAATACATAGCAAAATACTCAATGAACGACGTTGCGAGCTGATGCAAGTGTGCAGGGTAAAGTTGGTTCACATTCTATTCATATTCTTGTGCAAAGGAAGAAATCTCATATTCTCGTAAGAATGGATCACGATCAAGTCGAATGATAATATTGATAATGAAAAATAGCTAATGTTTAAAGTGCCTATGCAGCGAAATTTGTCATTCCAATATTTTAAAAGAAATCTATAGAACCCTTCACCCTTGTTCTTATACAAAAAACAGAATTCCGATAAGTTAAATGGTTCTTTTTTATTGAGTGTCAAAGTATGCACATTTTGCAGTTGCATTGCGAAATTTTATTTTCCGTTGTGACGTCACAATGATGAGTCGAGGCGAAACCATTTAGTCAGGCCTGTTAAGTCAGTAATCCGGTCGAATTGTGATACTAGCATGAAACTTTGCAATCAGGGGCAGTTCGATGCGCTGAAAAAGATAGGATATGGACCCCAACTGAAAATTTCCCCCTTCAACTATTTTTAACTGGGGTAATGTGCCCCAAGACTCTAGAGGCGATATTACGATATCTCTGCTGTAAGTAAGTACAATAACATGAAACTTTGTAGCAAGTGACAATCTGATTTTATATTCATATTTCATATTTGATTTGTGTGAGGAGGGTTGCCCTTCAACGGAAGTTGTTTTTCAAGGGGCCCTCCAGTTAATACTAATAACAATATACAATTAAAATACTAGAAAATAAAAAACCATAATATTAAAAACCTATTTACAATTACATGGTATAATAAAAGAAAACTAGTCAACCCTGTGTTGATTTTTTGAAACCACCCAGGGAGGATGCCGTCTCGGACGCAGCAGGAAGGCTATCGCACACTTCAATTATAATTGTGTTCATAGTTTAGCTCCCCGGAAAGAAAAGCATTTTTGTCCATTTGCTGACCTTTTCTTTGGCAACCTTAAATCAGTCTCAGTGTTCCGGAGGCTGCGGGAGAAGCATGCTGAGTTTTTGGTGAAGAGTTTAGACAAGTATGGGGGAGCCTACCCTGGGAACCAGACTCACTATATATAAAATAAAATAGAGATACGCTAAACTTTCCAAAAAGCGGCAGTTTGATACGCTAAAAAAGATAGTATATGGAACCCGACTGAAAATTTCCCCCTTGTTCTCTTAGTCTCACTTTGGTACAATAACATGAAACTCTGAAACAAAAGACAGTTTGACAGGCAAAAAAGGATAGGATATGGACGCAAAATAAAAAATGAACCCATGTGCTGTTTTTAGACTTGAATAAAGGATGTTCATAATTTTTTGGGTGGGGCTCCTCATTCAAGATGCCATTGGTGATAAATAGAAAACTGCTCGTTTGTCATGCCAAAATGATACGTAACCAAAGACACGCCTTGGGTTTTAACA
The DNA here is from genome assembly GCF_013076305.1 of Rhopilema esculentum. Next base: position 1,546,783 of record NW_027019322.1, read on the forward strand.
CACAGGCATATGTATGCAACTGTTCTCTAAATGCATCCTAAATTATTTACAACTCCGTAGTCCGTTGGCAGCAGGGTCCACGCTACGAATTTGAAAGTTGGGGAGGGGGGGGACAAGGCTAGCAAAAGTACGGGGCCAAGACTTCTTTTCCTTTTCATGCTGGTATCACAATTCGCACACTTCAATTCTAATACTGTGCTTAGAGCCCAGGGTATGACTATTTGAGGACTGGGTTCCAGTTCCCAATTCTAAAAATAGCATCAAGGGGTACAATTTTCATAAAACTGTTTAGTTGTTTAAAAGAGTAGAGAAAGCTACATTTAATATTCATGTAAAAGAGAGTTATCATTGATAGAAGAAAGTCTAACTAGAGACATGGGCACCAGTACCTTATTCTAAAAATAACACCAAGGGGGAAGTTTCTTTTTCATTTTCTCTTGATGTATTTTAATATCTTATAATGCACATACTGAAACTCCTCCCTTTCGCACTTCATTTATTCTTTTACCACAAGCTTGGTTGCAGTATCTTAAAATAAATAATTGTGTCAATTTAGAATTTTAATTGGATCTGTTCTCTTCTGTTTCGTTGATCATAACTCTCTTTGCTTCAGCAGCTATGTTATTCCTATTAGAAAGGAGTTTTTTGAGTTTCTCTGACATCTTTTGCTATCCTTTGCATTTTCAATTCCATCTTTTAAAATGCCCTTTTGTCTTTTTTTCTGGTGTTGTTTGCTTTATGGTTGATCTCTATAAACACTGACCAAACTTCTTTCTTCTTTGTTCTCTTACTTAATTGCTTTCATCCTTGCCTTGCTTCTTTTTTCATAAAATCAATGAGCTCAATAGAGGAATCATTGTGTACAGCACCGGTATCTCTAATTGTTCCGTTTGGGCCCTGCTTATCAGCAGCATATAAGATGTTTCATGTTGATACTTCAGCACATTTATTAACATCTGATGTATGGTGTCAAGGTCAAGGTTTTTTAAAGCTCGTGACTCAGTGATCCTAGGGGACAGTTTGATCTTCCCGCTTTTCCTAATGGCATATACCATATAATGGTCACTTGTCGATCCCTTTATTACTCCACTTTTTCTGATGAACTCTTCCTTTGTTGTAATGAGATTGTCGAACAGTAATGCTGTGCTTTCAGTTTCTAAAATAGGATCCTTTATTAGTGACTGCACTGAACAAGGATTTTTAACTGATTCTTGGTTAGGGCAAACTTTCTCAGGCAACATTAGAAATATCATCAAGAGATAGGTTTTTAATGAATGCAATGTTGCGACTAAATCTGCCATTTTCTTTGTACCAGCCTGTCTAGGCTCCATTTAGGCCCTTCAGCGATCAGGTATTTCCCTAGATATCCATTGTTCCTATAATTACCACCAGAAACCACTTTAGCATAATATGTTCCGCAGCCCCTCCAAGCTTCTAGTAATTTGCCAACCAGAACTATTTCTCATATGTTATGTGTGATGCATTGAGTACATAGTTTGGGACACAATATTGATTTCTGGTTGTGCTTCTGGGCACATATTGCCAAGCATTGTTTATCACTTATGTTTTGCTCATTATGTTAAAATTCTTGGCAGTGTTCACTTTATTAGGATGAGTTGCTACCTCAGCTATTTGTAAAATTTAAATAAATACTACTTTTAATCAGAGAATCAGAGGCTGTTAGTCCTGCTAAAGAACAGTAGCAAAAAATGTGATGTCCATCACTAGCATTGGTCTAAAATGACACTTTTCTATATCTTTCATAGAATAGCCAGCCAAATTATTTGGCGCCCAACAAAGGATTTGATCGGATCTGCGATAGACACTATCATATAGCATCTACTCTAGAAAACGAGCGTATTTGGGATTTGTTGTTAGTACTGCCAACTTGATATACTTTGTATTGAGTCGTAATTAATCAAATTAAGCTCTATTTAAAAAGAAGCTTGTAGAACAGATTTGGTTCTTCTTCAATTGTGAACAAGATACCATTATCTCCAGTTGCAACGCTTCATGAAGCAAAAATGGACAGATTACGTAGCTAATGGTCGAAAATACTTTCTATAGTGACTGGCATATCTTATTTTGAGACTTTATTTGCAAGAACACAGTACTTGTATAGGAAACAGCTGTCTTTATTGACCAGTATTTCAAGAATAATAAAGAGTCGTCTTAATCAACATATACAATTGCTGATTGAGAATACATGCACTTTTGTAATTAGAAAATTCCAAATGAGATGCCGCCAACATCACAAATTTGCATGTTTAGATTTGTAGTGCTGTTAATACGTTGAAAGCTGTTGACGACAATAAGTTTTTGTTTAAACATTGAAAAGCATAGGTTGAAGACTTTTGAGGTAAGCAATTATTTTGTCCTTAAAAGATAACAATAGCTGGTATTATTTACTTTGGAAGTAAACGATTTTTCCAGATCACGATTCAATTGGTCGATGTTGATTGACATGTTTAGCTGACCAATCATATTCCGTGCAAGATTATATATGGTACCCGCGTGATGGACATAAATTTGATTGCACGAGTTTCTCACAGTCGTTATCTTGAATGCCATAAATAAAGGTTAATTTCTACAGAATCACTGGAACAAAAATTTGTGATTCTTTTTAAATCGTTATTGCTTTTTAAAAAGTTCTTTTTTCGATGGTTTGACTGTCAAGATTACTGCGTTGATCGCCTTGGCTTTGTTTGTACAAATACTTGAATGCACATATCGTTGAAAAGACTACCGTGCAACTATCGGTTCATCGATTTCGGAATACTATCAAAGCAAAGTGCTATACTTTGTATTATGATAGAAAACATGGGTTTTCAATGTGTATGGAGTCTTTTCGTTATCAAAACCACGTCTGCTTTGAAAGCGAACTATCACGCATGCTCTATTGCCACTTTGTTGCTGACCATTCCAACAGCATTGCTCAACGTTTCACTAATCATTGCATTGATAAAGTCCAATGTCAAGGCGGACCTTTCCTATATGTTCCTGTTGAATCTCGCCGTAACTGATCTCATTGGGTCAGTCGTTTTGATGCCAGCTTTTTTCGTTGCATTTAATTTCATAGCGAATTCGCGAAATCCTTGCTATTTTCTCAAATTCATATCCCCAGTTGCATACATTTTATGACTGGCTTCGTGGTATCAAGCCCAAGTGTCTCCATAAAGTTATACTTATATTCTAGTAAGTTGCCAATCAGGACTATTTAGCATCTATTTCGTGCGATGCATTCAATGTGCGATGCATTCAATGTGCGATGCATTCAATGTGCGATGCATTCAAAATGTTTCACACTTAAGTTACATAGACAGCATAGCTTGGTGGACAATGTTGTCAGAGGATATCGGACCGACGTTCCTGGCACATATCGCCAAGGGAAAATCGAGAATTATAAAAGTTCATAGAATTAATGCATCATGATTTATGATTAAATTTTTCGACACGTGATATGATTCGTTACGTTAGGATGTTCAGCCGCTTTGAAAATATAGAAAAATTGCTACTTTTTATCAGAGATTTCTAGTCCAAAAACGGAGTCACTAATCTTGCCAAAAGTGAAAATGAAGAATGACGCATCCATCAAGAGTCCATGTGGTCATCATAAACGTCACAGTCATTTATTCATTATGGCATAGCCAGTCAAATTATCTGGCGCCCAAAGTAGGATTTGATTGGGGGTCTGAGAACAGCTAACCATGCTAAGAGAAAGATTATAAGGCTATTTCTCAGCCTAGGCCCCGATCCCATCTTATTCAGTATATCAAAATGCGTATCTGTACAGATTTTCATGCTTTTATCACAATTTGCGCAAGTGCTTCATGTCAGAGGCGTTGCCTACTCCACTAAATAGCCTAGATCTCCTTCTATTTTATATAAAATCCGAATTAAACCAACGAAACTGCACATTTAGATTTGTAAGATTTACTGATGCTTTTAACGATAATTACGTGATTTAAACATTTCTTTTCCAAAAGTCCTGATAAAGTAGATATTTCCTTATTGAAAGTAACAAAATATCGGTAACGACTTGTCTCTGGATTGGATGTTGATTGACAGGTTTATAATGGCCAATCAGAATGGTCGTAGTACACGTGTTGCTGCTCATAGTGTCCAATCACTATCCAATTTCCCTCAATACTCACACGATGTTATGCAAAATAGTTCCTATGAGCTGCTTATAGAAGTTGTCTTGGCTTTTATTGTCTTTTAAATGCTTCAGCAAAACATTCTTGTAAAGTAAATTTTAATCTGTTTTTGTTACATAGTATAATATTTCAACCTTGAGGAACAGTTGAGCTTTTCCTGATAACATGGTGTCTAGGATGCCACCAACATATTAAATCTTATGGATGTTTACAACTTTCTTGTTCTGGAGCTCTCTAAACATCATAGGTTCTAAGCCACTTAACAGAAGTTTTTGTGTTATCAGCTCATTCTTGATGTCCAAGGTGTGGAAACATTATCACTGTACAGACATAGAAATAGTAATATACTCTAGATGTACCAGACTATCGAATTTAACTTCAGAATTACCGGAAATGTATACTTTAGCACTTAATGTTAAAATGTTAGCAATGGACAGTACATTCTTAAAGAAAATCTTTCTAAAGATTTGTCCCAATATCTAACGCAACTTGTTGATGCGTAAATATTTCCTTAGCTCAAATCGCTTTGAAGCAAATATGAGATTGTTATGAATTGACAAGTCACAGCCTAAAATAATGTTTTTTGATCAAGTCTAAAATTAAAAATCTAATATCAAATGAAGTACTTATCATTGTTATTTATTATGTAGAACAGACCTAGAAACTGGCTGAGAAGTTATTAGATTTTTAATAGATAAAAAGGGATTATCAACAGGTGATCGATGCATCCAGTTGCGTTGATAAGCAGCGTTATAAATCAAATATTTTGCTTTCGTTGAATAAACGAGAGTTCCACTGCCTTGATAGTTCGCCGCTTTGATTAAAATAATCTTTTATTCTAAAATGAACCATGGACATCTGAAAAAAAAAACAATAAAGGCCGACCTCCACTGCAGTTTTTTTGCTGGATAGCGTGCGCGCGATGATTCTCCTGACCCCATTAGCTGCTCGCAGATTGTTCGCGCAAAATCACTTTGGGAGAAGGATCACAGCTTACTGCCAATGTGACCGAAGTATGTTTCTGCGACTAAAGCTATCTCAAAAACGCACGCGCACAATGCGTGGCACCAAGCGCGCGAACAGAAAGACTGAAGAGGACGTCGGCCTTAAGACAGTCTTTTTGTTCGTCGGATGTTGATTGAAATATGGAGTCAGTAGATACGAATCAGTTGATTCATTGACATCTAAAAATTAAAAAATTGAAGACCTTATGTAAGTGTATGATGTAAACAAAGATGTTATTGTTTTGTCCTTTTCGAGATCCGTTATCCATAACCGCTTTACTTTTGCAGTCTTAATACCAGTGAGAAACCATGATTCCATTCTTTAGAAAAGCTTTAAAGGCATTATGCCCCGCCAGTCAACTATTAAGAGTTAACAACTGGCTCTGCAGCACGTTTATGATTGAGAACACATCGAGGGTCCGTCTTACGTTGCCGATTGGATATGTAACAATAGAGCTATTGTATACCCGAAACAACGGGAATTTAAATGGCCATCAAATTTGAGTCGGAAAATAGGGCCGTTTACACGCAGCATCTATCGGGAGTTTAAAATGGTGCTTAATAATGCGCAAATATATATGAAGCTTCAAACTGGCATCAATACATGTGAAAAAAGTGCGTATTGTCCTAAATCTAAATAATGCCTCTCCATTCAATACTCGATCTGATTTGTGACACAACTGTTTTAGTTACCCTGCTGCAATAAAAATAAACTTTGTAACAAGATCAAAATAATTAGACTGTCGTAGAGCCTTTTCATAGATAACTTTACACCATTCTGAATTAATAAGGATGGATTGTGTCAAGGATTGTGTGCAAATCTATTTCCATGCTTTGCCGGGAAAACCTGTTCATATGAGATAATATTTTCTCGCCTAGGGGCCTGTTCATATGAAAAAGGTTTTCCTGACATTTTCCGGTTAAATGGGAATCCCGGCAGTGTTCAAGCGGGATCTCGGCTAGCCGGGAAAATGTTTTCTCTTGTGAACGCTTGTGCTATTATGTTTATAAAGCTGTATGGGGCGGGATCTCGGCTTAACGGGATTCCCGCTTCACCGGGAAAATGCCGGGGAAACGTTCTCCATATGAACAGGCCCTAACAATCTAAATTGTTTTTAACGTATCTTGCGCTGTTCAAAAAGCACTGTAAGTAATTTCATTATAAAAGTATTGTAGTACAGGATACACAATATGTTTTTCGGGGAAGCAGTAATCGTCATTTTTTGTAGTCGGGAATTGGGAATTGGTAAATTATTGTGAGCGGAATTCGGGAATCGATAAACCGAATTGATTCGGGAGTGGATGGTTGTGAACTGGGCGAGAATCATAGCGGGAATTCGGGAATCAGGGGACCTATTGAGAATCGTCTGATTTAATTTTGAAATTTGGTTATATTACATCAACAATAAAACTACTAATTATTTTTGATCATATATCTGTTTTTAATCGACATTTGTTTGTTTATTTTGTAATCCTATTTTAAATTGAATATAATTTTATGCTACAATACCGTAACTTGTCAAATTCGATTATTTACATCCTTCTATCTTGGCTTAGAACGACGACAGTTTACCTTAATTCTATCATAAATACAGTGTTTTATATTTATTTTGATTGGATGCAGCTGATCATACATTGATGAAAAATATTTCTTGTCGATAAGAATATATATATTGCATCAATCATCACACGTGTATGTGTAAAAGACTCTTGGCATTTGCCTGTTGGGGAACTTTATTCCAAAGTGTCACACTCTACTTGAATATCCACGGAGATATGCGTTTTATCCAGTAATCGATAAAAAGCCGGTTTGTTTACAATTTGGAGATACCTTTGAGCATGGAGGGGGTCTGTAGTGAAATACCATTAAGCAATATTTCGTCTTACAAAGCGAATTGTATTGCCTGTGCCACATTCAGCATTGTCTTCTCAGTACCAACTGTTTTATTGAATGTTGCTCTAATCATCGCTATACTCAAATCAAGTGAGCGGAAGGAGCCGTACCAGATGCTGGTACAGAATTTAGCATTCACCGATCTTCTAACAGGAGTCATAGCCATGCCAAATAATTCTGCTGTGTTCATTTACGTCGCCAGCTCGAAAACCCCATGTTCCTTTGCTGTTGTTACTTTTGCTATACAGTATTTTCTCGGAGTAGTATCTTTGGTTATTGTAACAATCATTGCGCTGGAAAGATACGTCTTTGTTTTCAAGCCCTACATGCACAGCTCCCTATTAACATCACGTGCAATGGCTGTTATATCAATTTTAGTATGGCTGATAGCCATAGCCTTCCTGTTTGTATCTCGTGTTATCAAAAATATTAAGCTGTTATTGGCAATGCGTGTGTGTATCGGGTGTGTTCTGTCAGCCCTGATCATTCTCTGCTATACCAAGATACTGCTTCGAGCTCGCAAAGTCCGTCGACAAATCGAAGCAGAAGCTGAGCGATTCGGCCATCAAAGATTAACTGACAAGGACAGAAGCCTTCTTCTCATCGGAGGCTTCATAATAATCTCCTTCTTCGTTTGTTACGCACCGTTTTTTTCGAAATATTTCTTTATCATTTTCGAAGTTGAAGGCCACGTCCTTAAATACTCAATTTGCTGGGAATGGCTGTTGGTGATGTTAAACTCCTTGGTCAATCCGGTGATATCATGCATATTTCATTCCCCGATTAGACGTACCATTTTAAGTTTTTTGGTCTGTGGACGAAATTGCAAATGCTGAATGGAAAACAGCTGCTGGCTCTTGTTGCGTTTTCTAGATGGCATCTCTATGTTTCTACCAGTTCTTACCTTTCAAGTGGCTGTTGAATGTAATTTTGATTGTAACTTCTCCGGGAATATTTTCAGAAGTCCTATAGCTATGGCAGTTTGATGTCGCACACATCGTGATTTTCTTTTCCCACATTTTTTTAACTTTTTTGCAAGACAAATTATTTCTGCAAGCTACTCTACACATAATACGAAGTGTCTATAACCATCTAGAGCCAAAACTCAAAAGTTGAATCACACATACCACTGCAACCTAAAAGCGAAGAATGACAAACGATATCGCTTCGATTTTTTTCGCTTGCTTGGTTAAGCCAATCGAAGCCTACAATTAATCATTGTTGTTAGTTTGAAACCTACCGGAATGTAATACCGTGGATGGTTCGGGCTAAACTAATAGCACAAGAAACCTAGAAAGCGACAACTTGCTTGTTCATTGGTGCGAAGAGCTGTTCACAGGAAAATGTGATAGGGAAAATATTGACCAGAAAACCCACCTTATCAGGCCTAGAAGTTTAATGATTTAAACGCATGTTACAGACTATGTGATATCACAAAGTTTCTATGTGATTTCGTTCAAGAAAAGTTTGTGCCATCTATTAAAAATGCGAAGCTTCTAAAGAACTTTTCTCTCAAGGATCTTCAGAGCACAGTATAATTTCATAGAAATACTAAACGCTCATAGTCATTAAAGACTCATTGCTAACAGCGGGCCTTTGCGAGCGTGGCGACGGTCCAAACAATGGCAGTTAACTTTTACGGATTAACCAAAATTGATTTCAGACAGTCTAAAAATGCATTATGGGATGCTTAGGTAGCGCAATGGCTCATTGTTAGCAATGAGTCTTTATAAACATCCTGTCAGCAACTTGAATATCTAGATATTCTGCAGAAGAACTACCTACAAATCGAAGTATAACATGAATCTAAATTAAACTCATATTGAATACGAAACGTTTTCTCCGTGATAATCTAGTGTCTACCCTTCTCCTGAACGTACATGGTCATATAGTGGCGTGAGATGCTATATGGAGGAAGAATACATACCACAATGTGCTTGGTTTTCTTCCATTAAATTTTTGCGGCCTAATTAAAACAATACCAGCATTTAGCAGAATGATTCGTTTAAAATTCTTCAATGTGATGGGCAATTGTCCGAATGTTCATAACAATCAGAATAAAAGGTAAAGAGAAGTTGTCTTTGAGTTTCTTTTCAAATGGAACTTATTAGGAAGTCAAGCAAGCAAGAAAGGCTTTTTTTACTTATGAACCATAGTGTTGTTTATGCCAGCTTTAATGTCGTCATGGCTGTTAAGCCGAAAATCTAACGCAAGCTGCAAAACACATTATGCCTTTTTATGGGTTTTTGAGGTATCATAGCAAAATTACTAGCAGTAGTTATTCAGTCTTTTGTTTGAGGGGCAGGAGATGATGTATTGATATGGAGACTAATTTCTTTGTCTTTCCAATAAGCAAACTTCGTGCCGGCCCTGTATATCTAGTTGGTAGCAGAAATTAAGATAGCGATACCTTATCAGTGTTTTAAAAACTACCTTCGGGTGCTAGGTAGAAACACATACAAATAACATCGCACTACGATTTGCACATCGCACATCGCACAATCACAAGATTTGAAACACATTGCGTTTCACAATGTTACACTTTTGCATAGGGTACCAAAACGCATATTACACCCGGCCCTGTATATCCAGTTGGTAGCAGAAATTAAGGTAGCGATGTCCGGAATACACCTCTGTAGTGTAGCTTTTGCGGTCGTGATAATCAAACAAATGTTCAATGCTATTTGCCACTATCATTGCCTTTTATTCTGCATCCAGCCATTCCTTTTTATCATCAATCGCTGTTAGTATATTGCAGCATAAAATTTGATGCACTTTAAATTCTTTTGAACGCTATTTAGTACTTTTTATTTGGAAGTTTTGTTAGGGTTATATGAGGAAAAGGCACAAAGGAACAGGTACTATTGGCAAATCCAGGATGCTTTAAATTCTTTGAGGACCTTTGACAAATTTGATGGTAGCCACGTGACAAGTTTTTAAAAAAGATTCTCTAATCTTTCAATTGAGGAAAATTTGAGTTTTTTAAGCAAGTTGATGCTGCTTTGTTTTGCATCAAAAAGAAATGCCAATTTTGAATGCAGTAATTGCAGGTGCCTAAATATTATAAAAACAGGTGGGAATTGCAATCGTGCAGTAGACACAAGACAGAAGCAAGCACAGTAAACATGTTTACGCACAGTGAGCATCATAGAATTTCATTTTAATTATCCAAAGAGGGTTTTGGTACTGTATCATTGACTGTTTTCTATTCCATTTTAAAACGAGGCATATTTAGTATGGAGTTGATATGTAATGGTCTGGGTTTAGCCATAACAAACAAATCGTCATACATAGCGAACAATTATGCCTGCGCTGCGTTCAACCTTACTTTTGCAATACCTACCATTTTATTGAATGTTGCTCTTATTTTTGCTGTTCTAAAGTCAGATGAGCGGAAAGAGCCGTGCCAGATCCTGATACTGAATTTGGCATTCACAGATGTTACTACTGGGATATTTTCGATGCCAAGTCAATTCACTGAATTCTTTTACGTTGCCAACTTAAAAGACCCTTGTTCGTTTGCCGACATTACCATGGCTCTGAGGTATTTCCTTGGAATAGCTTCATTTTTTACCATTACAGCAATTGCAGTGGAGAGATACATCTTTGTTTTCAATCCGTACTTTCACACAAATCGATTGACAACACGTCTATTGGCCATGGTGGTGATGACAATATGGCTACTTTCTACAGCTATCGTCATTGTGTTTTTCTTTGTTGGATACACCATGACACTATATGTAATAAACATATTTTTTGGTCTGCTTTCTTTTGCTGCGATGATATTCTGCTACAGTAAGATATTCATACGAGCACGGAGTATACGTCGAAAAATCGAGGCAGAAGCTGAGCGATACGGTCATAACAGGATGAGTGAAAAGGACAAAAACCTTTTGTTTCTTGGTGGCCTGATAATCATTTCTTTTTTTGTCTGCTATTCTCCCTATTTTGCGAGAATATCATTCGAAATTTTCGCCGTTACAAGCCATGTCCTTGATTACACTCTTTGCTGGGAATGGTTTTTTGCGATGCTCAACTCCCTGATCAACCCTGTTATATCTTGCACATTCAACCCTGTTGCTAAAGGACGGGTGATGAATATATTACACTGTGGATGCAATTGCAGACATTGAATAGTGCGGAGCACTGCAATGGAAAATAGCAATAGAAAATAGCTGAATGTTCATATCAGCTTTGCGGATGAAGAAGATTTTCTGCGGTGAAAATTACGTCATTGCAATGACGTCATTGAATTTCATGCGGCCATTACTGTGGGTCAGCAAATCATCATTCAACAGTGCACAATAAAGGAATTTGCCTTAGCTATGACCATATGTGTTGTATCAACCTGAAAGGCTTTATTTCACATTACAAGTACCGCCGGTGCGAATTTTCACTCGCTTTGTGTGCAAAAAGACAATTGCTCTAATTTTCACGAATTTTACGCACAATAATGCGCTAAAAACTTGGAACCATATATCTACAATCACAGACTTAATGACTGGAGTATCAGCTTTATTGTTTCTCTACACAGCTGTTCGAGCAAGTAAAATTCAGAGTCAGATCCTTTGAGGTTGGATGTTTTATTTATGTTTGTGCGACTGTTCAATTCTTAAAGTCGTTTTGTAAATAATTTCCTTACGTGTCATGACCTGAATTTTGATGCAATTTTCTCACGGTTGTCTTGGTAGAACATGCACTTCACACTACTGTTCCCATTATAAAAAAGTATTCTGTTGTCGTATTGTCGTGTTTTATATAGATGTCCGTGTATATGAACATATTTATTTTATGTATAGCATATGAACATATTGCTAATATAAACGCGAGCCAATATTATTTGATAAGCAAACTACCTCTAAAGCTTGTTTTGTTTTGGCCAGGGTTGGCCCTTGAGACGAGCGCCAAAAGTCTTAACGTGTTATGTTCTACACAAAGGTTACCCAAAATTTCTAACTAAGGATAGAATGAATTTGCATGCATCTAATAGGATATTTGCAGGCTGTTTTCATCATAAGAATTTTTCGCCATTAAATTGCTATTCGTTGAATGTTCTTGCCTATCTACTTTCATACGAAAGATGACCAAAATATTTATCAGGAACCCATGAAGTATCAAGGAAGCCGAGAGAGATTTACTGACCAGGAATGCTCACTAATGCCTTGGCACCTCGTGCTACTGCTCCTGATTTAAGTGGATACCATAGAGGTTATGTTCAGTCGGTGTGTTTTGCAACTAGTATAGTTGGAGGAAGTCCTAACGTTTTGTTAAGCAAAGCTCGAAAATAAACTTTTTACTCTCCGTGTCTTGCAATTCTCCATATTCTGAACATCTTGTCCATATGCTATTTTTTTAAAGCTTTTTGGTAATTATTCGAGGTTTCCATGTGTTTTTTATCACCACTGGAAATTTCTACCGCATATAACAAGCTGGCACAGAGTTGCTCTTAAACTTAGATATAGGCGTAAATATGTTTTTGCATTTTGTGCAATATTATAGTCTTGGTTGGAGTTAGCGTTCTTAAAGTTGGGTACATTCATGCTCCCCAGTTGCTGTCATTTAATTTTCACACTGCGAAATTTGTGGGCGAAAAGTGGTTTTTAACATTCAAGCAAGACACTTCTGCTTTATAGTGAGTTTTCAGACATCCTTTCCATTCGACTTATTAGGCGATTCATAACATAATTAGAAGCTTTTTAGTGTTTGTTTCCACGCATCTTCAGATACCCTCTATTTATTCGAAACCCCGGTAATGATTTTACACGACAATAGACAGGATCATTATGTAAACAAAAGGGACACACTGGGAGCCAGGTTTACTGCTCCAACCTTTATAATCACAGTAGCAGGCTGCAATATTTTATGTTCGCGTTTTCTCTGTTCGGTTGGAATTTGAACTGAATTCGTTGTACAGGATCAACTATTCCTACAGTGCTAAGGTTTTTGCATGAATTTTAGCTTTGACTGAACCTAGATCTATGAACAATTATTGCAAATGCAAGTGACAATGACATTGTTTTGGTAGGCATGAGATTAAAAACTTAGTCGCATTGATTTGAGACATATTTGGCTGGTGGTTTTGTTAGAGGTGGTGTTGGCGGTGGTAAACTCGCCGCTTAAGCCATTCCATTTTCTTTAATAATTTGGAAGACACCCTAACAAGAAAACAGTACTTTTTTCCCAAACAATTGTACATCGCCTGGTGATTAAAAAAAGATTCATAATTCAAAATAAACAACGCAATCTGGAATAATTCTTCTTCGTGAGTTAAATGTATTTTGTTATTCTTCTTGGCGAGTAAGAGATCATCAACATAAATTTGAATTCTCATGGCATTACGAGGAATGTATAGCTTTTCTTGACCCCAAACCTGGTATTTCTTTGCTGGTGTCGATCAGTTTGGCAACACCTTCGCTTTCTCACTTAGTGCTTTTATATTCACTTTCATTGTCATCTTGATCGTAAATTAAATGATTCATTATTTCAGAAGATTCCCATCTCGTTGCTGCTACCTTTTAAGTTGATTTCACGAGCCTTGAATCACGCGTTCCTGAATCACGTATATTGCAAAATGTGCTTTTGTTAACAAACGAGATTTAATATTTGGGTGGTTTCATTATAGTTTACATGTACATAGCTACATGTTTACACTTATAGGCTATTTTTATTGGCGCAAGTTCAAATATAATCTTGAATTTGCTAGAAAATAAACTAAAATATTTCTTGAAAGTTAAGATTAAAGCCAATTTCTTGTTATGGCCGAGCTAATACTATTAGAACCATTTTGAAAGCAGCAGTTCGACAATGTTTTCCTTTTAATCATATTTTAGCTCTGTTTTTAAGGGTATTCTTTGCTATTTTTACATAGAGAGACTGTCTTCGTTTCTGAATCGCTTATCTTCTGATCGCTTAATTACAGTAACGCTTTAATTACAGCTCAATTGGTAACGCTTTATTTAAAGCCTAATTAGTAATGCTTTGTCTACAGCTTAATTAGTAACGTTCAACTGAGTCGGTTCAGAGGAGTTTTATGCAATTTCCACTACTTGTTATACAGATGCAGTCATTTCCGATCTTACGGAGTGTGAGTTTGTAATTAAATAGGCTAGCGTAAGGTACGGATCTACGTCTGTTTACCCAATTGGTGCCTATTTCAGTTCATTTCAATAATGATGGTACTAACTTGTACTGAATTCGGCATTGTTATCTGAAGTATATCATCCTCTATAGAGATTAGTAATGTACCTGATGGGTCTAATGGGGCATGGAGAATTACCAGTTTTATATTGCACCATCTATTCTCTGCGCTTGAAAACAGTTAGCTTGGGTGAGAAGAAGTCGTAGCTTTCCTTGATCTATTGATCAAACAATAGAGTTTAGATAGAAGAAACAGGATCATATTGTCGGCAACCTGATCTTTGTCTAGTTCATGCTATTAAGCTACTTCCATTTGATATCAATACCAATTCCAAACTAACTCACCTGAAGTTTTCTCTAAAGTCTCATCTCTCAAATGGAAAATTTCTTTCCATTATTTCCAACTTCAAATTCAAATTCAAGTAGATTATTTATTATCACAAGAGTGCATTATGCATAATAAAAGATTTCAAGAACTCCTCTGGAAATCTGTGTTGTACAAAATATCGCTTCCATGCATAAAAACAATGATGCCAAAGGCGGGTTTTATCAACATCCTTCCTAAACGTCTTAAGGAAGAAATAGGAGAAAAGTACCTCTCAAATCTTTCTGGAATACGATGTTCTTAAAGTGTTATTGTAAGGTATTTTGTTTGGCTGTTATTTAAGCTTAAATCGATACTATGTGTTTTATCTATTATATAGATTAAGAGATAGTATAATACAGATCCTTTGTCTTTTCAGAAAAAAGTGGTTGGTTTGGAGAATAAATGGTAAAAGTTAGCATATTATTCTTCTTTCGTGTAATTCCTGCAGAACATGTAAATGTTCTTATCTAGCCTTTTACGATTAAAGATTCATGAAAACATCTTGTTCCTTTTCCCAGGCAGGGCCATCTTTCTTTTTAATAGAATCAGGAAAAAGAGCAACAATGCCAAATAAAAGTCTCTTGTAGCTGTAACTAAATCATTGATATTTCCTATTTCTCCCTGCCTGCCCAAGCCTACCATATTTTGCATTATAGTCGGCCTTGTTAACTTTCTGTTCTTGTAAATGAAATGCCTTGTAAACTTGCTGCAACCAAACTTCTTTGCAGTTTCAGCAAACAAATGAAACGCTAGAACCCAACTTTTTATTGCTTCTCATTCTGTTTCTGGTCGTTTTTGTGTTTTTGACATTGAAACTAAATCATTGATATTTCCTATTTCTCCCTGCCTGCCCAAGCCTACCATTTTTTGCATTTTAGTCGGCCTTGTTAACTTTCTGTTCTTGTAAATAAAATGCCTTGTAAACTTGCTGCAACCAAACTTTCTTGAAGTTTCAGCAAACAAATGAAACGCTAGAACCCAACTTTTTATTGCTTCTCATTCTGTTTCTGGTCGTTTTTGTGTTTTTGGCATTGAAACTAAATCATTGATATTTCCTATTTCTCCCTGCCTGCCCAAGCCTACCATTTTTTGCTTTTTAGTCGGCCTTGTTAACTTTCTGTTCTTGTAAATAAAATGCCTTGTAAACTTGCTGCAACCAAACTTTCTTGCAGTTTCAGCAAACAAATGAAATGCTAGACACAACTTTTTATTGCTTCTCATTCTGTTTCTGGTCGTTTTTGTGTTTTCGGCATTGAAACTAAATCATTTCTATTTTCTATTTCTCCCTGCCTGCCCAAGCCTACCATTTTTTGCATTTTAGTCGGCCTTGTTAACTTTCTGTTCCTGTAAATAAAATGCGTTGTAAACTTGCTGCAACCAAACTTTCTTGCAGTTTCAGCAAACAAATAAAACGCTAGACACAACTTTTTATTGCTTCTCATTCTGTTTCTGGTCGTTTTTGTGTTTTCGGCATTGAAACTAAATCATTGATATTTTCTATTTCTCCCTGCCTGCCCAAGCCTACCATTTTTTGCATTTTAGTCGGCCTTGTTAACTTTCTGTTCTTGTAAATAAAATGCCTTGTAAACTTGCTGCAACCAAACTTTCTTGCAGTTTCAGCAAACAAATGAAACGCTAGACACAACTTTTTATTGCTTCTCATTCTGTTTCTGGTCGTTTTTGTGTTTTTGGCATTGAAACTAAATCATTGATATTTTCTATTTCTCCCTGCCTGCCCAAGCCTACCATTTTTTGCATTTTAGTCGGCCTTGTTAACTTTCTGTTCTTGTAAATAAAATGCCTTGTAAACTTGCTGCAACCAAACTTTCTTGCAGTTTCAGCAAACAAATGAAACGCTAGACACAACTTTTTATTGCTTCTCATTCTGTTTCTGGTCGTTTTTGTGTTTTTGACATTGAAACTAAATCATTGATATTTTCTATTTCTCCCTGCCTGCCCAAGCCTACCATTTTTTGCTTTTTAGTCGGCCTTGTTAACTTTCTGTTCTTGTAAATAAAATGCCTTGTAAACTTGCTGCAACCAAACTTTCTTGCAGTTTCAGCAAACAAATGAAACGCTAGACACAACTTTTTATTGCTTCTCATTCTGTTTCTGGTCGTTTTTGTGTTTTTGACATTGAAACTAAATCATTGATATTTTCCTATTTCTCCCTGCCTGCCCAAGCCTACCATTTTTTGCATCTTAGTCGGCCTTGTTAACTTTCTGTTCTTGTAAATAAAATGCTTTGTAAACTTGCTGCAACCAAACTTTTTTGCAGTTTCAGCAAACAAATGAAACGCTAGACCCAATTTTTTATTGCTTCTCGTTCTGTTTCTGGTCGTTTTTGTTCAATCATTTGTTTAATCAATGTTAGAATGCTAGTTTTGGAGCCGCCAATTTGTTATCCATCGTTCTAATACTTTTGTTACGTAACTGTAGACATAAGTGTAGCAGTTGTTTTTGCTATTGAGGTCGCATGACAACAGATCACTTTCTTATTGAAAATTGGCAGAAAGAAGAGCGGGCTTTAATTTTTCATGTGATTTATTTTGAATGTATGTATCCGAAAAGGCAGGTGTTGCGTGTATATGTTTGCCTCAAAAATTTGGAGCTCTTGTATTTGCAGAGGAGTTAATTCTTGATAGCTTGCAAAGGTGTTTGATCTCCAAGTATTGTAACGACACACTGCTCTTCGTTAGAGAAGCACTGCCGCGATGGAAATTTCGTGTGGGCACTATGGGTTGGTGATTCGGAATATAACGTCGTTTAAGACAAATCTGCAAGCTTGTTCATTCGTAAATCTCGGATTAGCCTTACCAACTACGCTGATAAATCTAACACTGATTGTAGCGATTGTTACATCAAATGAGTGCAAAAAGCCGTGTCAGGAATTGCTACTTAACCTAGCCTTTACAGACCTTCTAACGGGAGTTACTAGCATGCCTTTTCACTTCATCGAATTTCGTCTCATCGCTTTTCTTAAAGACCCTTGTCAATTCTCCAACGTTGCAATACCACTTGGATATGTTATTGGTATAGCTTCATTTCTAACTGTAACCGTTATTGCAGTTGAGAGATACGTGAAAATATTCTGTCCCTACGTTTACCATACAAGATTTAATCCATGCACTGTCATTGTCTTTTTGTTTGTAATATGGGCCTTTTCCGTCATCTGTGTCGTTCCGACCGCCGTAACCAAAAATGCTTATCCACTCCACTTGTTTGTCGTGTTGGTCGCTGTTTTCGGAAGCTCTGTCAATGTTTATTGTTATTTAAGAATTTTGCTGCGAGCCCGAAAAACACGTCGCCAAATAGAGGCAGAAGTAGCACGATTTGGCCGGAGAGTGCCGAGTCAAAGAGAAAGAAACCTTCTCTTTGTTGGTGGTTTGATAATAATATCACTCTCGTTATCTTATACTCCAATTGTCTTAAGCAAGCTTGCGAAAGTATTAGGTATCCGTGGAGATGCCTGGGACTATGCACTGTGCTGGGAATGGACCCTTGCCATGGCAAATTCGCTTATGAACCCTCTGATATCGTGTGTTTTTAATCCCGTCGTAAGAATGAAAATCGTAAGAATGTGGACATGCAAAGCAAATGGCAACAGAATGTCTCAAAGGGAGGGCAGAGAGAACAATACTACTAGCATTGCTATGCAAAGCTTCCGTTTGAAGAACATGTGATTTTAACTGAGGTCAGATATCGATAGTTTTAACATTTACCAGGAAATGTGCTTGATTTCTCTTAAATGGTTATTTTATGCTCGTTCTTTTTTATTTTTTATGCTTTTGGTAATGTTGTGCTTTATATAAGCCATAACTTGCTTCACGCCTACCTTCTATACACTCCGCTTACATATATAATTTCTAGCAAATTCATTTCTTACAACGATGTAGCTCATATTTAAGATAATTTCCATTAATTTTCAAAATTAGGACATGAAGCAATACATAAATGCGACTTGGTGGAAGTCTTGAAAATAGAAATTTTTCTTTACTTTGCAACTATTGTAATTGAACTTTCTAGTGTCTGTGTAGTTGAACTTTCAAAGTATGGTAATAGAATATAAACTTTCAAACAAATACACATAAAAACAGCATGTAAGAGTATTTATCTTTTGACCACACCCTTCAAAAGTGATACACGCCCTGTTGTCGGCAAAAATTACCTTTTCACCCCTCCAAATAATTTTCTTGGCTTCGTCCAGAGGTTTGTTAATGCTGAAAATTGGGAAGTTTCTACTTTTGCTATTGTTTTTTGCAACATTTTGTGCAAGGGCCCCTCTTGTTATTTTGATAGCACTACACCACTGGCTTCGCCCCTGTTGGTAGGTACTTTGAACAAGCAAAGTAAATGCTCAAACGTGATATAAGGTGAAAGCAAGTACGTCCAGCTTTTAAGTACACCAGTCAGTCAGAAAGATCGCAGAAAAACGCAAGCTATCTGCCGTTCACATCAGTTAACACCAGTTATTTTTGAATTTTGGCTTCAGAATCGATGGGACAGCTTTGCTGGGTTATTGCTGTTGGTTAAAATTCAAACATTTCTTGTTTTTGCGTGGGATTTACAGCATGGAATGGAGCCTTTGCATTTGCTTTGCTGTGTTGAAGCATAAATAAAAAAGTAGTGAACGTGTGAAAGTAGAATTCGATGTCAAAGATTAGCAATCTTGGATTTGTGTTGTATGAGGGTAATAGGACTGGAATCTAATTACTAATTTATGCTAATTATGCTTATAATAATCTTCCTGTTTGTATATATTGTAATCGCTGTTTAGAATCATTAGTCAGTTCATAATCTCAATACGTATTGCACGCAATCTCTCGCTGTCGATCTACTCAAACCCCATTGGGGCGGGGGGGAGGCTAGGGGTTGGGAGAAAGGTTCTAGAGCCGGGCACAAATAGTTAACCAAATCTGTGAATTTCTGAAAGCTGTTGGTCGAAAGTGATGTAGCACCAAGAATATTGCCAAAATATCGCATTAAAATACAATGTCAATTGACATCATCATTTCAGCTCCAAGGACTTTTTGTGTTGAACGATCTTTTATTCAAATTTATTAATTGCAATTTAGTTCGGTTCATTGAATGTAGCAGATTAAAAAGACTGTCGTATATATTCCCGTCTTTTTATTGAATAACAAAATGTTAAAAATGATAAAAAGCTATATTTTTGTAATCTTTTGTGAATTGCATAAATTCATAAAAACATAAATCCCAACAACAATGGGTTCAGCTGAATTCCTTTAAAGAGCATAAATTCAAATCAATGCTTTTGTTTACTTTTTGTGCAGGGAAGCTTTTCCCGCCTTTTTTTCCCTGGCTTATATGACTGCAGAACATTATAAATACTAACCCGTTACCTGAAAATGAATTTTCTTGGTTATTCAAATTAATGTTCCCCGAAATATCTGGGTTTAAGACCCCGTTTACACGGGGTCGATCCAGGCCGGGATCGATTCCCAATGGTTCGGGTCAGCATTCCGTTTACACGGGAACGCTCGGGAACGATCCGCTTTCCGTACTGTTTTGGGTTCGCTTTAGAGAGCGTTCCAGTCTGGGATCGATCCAGTTCGGGATCGATCCTGCCTCGTGTAAACGCACGAAATTGATGATATCGATCCCAAATTGGCACCTATAGGAAACGAGGCTAATCAATTCTCCAGATTGATGTACTTTGAGCACGGTGCTTCGACATTTGGTCCGATCTTGCGCGCCCTCTTCGCCCACCAGATTAAAAATGTAAAACAATACCGAGGAAGTTTCACCAGTTTATTTATTAATTTAGCAAACAGGCTCCAACCTATAATGTTTTTACTCCATCGTGACATTCAGGGGAAGGGCCCTTTTCATCGCTCCAAATACATATTTTGCTGCTACCTTTTAAATGCGAAGCCATTTCTTCTCAGCCTTCTTATAAATTTTGCGGTATTTTCTTTGTGATGGGCTGTTCCTTTCAAAAGGGCCTAGAAAGCCGTGCGGTCCGATCTGGGATCGATCCCGTGTAAACGTCTGCGAAATTTTAGGATCGATCCCCAACTGGATCAGTCCCATTTTCCCCGTGTAAACAGGGTCTAAAATAACGAATTCTATTGTCGGCCTGGTGGAGGTAAATCCAACAAATTGAACTAATGAGTTTACTAGTCCCTTTACAGTCTTCGGGTTTGCTCTTATTACAACTGAGGTAATAGTTATTAGATTCCGTTTATGCAGAATCCTGCATTTTCAGACACAAGAAATTCAGAGATAGTAGATGCAGTTTTGTAAGAGTTTTGTAAGAAAAATGTTAGGTGAGACAATGGTATATCGGAAAACGATTATTTCCATCTTGTCACAATTTTAGTTATTTCATACATTTCTATTTTCTCAGTATTTCTGTAGGCACAAAGTTTGAAATGGTTTCACAGATCCTCCAATTTGAACGCATGCACTGCTGAGCAACCTTTCTCTCTAGAAACATGCACCTGTTTGGTGCCCTGACCGACTTTTGCCAGCTCAAACGTGACAGATCCTCTTGAATTTTATACTATATTTAAATTTCCTCAGTTGACCCTAAAAATTCGGCTTGCAAAATAAGTGAAAAGTACAATTTGCTGGATTCAAAATATATCATTTTACACTTAAATATTTTACACATTTTACATCTTTCCTAAATAGAGATATCGATTTCAGTTAAAATAGATGTAGCGAAAATCTTTTAAAATTAAACTGACTACTTAGGGCTGCCTAGCCCTAGGACGATTGCCCCCTTGCCAATCCTTGGGCACCCTGCATGCAAATGGTCTCAATAATCAGCTCATTGCTGCTAAAATCAATCAGACGGAACAAAGTTGACAGGAGTAAAAGCTGTTCAAACTGAGCTATTGTTCAATATGCGCAATTTTCCTTTAAATCAACAATTCGTTTGTTTTCATCAAGAATTTTCTCATCCCCCGGGCATTTGAATATGAAACAGTCTGTTATCTCTGTTTATTGTCTGCAAATATAATCTTATTGTTCAAAAGAACTCAAAAAATTTCCGCGATTAAATAAACAGCTACAATTGCCACCTACATCAGATGCTTGAATGTACCTTGCCACCCACAGGTGGATGTTCCTTGCCACCCACAGTAGATGCTATAACGCTCTGAGGACTTTGTTATCGAGCAGAAAATTTATGGAGCTCGAAGCATAAATGTGTAGTTTGGAACGATAGGATGAAATTGCCATGTAGCCAATACGGTATTAAAACTTGGAATATATCAACATTCAAGACAAACAGTCAAGCTTGTGCCTTTATAAATGCTGGCCTGGCATTGCCAACAACGTTACTAAACCTGTTTGTGATTGCTGCTATCCTTGTCTCCAACTTGAAGAGAGAACCATGCTATAAACTGCTCTTAAACCTTGCCATCACTGATTTCCTTGCTGGATTGGTCGTGATGCCGAATCTCTTCGTCGTTTTCAGTTATGTTGCCCAACTAAAAGATCCCTGCAACTTTGCTTTCATCACTGTACCTTTGGGATACATACTTTCCTATGCATCGTTTCTTACAATTGTGTTGATCGCCCTTGAAAGGTACATCAACATTTTTCGCCCGTATTCGCAAAGCACAACCATTAACTCAAAGACGATTAAATTTTCTGTCTCTTGCATATGGTTGCTATCTGTTAGCTTTGTCATACTGCCAGTTATCACTAAAGACTTTGCTGTTTTGCATTGGTTAACTTTTTCTGTTGTGATATTGGGCACCCTCTTAAATACATACTGCTACCTCAGGATACTATTGCAAGCCAGGAAAGTCCGTCGCCAAATAGAGTCAGTTGCTGCTCGGTTTGGTCAGCAACGAATCGCAGCAAAGAACAGGAGCCTTGTGTTCATTGGCGGCTTGATATTCATTTCAATATCTACCTGCTACTCTCTCGTCGTTGCAAATAGTTTCCGTAGAATCCTTGAAGGAGAAAAGATGGCACCGGAGTACGCTTTGTGTTGGGAATGGACACTAGTAATGATCAATTCCCTAATCAACCCTGTTACATCTTGCGTGTTTAACCCACCTTTGAGAAGAAGGATTGTTAATGTAGCTAATCTTAGGTCACGCGGGCACGGTAGTGTTTTGCAGTAGCACCAGGCATGGCACAAAGACACAAAACACTCTAGTCCACGATTCGATTATTGGTTTGCATGTTTCTGTCATTTTGAAATTTATTTGAATCATCGCATAAATCCACTGCTTTTTAAGCCACTGATATTTCTTGATGGGACAATATAAATGATATCGTTAAATAGTTATATAGTCATACTATTCTTCAGCTTAGCTTTCTTTTCACGTATTAACAAAAGATAGAAACGTCACACGTTGTATATGGAAACTTGAATAAGTGAACAATTTCTACATATACATGACAATCTAGAGACAACAGTCTCGGTTAGTAACAGCGCTCGAGCATCACACTTGGCTCGCAGGAATTTGCAATGTTTGACATTCGTGTGTCAGTTCTTTATTACATCCTAGTATCTTTACTTTTCGTGACGTTAGTTCATAAGCAGTGAGCAGCAAGGCCCTTCAAAATCATTATTGACTACAGAACTATTATAATGAGTTTTAGTCGTTGATGTGGCATATTATATCCTTATAAAAACAATAATTATTAAACCACGTTAATCTATGTTGAACAGAATGACTTGTTAATTAGCTAAAATGATCTGTTTATACCAAACTATGATCTGTTTATTCGAAATATAATGACTCTATAATGTTACGCTAATACTTGGTCATATTTTTAATCATTTTAGTTTGGAACTAAGAAATTGAAAGCTTCTTTTGTTATTTTGAAATCGTCTAGAGTTATATTTTAATGTGGTATTGCGTCATATCTAAAATGAAAAACTGCATTTTTCGGAGACTTTTAGCTTCCTTATAATTGATGTCCATTTTCACTCTTTGTTTAAGTAATATTGGACCTGTCAGACTTTTTCGTGAAAATTAGGGACATGTACTGCTAATTTTCATGTTATCTTTGGTTATTGGTAGGGTAATGTTTTACCCCACATATAGGTTCGGAGGAAGGCTAGTTCAACTTCACGAGCTTCGTGATGCTCACTCAATGCTTACATAGTTTAACTGCCACACAATTATATTTCGAAGCAAACTTTAATAAAGACGTGAAAGAGATTAATTTGTATTCATTACAACAAAAATTATCCTACTTATTAGTGATATTAATAATCAAAAATCAAAGACATGATCTTATATCAGCATGATTTTTTAAAGCAGGGGTTCGTCAACGGTGTATCTAATGTACTACATTTACTTTGCCAATATTCACTTCGCCTATGTTCACTTTATAGACGAACACGCCACTTTACCGGTCTCAGCTTTATGGTTCATACTAATAACAGATGACGTAAAGTTTTGCCACTTCCTAAATTGCTAACAGCTATTTAAACTCGACTCTAATCCATTTCTGGTGTAGCAGCTGATAGTCTCCTGCCTCTTTTCCAAAACTTTTTGAAAGCTGATCTGACATTTTCCAGGCGGTAGAACTTAAAGATTGGATTTATTAAAGAATTTAGTGTCGCCAGGGTCCATGCCCAGTATGTTAAATAGCCTATTAGTCGTTTGTTTCTGCGGCTCGTTACGGCACTCAAACTTGATAGCACTGCGGCAGGGCAAAGGCACAGAATTGTCGAAGTTAGTAGCATTGCAGCACATATTACGCTGTTTTTATCGCGATTTGCCGTGCAACTTAGCCGGTGGTTTGACGTAACTTCTTGAATTTGCCTCTTGTGTCTTCTTATTAGTTTGTATATATTGCCGTAACAGAAGCCGTAGACAGGAAAGACGAGTGCACTCAGGAAAACAACGAATGCGTCGAATGTTATCATGTCCTCGTTTAATGTTGATTCTAACGTCGGGTATAGGGGTAAAGCCCAAATGGTTATAAGCACCGTGTAGATCAAAGTCTGACACTGCAACCTCTGGTGTTTAAATGGATGGCAAAACAACATATAACTATCGATTGCAAGTATTGCTAAGGTTATGACCGACACTACTCCGATAATTAAGGAAACAGGGGTAGTGAAATTTGATAGAAAACAAGGGTCTTTTCCCAGGTAGATCATTAGAAACTCAGCCGCTGCACAGGGGCTCACGAAGCAACCCATCAATAGGTCTGCAATAACCAAGTTTGCAAGCAAACAGCCTGTTGTTGTTGTTTTCATCTTTCTGTGGTCAGACGTAAGAATGATGAAAAGGTTTAAGAAAATTGTAGGTGGGGTTTTCACGATGTTGATTATAGCGCAAGCAAGGATGTTTATGTCCATCAGCGTTGTTTTCTCGTAGTAATAACCAATGTGGCCACAAGAGATATTCATTTTGCTATGAATGTTACAATAGAGATAACAGTAATCAATGTTTACTCCCGATAAATTCAGCCAGTCATCAGATCAAACTCCGAGTTATTTCATGAAATAATCTTTATGTTTTCAAAAGAAGCTTGTCTCCCAAAGACAAATATCTCCTCTCTGCTGTGTCGTACGAAGACTCAATCCTTATTTTAAGATTACTTTTCACCATAAAAAGTAATTTAATTTCATTGAATTAATTCCAGCGCATAGCTCCAGCCTTTAACAATGCGATATTCGTTTGTTCACATATGCCACGGTTTTCTGAATGTGACAGGGTATGAGCGGTCTGAAGCCGAACTCATTGCTAGTTAAAAAGATCTTCTTTGCTTCGCATGCCTTTCTTGCTTTCCCGAAATGTTCTTCTTTTCAGGGCTTTATTTAATCTAGTAGCGATTCAGCGTTAAGATGGTGTGACTGGAAGCAACTGCGTCAAGATAATTTGTATGGTATAATATCTTACTGCTCACGATCAGACACGTCTTCATCCAAGGCTCGCGATCGTGTTAATGACTGGAATTAGCTTTACCATTAAGGTCACAGCAGATATGCATTAATCGCTCTGTTTCCAAAATTTTCAGTGCAAAATTCGTGCTCAGCCTTCTAATTAATATCGTCT
Organism: Rhopilema esculentum; assembly: GCF_013076305.1. The sequence goes on from NW_027019322.1 coordinate 1,572,348, forward strand.
TTGTAAACAATAGCTTCTCTTCGAATGAACAACCCGCCTGTTTAAACATCTGCTGAAACTATTTTGCTATGTCTTGTAATAAAACGTTTTCCATCAATTGATTATTTGTCAACGAGTTTTTCTATACGCAAAGCCAACAGATCTTCATATACATATGCTAAAGATGAAGGAAACTTTTGTGTCATAAAGTTATCCCTCTAGGTTCCTTAACTTTTTTCTTTGTGAGCCATCTTTCCATGTTTTACTAAACCTTTGTTAAAGAATCCTTTTTGTGTACAAAATTATTTATTCATTTGAAATCCTGTATTAGCCATATCTGAACTCCATGATTTTGTTACTTTGTTTGTAATTATGAAAAAAAGTCTTTTGGACCCAACAATGACTAACTGAAAGTTCTCTCGAGAAAAGTGATTTTGCTCTTTATGTCACATTTATGTATCTTTGCTATATTTTTGTGTAGATTTGTTTCTTTAACGTCGTTTTACTTGAGTCTTAAGCCCAATCTCCAGTGAGAAAAAACCTTGCGAACTTTCACTGCGACATACTTCAAGCGAAAAAATTCCTTTGAATGCTTTTGCTGACCTCACGACATTGGAATGCAAAGTTTGGAAGCGTGACAAAATGATATGGAGTATGATTGGCTGCCGAAAGATTTCGCAAGCGAAAAGCGAAAAAAGTCAAACTCATTTGAACTTTTTTCGCAGATAAATTCTTCGCGAGAAATCCCAGTCCAATGTGCATGCCCATAACGTATTTCGCGCGAACTTTTTTTCGCACTTCGCTGATTTTTTCTCACTGGAGATTGCGCTTTAGAAATAAGCTTGAGGCGACCGATATAAGGCCACGTTGCTTTAACAAGCTGATTTCCCTATTTTTTCCTTTACAACTTAATATCTGTGCAACCTTGTTATCATTACCAATGCAAAAGTTTTACATGTTCAAGGAACGTTGATTATAATTTTTGTATCGTTAATTGTATCAAGAAACTTTTATTTCAAACTATGTCCAAGTTCTATTATCTTGTTCTCGGGACCATGCTCGTACTTCGTTCTCAGGACCATCCTATTACGTGCAAAGCCAGTAGATCAGTAACTTTTCCTAATTTAAAGGTTGTGACCAAGCCTTGGTAGCATAAAGAAGAGAAATTATTGAAATATTAAACTTGAGTCATTAAAGAAATCTTAATGGTTTTTTGCAGGAAAGTTTAAAGGTTGAAGTCACACTGCTTGAGACAAAGATAGACTCTATCCAGACGAAACAAGAATTTGAGCAAAGAGCTTTATTGGAAGAAGAGGTATGTTTAGGCATTGGAATTTGTCACTGATCTAATACGGTCTTGCTCTATAAGGTATCAAGCAGTCTGTACTGGTTCAGTTAGCAGTGATCACCTTTTTTAAATGCCGTATCTTTTGCACAACTTGTTACAAAAGAATTTGCGATATCCAGAAATTTTCACTGAAATTTCTAACAAAACTTTCTAATTACGAAGAAATAAACGACTTTACAAAGCAGATGTCATTTATTGATCAATATTAATTTTTTGATTTTAATCTGAACTGAAGCTTTTTCTAAATTCTGAAATGGCTAAAAGCTGAAGCGTTTTCTGGCATTAAGATTTTTATATTTTTCTTATATTTTTGTCCGCTAACTTAAAGAACTTCTAAAAAAGTAAGTTCTTCTCGAGTGATTTTTTCATGAAATATGAATTACTGAGCACGGATCGAAAGAAACGCGGTATGAACTTAAAACTGAGAAGAATTTCTGGAAGTTTCTTTTCAAATTCTATCGCACATGAGGTTTCTAAACACAGATCTCCCTCTTCGTCATGAACTTCAATCATTTTACCGGAATCGTCGGTTTTGACTTTAAACACATCTAAATCTGAATCTTCATGACCCGGTGGCTATTGTGTTTAACTGCATCGCGCCGGCAAAAAAGACTTCCTTGGCTTTATCCGCCGAAGAATCGTCTGCATGCCACACTGTCGAAAAACAACCGCTGTTTCAATATTTTTGGTAATTAATTTGAAGAAAGTCAGATAATGGGAAAGAAAGTCAGATAATGGGATATTTGCTTTCAACGTAAATTTTTAATGAGATTCAAGCTGCTAAAATCCTTTTTTCCGAATCTAATCGAAAATGCCAGGATTTGAGATTACTTTTTCTCGTGCTGAATTTATTCAAGGACTGCAGTAATTGCCAAGGTAAAACCAGATCACTTCAAAAAATGCATTTAGACTTAAAAAAGCCCCATTTTCATTTATCGTAAAACATCAGGTCTGTTTCTCTCATTTTCAAACATTGCTTTTTAGGGGAATGTTTTGATAGAGGCCTAGCAAAGTCTTGAGATATGATTTTAGGCGTATGACGTCAATTACTTACTATGTAAAAACCACAAGACAGCTCTTTAGCTTAAAAAAGGCAGAAGATTTCGTTTGATATTTTTCCAGCTAGCGTAAAAGCAGTTTAGTTAAAAGCAACCACCTTCAACTTTGATCCATTAATGATTCATAGCAAGGGGATAGGAAAAAGCTTGATGTTTTGCCGAAATACACGTTTTTTCTGAAAAAGTTGCTGCATGCTTAGATGGAATCAATCGTTTAACAAGAACATTGTCCAGCAATATTTCGATCTGGAAGTTTTCATCTCTGGCCTTGCAGAACATCTGGCGTAGTTTCGATAAGGCCAATATCAAGCAAAAGCGTTGTTGGGAACTCCGCTAAACTTCATCACTGATTGCTTCTGGCCCAGCTGTTTTGTTGAGTAAAACGCAACACGGTTGAAAACACAGCTTATTAAAAAAGCTTCCATAAAGCCGAACTATTATCCAATGAATTCATTGGTCGTTGTATTGTCTCTTTAACTGTGGTGGTACCATTTCATTCGAACCAAGAATGAATTTTTCCGTCAGTCAGTTTTTACTCTTCTATCTTTTAGGCTATCTGCGTCCATTTCTAGGCCACTAAGCTAAGGAGTTTGTATAGACATCTCTGCTTCTTGAACTTTCGGCACCTTCAATGCTTGCTATTTAGGAAAAGATGTGGCTTGAGGGCCTAGCATAGTTTTAAACGATTGCTCGCAAAAGTAATGTACAGCAATTTAATTTAAAGTCGTTTGGCAATCCACTCTTCAGTACCGTTGCAGTTTTATGAAATCGAATGGAAACGCAGCTTCAAAACAATTTATAAATATCAAAGCTTTTTCACCTCGTTCGGTTACAAAATTTATTTATTTCTTAATCTTTCTATAGTTCAACAAGAAGATCAATATTATTCAAGATGAAATCATGAGAACAGAAACCCAATTAAAAAACGCACACAAAGATCAGGTATCAATTTGTACTGTTTGCTTTTCCAACTATACTTTAGTAGCAACTAGTTTGGTTTGAATTCTGTTTCATAAAGATTGTTCCTATGACTGATCCTTGAAAATCAAACAGTAGAGGCAAAAACGAAAAACATTCCTTGTACTATACAGTTATGGATATTAGAAAACAAAGAAATAGAAACTTTTTTATTGAGGAGTGGATTATTTAAGGCATTTAAGCCTATTTTGTTAGTGGCCCTTCTAAGCACAAACGAAATAGGGAATACAAAATTATGGGCTTATATGCATCAATGTTAGAGACACTTTATGAGCCACGCAGATGTCAAGATATTTCAGCAATATTTTGTTACAATTTTCAATACTGTTACTTCTAGTCCTGCTAGTACTTGCACCCTGCTAATTGCTCTTGTGTGAAGAATGAGTCCGTCATTGTATTAATAAAAATTTGAAGCTTATCACTGCTGTTTGTCTTACTTGAAGATTTTTGAATTGAATCAACGCCACAAAGAGGATCTTGAATTGCAGCTGAAAAGATTCCATGAGGTAAGTGGTGTCATTGATAATGGATACTTTAGCGTTTATGGCTTGTCCGCTGTTTATACAAATGCACGATCAATCATTCCAACAGAAAAGGCTGTTATCATCAACGCTAATGTAATTTCTCTGTATGCAAATCTTGAAGGCACTATGTCCCGACGCATTTCTCTGGCCATTTCAATTTCCCATTGGTTGGACTACACGATTGACTACACATCGTTACGTCTCCAACCGGCTAATTATCAATGTTTCTCGATCATAAACTCTCTGCAAAGCCTATTGTTAACTCTGAACGATTGACTGACGAGATATAGTACTTTGAAATATTGTAAACAAGAATTTGTGATGTGGTTGAATCGATATCTTTATAAAATATTTTTTGAAAATTTTATTTATTTTTTATCAAAGGGCCCTATGAAAACCAGCTGTAGGGCAATCCTCCTTAAAGGAATCAAAAACGAAGAATCCAAGAAGCAAAACTAAATTGGACACTAATATATAACTTTAAACTTACCATGAACTGTTTTTACTAACACAGCTGAACTTAACACGACAGCTGATTTTTACCCTGGGTATTACTTGAAAGTATCATGTTGTTTAAGCCTACTTAAGAGCCCTTTGGTTCTTCTTTGTGTATTTGCTACCTAGCACCCGAAAGTAGTTTTTTGGACACAGAGAAACTATTCTTATCGAGCAGTGCCCTGGTACTTCCTCTCGATGTAGTACCTGGTACCATCTCTCGGGATTCCTATGCCTTGGAATACAGAGAGCTTGCCACTCCCTCGAAGGTAAAGTTCGGTCTTGTCAGGGGCTCGAACCACAATCCCTTACATCTGCAGTCAGCAACCCAAACCACTGAGCAATCCTCTCACATGTTGGTTCTTTGCGAGTGGCTAACAAGTCTAGTTTTGGATCTCATGCAAGTTGTGTAGTTCACACGGTTCTACTTCACTGTCATTTCATCATTGCATTTTATATTTCCACTGATATACAACATTGTCCTTTGTCAATACTTCCGCTGCTCTTTAAACATGCTTTCACCCACTGCTCTTTAAACATGCTTTCACCCACTGCTCTTGAAACATGCTTTCACCCATTGCTCTTGAAACATGCTTTCACAGTCAATGCCCACGTTTTGCAGCATCAAGTGTATCTAAGCATTAATGGTATTATGGTAACTTATGGTTATTGATATTCCAACAGCAATGGTCACATTAATATTCCTTAGTTGCATATAATTCTAATTACACTAAGTCTGTTTATTTATTTATGCAGGAAATCAATAAGCGAGAAAATCAAACAGAGATGCTTAAGAGAGATTTCGAGACGAGGTAAGAATTTCTGAGTTTATCCACCATCTTCATTGATGACAAAAGTCCTAAACCAGTGTACGTTATCACTGCTAAAGCCATACTATGAACAACAATGGGGGTTAAACTCTTTTGAGTAAAGGACAAGACGGTTGTAACTTAAATCGTGCCATCTGCTATTATATAATCATTTTGTGTCACTAGTCCACGGATACTGGAATTTTCAAGAAGTCTCAGCCTAGTGAAACCTGTTTATAAAAGTATGAATTTCAACAATTTTAGCGAAATCAAACTATAATAAGGCCCTTCCTTCAATCATTACACTTGCAGCCATTACCACTGCTGAATGACGTTTCAGAATCCCTCCTAATTTAAATAGCTAGATGCTTTCAGCTTCGTGACTAAGACCCTTCTTTAGACGTAAATGATTCACTAGTTATTAAGTTTATCGTTTTAACGACTCATAATCCCTTTTTTGACCAGGCTTTCTGAAGCAGAAGACGAAATCCACGAGCTCCGAGACTCAAAAGCAAAACTAGAAGCCCAAAGGTTGATTTTTCTCCTTACTTAATTTGAGGATTACTTATGACGTATAGTAAAATGTATTAAAAATTAAAATTAAAATAATTATTCTTGCTTCACGTTGTTCTCGCAGATTTGACACTGAGTTCAAACACATATCGCGATATTACATTTAATATATTCATTCAATTATCTAAATTTGATTTGGCTTTTGCATACGTCACTTCGCAAAGCCCATCGAAGTCGCGTGGTTTTGATAGTAACTAGCAAGCAAAGCAAAAACTCTTGTTAATTTCAAACTGTCTAACTGTGATTTGGTGACAGGGATGGGATCATGTAACCATCGCCCTTTCTTTAGCGAGCTTAAGCCGCGTAACAGGTTTTGAAAATTATTAGTCATTTGTAGATGGTTTAACAACCACTGTGAGTATCAAATTCGGCGATGATGGTGTGCCTGGAGAGGATTTACAATAAGCTCTTTGACATGAAGATATCCTTAAATTAATAACAGCTTTATGACACCCTGCGTGCAGACTCGGCTCCTCTGTTTCCTTTTACCTACCTTTCTTTTGAGTTGAATTAAAAATTCATTGATTGGCTCCCAGTGTTTTAGCCCCCAGGATAGAGTCTTGTTTAATTCAAACAAAAGGCTCATACCCATTTCGTATACCCCTGCCGTAGAGGGCAAAGAAATGCCACAGTTTACCTACTTAGAGCTAAAATTTGAATTGCACTCTGCTTGAGCTTAGCTTATGCTATCTTTTTCTTATTCTGTTTCCAGAAAAGAATTAACTCGACGTTTACATTCACTTATGCAGCAGCATATACAAGAAGCAGTCTCATTGGTGAGCGTCACCGGTGGCTTGCAGACGCCTTCAGCCCACCATGTATGTAACTAATTACGACAGTATCGTTAATGTAGGCATGCTTTACAAGATATAACAAGGCTTGATTCAAAGCAAGATATTCTAGATGTGTATTCAGCATACGGTGCAATCTTTGCTTTTGTAATATGCTTTGCAAACAGTGCAGGTAAGTCGAGAATACTCATCTTTAGGAACTTGAAAGTTGTTTGTTTTGCTACGAGTCTGGTGATCGTAGAGCTATTATGATAATTTCTAATCATGCAGTCGGTTATCATTACCATATTTTCAATTCAGTGACTTTAAGAAAAAACATTTGTGTTTCAGATTACAGAGGCTGTAGACCAGTATGGCTTTAAAGACAACCTCGTGATGCATTCACTCCATAATGAGAAACCTATGGACTATAGTCCACTGTCTTCTACTGTGACTGAGCCAAAAGAAGTAGCCAAACTTCGAGACAGTGTTAGCAGCATACATTCAAAAGATTACCTCCCTACTTCGGGTATGGGTAGGTTTTACGGCGACAGCTCAAAGTTGTCTCAAAATATGCCTGATTCGGCAAGTTTGACCAGTCTTTTCGAGCCTAAAACTAACAACAAATCAGAGCAATGGAACCGAACATCTGGAATCACTGCGGAGCAAAGGGATTTGGTCGATAGCCTCTATTTACGTGAGCAACAGTTCCAGTCCGGTCTACAGAGTCTCAGCGACAAGTTGCGATTGACGCGAAACGAATTCGACAGGGGTCAGGAAACTCTTGAACAGAAGCCCGCATTGCATGACGGGAATCGTCGTCACTGGATTGAAGAGGATGTGACCGAGCCAGCTGACAACTGGCATCAAATTCAACAACTCTTAAAGCACAGATTGGAAGAAGTAAGCTCCTCGTTCAATTTTGTTGTTCAATGCGTAGAACTTATGCTCTACCTACGTTATGGTTCCAGGCAGGATTATCACAATTGCTATTTTTAACCCTAAAATTTATTCTAGGAATATTGAAGTTACTTTTGTCATGTGAGACTTTACTGAGCGGTCTTTCATAACAACACCGCGGATACTTGCCCTATATGCAGTTATGCTTAGCGCTATACATCTTGAGTCAAACGATATTAGACCTGACCATCACTAGTCTTGTTATGCTATCTAAGTGGTTTAAGTAGCTTCTTGTTTTGGTGCTATCAAAAGTCCCGCTATCAATAAACTCTAATAAGTATGAGAATGTCTACTAGGTAACAGTCTTTTCTACATCATGCACCCTTTTGCTCTGTCATTCTAGTCGTGTTTCAATCCCGAAGGACCATACTTAGCAATCAGTCGGTGGGTCTATGAAGCTATCCAAACGATATTAAGAGCACCGTACCGCAGCCCTTTCCATTAAGCATCATCACATATTCATTATCGGTGAAATGCTGCATCATGAATATGTTTTTTCTACCGGGATATCATTTAAAGCCCACTGAGAGTCCACCTTTGCAATTGTTCCCTCTTTGCTTTTTCAATAACCAAATCACCTGTGTGGTAGCAACTTTCTTCACAAAAATGTCTGCAAAATACTTGTGTTTCACTTTCCTGACTTTTATCACTTAGAGTGTTCTTGCTGAGTACTTTCGATGTCTTTTCAGGTAACACAAGGAGATGAGCGGCGGATTCAATCAGACCCCGGATCACAAGGAGAGCCTGCTGACTATAAGTAAGTGCGGCTCTAAGACCCGGTTTACACGTGAGCGGAATCATTCCCGTGTTTGTAGTTTACCAAGGATCCCGTGTTTGTGGTTTGCTTTGGTCCAGAACGGGTCCGTTGTGCACCAGTTTTTCAAATTGCGCATGCGTGTGTGAATATGCAATCGTTTTGGGAAGTATCCTTAATTTTCAAGATCACCTAAGATGAACATGAAAAGTAATAAACCAAGTCGTAGATAAGAGATGCAACACAAAATTTGTGTCGCGCTAGAAATTTAATCGTGAGAAAATTGAAGATAATGAATTATATCTGCATTATCTGGGAAAGTCTTAGCATTGACGTTCCACATAAATCCAATCATTTGCTGTCATAATCTCTTCGATGAGTGGACGACCTTACGAATTTCTTGTCTTTTGGCACACACGAATGATTGGTGTCTGAAAGTAAATGGGTTTTATTTTTATCCACCTGAAAAATATTTCATACAAGAATCCTATTGAAAATAAATCTTTAGAAATGTTTGAGTACTGGGCTTAAACTTGACTGGTTTACCTCTTGTTTGAAAACGGTTTGTCATAAAATTAGTGTTCCTCAGGGCACCTACCTTGGTCCACTCTTGTTGTTGATATACATCAACGATCTTTGTTTTTTGTTAGAAAGTGGTAATGTGAACATCTACGCTGACGATACTACTATTTCTTATTATCCGAAATTTATCAAGGATCTCCAAAGTCATTAAATTAAGACTTATCGAGTCTACAAAATTGGTGACTGGTAAAAGTTAGCTTAAATCTGATTTTATCACGCCCAGAAACTCTAGAACCAGGTCTTAAGCCCTATTCATACTATACAAACTAACCCGGGCTGGGATTAAGCTAGCCAGGTTAGTTTCAACCTGGCTTAGTTGCTTTACACCACGAAAAACTAATCCGAGTCGAACACATTTACTTTGTGCAGTGTTAATAGGGCTAGAGACAGAATTTAAATCTTTGAAACAGCCAACGGAAAACAAACCGACCTTTCCAGGCCGCTTATATCTTCCTCTTATCCAACAAAGCTGCCAAACTTGTAAGGCAGCATTGATTTACAGCATTTTCAATTATACTTGGTCGTTAGTCTAATCATATATATTGTTTGAAAGAATATAAAACATACTTTTGAGAAAATTGTGTTTGCTTAATTGATGTCGAATAAACTTTTGAGACTTGTTTTAATATCTATAATCATTTGATTCATAGACTTTGCAATCGTATGCTTGCTGACTTTTCGGTGCTCAGAAACACAATACACTGTCCTATTCAATGCTGTAGCAATGCTTTTAGCTCTGTTTGAATTGTATGCAAGTCCTTCATTTGACAAGCATTTTGACGTTTCAATGTTCATCTGAATCAACTTTAATTTCATCATAGCACCAGAAGTGGCCTATTTGATACATCAACCAAGGAAAAGCAAGAAGCTCAAGAACCCCGCCAAACCAAACTAACGTCTTTGATTAAAAAGGTAAGCTGAATCTCAAATACAGCAAAGGAGATGAACCATAATGTCTGTTTTCTAGTATAAGTGTACCTTCATATGCTCAGCTGAAATTTTATGCCCTAAAAACTGACTCTATGGCCGCTTACCTGGAGGTAGGCATGTACTATTTATGAATGTTCAATGACGAAAAACTCCCTGTTATTGGGTTGCTATTTGTTGTACTTGATGCCCTGAGAAAGGGTCAATCCGATATGAATCTAAAAAAGCGATCCTAAAAGTGTTTGGATAGTGGATCAAAAAGTTTACGGATCCACCAGTTCCCGTGTAAACGCAAGGCCTATCCGTACTCTTTTGGATACGATCCGGTTCGGATCCACTCTTGTGTAAACGGGGTCAAAGTAAAGAGCCGCCCGCCGAGAGCCAGCTGTGTTCTTCAACACAAACAGTGATTTCCTCACACCCTAAAACCCCCCCTAAACACCCCCTTGCTCATGATCTTACTCTAAACATACACAGGTTTTATAAAAGATAATGTTTCTTCTGACAGTTGCTCAATAGATCACCGGGTAACCCAACCGAAGATGAAGATGAGCGGGAAAACTCTGCGGTATCGAAACAAGTTGGTGACTTAAGAAACAGTGAGTATTTACCCGTATAAACTTGTTGAAAATTGAATCATTTACATTAAGCGGATGAGCCAAAAATGCTCAAGTCTATGCTCGGATGAAAAATCGCACCTTGAAAATCTACAGATTTGCATTTCGCATCCGGATTGCTATTCATACACATTTTTTGCAACAAGCGATACCAGCCTTGGAGTCTAAGATTGGAGTAGATAAACTTTCACGATTGATGAATACAAACTTTGCGTAAAGGCTCTCTACATTTCGAAAGCACACTTTCTTCGCAGCAATACAATGTATAAGCACCTGTAAGCACTTATCATTGAGAAGTGAGGTTTTTACAAGCCGAGGCGTGGCTCTAACTGAACCAAATTCAAAAAGAGAAAAGAAAAAATAAAAAAGAAAGAAACAGGAAATTTCAAACCACGATCAGAGCTCATTTTAAAACGTTGTATTCACTATTCAGAAGTATTCATTGTGTTGTTAAAACTGAGAAGATATTTATATGGGCCTTCACTAAACTGCACCATCATCTTTTATGGCCCAATATTCAGCTAGGGTTGTCTGTGAGCAAAAGTGATACTTGCTTTACTCAAATTTTGCTTCTCCAGCCCGACGAGTGGATAGAGACCTGCCAGTCACGTTATCCGATTTAACCAATCAAGAACAAGCGAAACAGTTTGAATCCTTTCCTATTGGCTCCGACTCGGTATCACAAGATCCGATAAAGGGTGTTCTAAAGGTAGGTCATTTTAAAAGTCTTAATAACTTGTAAGACCAACCTTTCTTTAAATAATTAGCATAAATTATTCTTATTTACAGCTTTTGTTTATGGCTGTCATAAATTCAGTAGATATTACTGGAGGCAGTAGATTTATTGACAGCTCTGATGTTTTATCGACATTGAAATAAATTACTGCTTTGCATTCCTTTGACATTTTTTCAAAAAGATGCTGAAATGTTGTATAGCCATTGTATTTTGACATGAATAACATCTTCGTAAATGTATTAATTAAAGCTTTCAACCATGTGGGGAATCTTTAATCACCATAGCCAAACACGTTAATAAGAGCTTCATTACGTTCTTCCATTCAAGAGATTTAGCAGTCTAAGGCATAATTCAAAATTAAATCCTTTACATCTCTTCGGCTTTTCCCGAAACTCTCCTGTCGATGATGTGGTTTTTATTGACAAATACCCAGACCCAGTGCAGCAAATAAGGAGGGATTTATGTGCTCTTAATTCTTCTTCAGCGTGCAAGACTATGTTTATATTGTAGATTTTTCTTTCTTTTGGATTGTCTTTCCTTCTATTGGATATTTCAATAATAGATGTATGTTTATAACCCACCTTTAACTGACTTTTCGTTCGTCCACAGACTCCGCCTCGGGCTCCGCAAACAAGCCATGCAGCCCATGCTTTCAAAAAGTCTGTTCTTAAGGAAAGGCCAGTCAAGCCAGGATATTTTTCAAACGCAGATCCTGTAAGTATCAAGCGACTGTTTACTGAAATATTTAAACCGATGATTGTTACTTGGGGCTTTTTATGACAAACCCTCATTTGTTAGTGCAATCAACTTGATGTTTTATTAGGTTAAGCGAAGACCAAAATTTTAGAGCTGTGAAACTATTCCTTTTTATGTTGATGATTTTGTCTTACAAAATGTTAGTCAAGGTGATTATGCAAGAGTTGCGTACTAGTTGCCTTCAATCCTTTTTCTACATGTGGCCTATGGCTCTGGTAGTGGGTTTTCTGCGGATTGCGGCTTCAGCATACGATGTATCTTTTTGTGCAAATTGGCAAGGGTTTAGGGCTTTTAGGATTAGGATAGCTTCCACGAACATATGCAATCAATAAATGTTGAGTAAGGTTTAGACTATATTTATTTACTTTAGACTCAAAACCTTTTCTATGAAACAGAGACTTGCCTATTCTCTATTTTGTAGCTGCATCGTTGCGCTTATTTCATTGCTGATTGCGTCTGATTTTGGCACGTTTTTGCGGCTTTTGGGCCCCTTGCAATATGTACTCTCTCATTATCATGAAAGCTGGGTAATTCTTATGAGCTGTAAAGACTTTTACGTTCATATTTGTTTGTGCTAGGACTATTCAGCTCGTAGGAGTCCACAAAAGGTTGTTGGAGTGGCCTCCCAGTATGGTAGCGACTCTGAGCCACATAACTTGCAGAGCTTTCTGAAGGCCCTTGGAGTCGAAAAAGGAACATCGGGGGAAAATTTAGAAGAAGTTATCAAGATGTTAACAGCATTCCAAGCAAGGTGCATGGCAATACTTTAAATTTATAATTTTCGGTTTATAATTGCTATTTATTTGCTCTCAACCTTCATTAGATAAATTTTGATGACTTTCGACCACGTTTTAAATTTGCTATTTTCAAATGTGCATATCAGAGCAGTTGTACTTATGGAATTATGACACTATTTCTGACTATTTCTTCTTTCTTATCATTCAGTTTATCGAAACACTTTTTGCTTCTAAAAAGTAACATTGATTTTCTAGGAACCTCGGTTATCTGAATATTTCCGTAACAGATGCTGCTCGTTTAACTCTGATATGTTTCGCATTTTGCTAATACTTGCCTCGTCTGTTAGTTTTTGCTAACCGTTGTTTTTCTTCAATCCTGGCTAAAAGTTATTGGACTGGCTGGCAAATTGTAGTCTTTTTGAACAAATGCGCTCCCCACCCCCCACAGTCAATGTTGATACACTTATTTCTACTCATTTCGATTGCCGTCGTTTTCCAAGAAACCAACATTACTGCAAGGGTGGGGGGTTTTGATAACATTATTGGGGTAAAGTTGCCTTTTTATTGGGTTTTTTCTCAAGTCCACTAACCTTTTGGCCAAGATTGTTGATCTGATATGAAATCAGGCAGTGTCAAAAAGTATCACGATTAACACACAAACACTCTTATCATTCATTGTTCCTCTCAGCCAATCCCAGAAGAGGCAAGTTGTCAAGCATTCAACAGAACATCCAGATGCTGTACGGTCTTCAAGAAGCTCATCAGCGACTCAACGACCCAAATCTAACTCGCAATGGCATCAAAAACACCACGAGAGATCGCAAGTTGTCGAAATTTTTTCTCAATTGCAAAAAATCTATGGCCATTCAGAAGGATCACATAGCGAGAAACATTCATCTGCAGACGCAGAAACGAAGATTGTGAGTTTCGACTTTCAAAATTGCAATCATTTCTCAATCAATTCAATTTCTTGTCAAATTACGATGCAAATGCGTAGCTTGATGAATTTTGATGAATTTTATGTTGAGATTTCGTCCAGGCGGAACTTGATTGCTACTTGAAACTTGATTATTTTGTTGTTGGTAACAACAAATTTTACTATTTTTCGAAAAAACTCTAGATTTAAAACCAGTCTCCATCTATTATTTTAATCAGCTTTACTAGTTTGTGTAATTGAACTGAGATTCTGTTTACACGAGAGACCACCAGTTCTGGCATAATCAACTATGGTTCTAGTCCCGAAAGAAGCCGGTCCATCCCCGCTTAGAACAAAAGACAGTCTAGCTCTGGTTCTGTTCGAGACTAGTTTTATTTTGTGTAGACATTTTTCAGTACCAAACAAAGCAAGAGTTGAAACGAGGATGAAAACTTCGTCAGTGCGTAAATCTTTAGTGCCAAATTTTACGTTTGCTTTGATTCGAATCTGATTTAATTGTGGTTGCTGGGTAACCTATCTAGAAGTAGTATAGATATTTCAAATAAGTTTTCCTTGACTTACGTAGATGGTAATGTTTTGGAGAAGCAGACGCAGTCTGTATTGGAGAACCCAGAACTGTTACCAAATGATGCTTGTTTCTCTCGTGAAAAAGGCTCTGGACCTGCTAATAATGAATACGTCATTTGTTTAGAATATCTGATGAAATCGCTTGAGTTTCGACCGTTGAATTGAATAATGAGGAGAGAAAATGCAAAGTAACGTCACAGTGTATTTTGCATAAACTCGCCTTCATGTATGTAGCCATTCATTCGGGCCTTAGGAATTCGCGTTGCAGTTATGTTGCATTCAAATATATGTTTAAGCTTTGCAGAAGGGACATGAAAATCTCAAGTTTTTGGCAATGCCAAAAATGGCGAAAAAGTTCCTTTCAAGTCAATGCAAAATGCTTAAGAAAGAAGCCATAAGGCTTAGGCCAAGTTAACTGACAGACATATAACTATGGTATCCACAAAAACTATTAAGAAATTTTTCAGAACTTTTTCAAACATTTTAATCGAATGTGTAGAATAAGCTACATGCTACAGCATGTCATTCGGGAGTGTTTTCGCCTCTTACAGTGGAATCCCGATATAACGAACCCCGGATATAACGATCTTCCCGGTAAAACGAACTTCCCGGTATAACGAACTTCCCGGTATAACGAACTAAATGTTTGGTCCCTTACAAATTCTCTCGGTATAACGAACCCCTGATATAACGAACTATTGATATTACGAACCGAATTTTGGGTACCTTCATCATAATTACCCTCGATATAACGAACTTTTCATAATTTTTCGTCTGTTGTTTATGTTTATTTATTTTTGATGTTCATTTATCAATTTCTTTTGGGGGAAATCTTATCGGCAAAACATGCTGATGTTACATTCCAAGCCCTGGCTGATAGGCTCAGAGCACGGGTTAAACAAATGAAAATGTGAAGTAATCGAAGATGTCATTCAGCCGCCAACTAGAATTGAATCGATATCAGCTTTGCCAATGTCTGGGTACCAAATTGTAAGAGGAGCATGAAGATCTTCATTTTTGATTACTAACAATTAGTAATATTTGAATTCAGCTTAGTTTTTCGGAGTAAAATATGCACAAAAGTTGGAGATAGCCTAAACAAGCCCACCGCAGGTTTTTTAGGCGTGGCGTGAACAACTGCGGAAAAACCAAAGAACGTTTTCTCCCGGTTTAGCGAACTTCCGATATAACGGACTATTTTCTGGTTTCCTTCAGAGTTCGTATGTCGGGATTCCACTGTATATACAAAGATATACAGCTCTGCTTATACGGCATTGAGCACATTATGACAGACCGATAAACAGTAATTTCAACTGCACTTGTGACAAATGACTGGACTTGTGCTTTGTTTTGTGATAAAGTCTAATGCATTCCTACGATGAGCACAAAGCCTAAACACAGTATTAGTGCTAAGTCCATTTCGCTACACCATGAAAGCTTAACCCTGCCCCATATCCAACGTATTTGAATTTAATTATATATGTTCTTATGTGTAGGTAACTGCAGGAAGCGTGAAGCTCGAAGTAGCCGCCCTGTCATACACTCCAGAGTGTGCTCAGACCAGCCTCCAGGACTTTAACAAAATCTACAACAGACCGACTAATATTACTATGGTTACATTGTAGAAAAATACGATAGAAAAGAGACATTTCTAGTGTTCAAGCCAAACAAATATTCACTTGTCATTCTATTGTGAAAAATAACAATATTTTTAAAAGTGGCTTTGAAAAAGCAAACATTTGAGTAAACTAAAGCTTTTCGTCTGACACTCTTCAGAGTTTAAAACGTCAGAACATGTTCGAAAACTCTACGCTAGGAAACATATAAACCCAGTTGTGGATCGAAATAGGCCAATCAAAAACGCATGCACATGACTGTTGAGGTTGACCAATCAGTGCCGCTTGCCTATCGAGATTGTTACCAATGGAGTCCTAAGGTGGAAACGAACTCCTTTGGTCTACACAAAAGCTTTAGTTTACTCAAATGTTTGCTTTTTTAAAATGCCATTTCAAGTTTTGTACCACCAAAAGATTGTTAACAATATTTTTACTGTTTCAGAGTTCGAGACCTGCCGCTTCTTCGAAGCGCCAAAGCCATCCAGCCACAAAACCAGGAAAACTCAAACAGCAAAGAAAAACAATAGCCGCTGCGAGGCAGACTGTGAGTGCCTGGAAGTAGCTTGCTCGTTGCCAGTGCTATGTAAAAACCTCTTCAATTTAGTCCTTGTGTCAATGGTAATCAGATTGGAAAGATGCAGGAACTGAAGGCCAGCTGCTCCAATTTTGACCTTCCTTCCTCTCTGCTAAAGAATAGAATTTTGTTTACAGCAAGGAACCTTAATTTATAAAACGATTTAAAGGTGCTTCGAAACTATTCCGCCTCATTATCAGTAGCATTCCTAAACCCTAACCATGCAATGTAACAATTATTGCCTCATTCTAGTTTTGCCTAGACGATTTAATAGGAATATTTACCCTATTTAAGTGCCCTATAAATATTCTATTTCTGAAAGACAACGAGTTGAAATAATTGTATCAATACATTAATTACTTCCTGTGGAGTGCGAGACTGTACAAAGTTGTAAGTAAACACTTTTTCTATCTTCCTATTATCATAACTACAACACAGGATATTTTACTCGAAAATTGCTTGCCTGTTTGGCATGGCTTCATTGTAAAGCATTTGTAAATAATGTCCTATATTAACACTGTATTTTTCTGTGGTTTTGTATTTTACTGTATCTACTAACTCTTACTGTATCTAATAATTCTCTTGATTCGCGGATTTTGGAATTTTGGCTGCCTGTTTCAAAATAAAGAAGTTTGCTACTGTTATCGATATTATTTAAAAAGGATTTTAAGACAGATCCTTGAAGAGCTTTTCTTGATCTTGATAACCTGCACATTTCTTAATCACTTATGCAGCTTTATCAGTTCATCGCTACTTTAAATCAGGTCACCTATCCTGTTCGTAACACCATTTTAACTATAATAACAGTGAAATCAGTTTCTTCAGTAAAGAGCGTCTCCATCCAAAACTTTCAACCACCGTTTATTGCCTAAATACCGTTTACTGTTTTTAAAACCTATTTCTTTGTTGTATTTTTATAGTATTTTCTTCATATCCGCTCGCACCTCGACAGTTGTTTACCAGGAATTTTAATGGCACTGTGATGTATACTTGATGTTGCAATGTTTTTCGCCAGACTTCGCCTTTGCTCATGATGCCATAAATTCTTACGTCAGTGACTTGCTTTACAGAAGCATCAAGTGATACCAGCTATGGTTTTCTAAAAACTGAGTTTGTTTAACCTTCATGGTATGCAAATCTGAGGCTCTCAATTGCTATTCAATACCAGACAGCGAAAAAAAGCTACCTACCTCAGGAAAAGCCGGAAGGCCTAGGCAAAGGTTAAGTACAGCTCAACTGGTCACAGATGCCCTTAAAAATGACCAAGTCAAATTGAAAGAATTCTCTGTTACCCATTTGGATTATTTTCAATTTAAAAAGCTTAGTTTTTTAGATTTGGACCCTGTCTTTTGACTTTTTGTTCTTTTTTACTACCTTTTTCTACGATATCCATGTTTGTATTCATGATGACATTTTTAACTATGTTTGCTTCATACCTGGGTCCTTATTCGGGATGCTGCTTTATCGGCTCTTCCAAAATTACAAATAGCAATTGATTCTTCTTATAAAACTTCATTGGTTTGATATTTAACAAATAAAGGACTTTGAAACAATGAAAAATATACTACACATATAATTGCACACTTTGTAATTGCAAAATCATCATTAAAAATCAACATTGTCCCCAAGGTCTGGTTACAGCCGTCTCTGACAAATACGTCAGATACCTTTTTAGTTTTCCTTAGTAATTTTACTTATTATAAGGAATTACTTTGCAAAAAAGGTCTTCTATTATTTTTAATTTGTTATTAGAGCAAGCTGTAATGGAGTATTTGTAACATTGATTTATCTATCCTGTGAAAAAGCGAAAATGAACAAATGAATTTCCGTTAAAGAATACAGCGCTTTAAATGACAACTTCTTTGTTCATCGTTGTGGTTAGTCCTCTCATTGGAGTAGATCGTTTAGGAATTTGAATCGAAGTGTGACGTCATGAGAAAACAATTTTTGAATTTTTCGATTTTTCGAACCTAAAAGAACACCACGAAAGGCGTGTAAATTTGGAAGGTTAGTTAACTACGTTCATAATGTTATGCACAGAGACCAAATTACAAAAGTTTGATGTGGAAAGAGCCTGACAGTTTTGAACGCATTTAGCTGATTTCGAATAATATGCATACACATTGTAATTTTGGTTATGTGATCGAAGGTTATGCGATCGAAGTTAAAGAATTCTTAAAGTCGCTTTTTGTGACGTCATCACGGTAAAACTATAACTGCCGGCATGAATTGTTCTTGTATGCCGCATTCGCTTCCAGCAAAATTGCATTGATGTGGACTGGAAAGTACACCATAGAGTAAATGACCTGAATTAAATGCAACAGAAGGATCCACCTCCATCGAAACCTCCATACTTTTATCACAGGAATGTTATGCATGTATGTTTGTATATGTATTGCAAAAATATTCGCTATATACTCTATCATGATAGCAGCTCCAACACGTTTGAACAACTCCAAGAAAAGCACGCCGTCATGATTTCTATCCTTAGTTGAATAAAGGTCTTTGATGACTGGTACAACTGCACAGCTTACTATAATTGCCGAGGTTTCAGTCATCATACTGACTAAGGATTGGTCTGCTATGAGGCGAGTGACACGGGGAGGGCGATCCAGTTTTTGGCCTTCTCTTACTGTATGCTCATCGAGTCTCAACTCATAGGGTTGGCTGGTAACACTTCCACAGTGTTGCATTGTTGTTGAGCTATCTACAACCTGCATCGATTCTTGCTTGGCTATCATTCGCGAGATCTTGTCTCGCACTGGCAGCAAAAGTTTATCAGTTATGCCCAAAAACGCGTGAGCGGAGCTTATTGCAAGGAACACAACAAACGACGAGCTGTCCGCTTGAAAAAGCCTAGCAGCTAATGTTGTGCAAACTTGCAAAGCCATTATAAAGTTTACTGCTTCACCTGGACTGTATGCGCCTTCCAAGCGGCCGATTACAAAGCCTGTCAGCAGCTTTGGGAGCGCAGAGGCTATCGGTATTGTAGTTGAAAGAACTGCTTTTACCAAGGACGAGCTTCTTTCAAATGAGGGGAGAATAAAATAGGCCACAAATATCCACCAAGCTATGCCCACTGAAAGCTGCATACTTGCCTTCGCTGCTAACTTAGCTTTCTTCCAGAATGACTGATGATTTCCGAGGTAGTACGTTGCCAGTTTCCAATGACAGAATCCAATGCCCACTACGAAAAATACGTTTCCTAAGTATGATCTCAATCTGTACTGGAAAACGTCGTATATGTAAGACGACTGTAAGACGGAGACCATAAAGAATGCCCTCAGCAGATTCCAAACAAAAATGTTTTGACGAATTGAAATTCTCCATCCAAGAACTGGTATAATACACGCAAGAGGCCACAACTGAACTACAACTTCTTTGAACGACATGCTCATAACACACAATCGTTTAAATTTCAATTGCAAAAGATTCCAACTATCTGTACTTTTGCTATAACAACACGTGTTTATGTGAAGGTCTATCCACCAAATTCCTATAGCCATCAGTCCAAATACAAAACCACAAGTACTTATTTGCAGATTCAAAATAGCACACTTTCTCAGCGACTTTGCAATATTCGGTCTTGTTGCTCGCCAGCATACTTGGTTAGGTTCTGTTGTAATAAAAGGTGTGGATAATTCTTCGCTTTCGTATTCTTCATAACAGAACTCATCCCTGTTGTTAGTTTGCATCTCGTCCATTCCACATTACAGGTTTAACGTTACACGTAACTTGAGAACACTGCTAAGCAAGTTTGAAGCCAACACCAATATTTAAAAATATAACCTGAAGATGTCGAAAACCAACAACAATTTTTGTTCTGGCTTCCGCTACATGGAGCTGCAGAAGCAGAGTGCGCTTTTGTTTCTCTTTTAAACCAACTTTCATTTGCGATTTCCATCGGGCTTGAAAACTTTTGTTTTACGAAGGCAAAGTTCAAAGCCTGATTTACACGAGACGAATTTTTCACGCGAAGCGAATTAGAAAGGTCTATTTAGGGCGTCTTCAGAAGGGGGAATTCCATCTTTCGGTAAGAGAGGTTTACGTTTACATTTATAAGGCCAGAATAACTTCTTCAAATACTTTCAAAGATCGCTATTGAAGCTTGCATGCGAGATCCTGTTAGTGCATCTGCTTAAAACTGTTGCTGTTGAGCAGGCCAATCAGCAGCCAATAATTCAGCAATTTGAAGAAATTCTTGCCTATTATTTTTTATTTCTGAAATATTGGTAGAACGATGAAACTTTCAAGCCAGTTTTCGCCAATCTATTTTATTGACGTTTTAATGGCGAGAGAGTTTGAGAAAAATAATGCGGAAAGACGTAGGCCATCTGAAACCGAAACAGAAGTCAGATGTCTTCAAATGCTGTTCTGATTGGTTTAAGGCGAAAAATTTCGAAATTTCGAATAAGGCGAAAAAATTTCGCAGCGAAAAAGTAGGAATGGTTTCTACTTTTTTGCAGCGAATTTTCTAATGTTTACTTCTGCGCATATTTTTCGCGCATTCGCGGCGAAAAATTCGCTTCACACGAAAAAATTCGTCTCGTGTAAATCAGGCTTTAAAGGAGTGTGATACTATTTCTCATGTACGTACCTAAATGGACAAAAAACATACCTTTTTCGTTCGAAGGGGGGGAGCTTAAGAGGGGAAGGAACATTTTTCATTTAATGATTAAGAAAGAAGTAGAACGAAGAGACTGGTAACCTTTTTACTTTGGACCAAATATGACACTTCGTACGCATGTGGGCCGGGGGTGTTGAGCCACGTTGCTGTTGCAGCTTGTTAAGATGAAAAGTTTTCACTTCTGAACAGTACGATATTGAAAAAAATGCCCAAGAAATTGTTATTCCAATCTTTTGAATTTGTCCGTGTTGCTTACTAATATATTGCATCTGTGGGCACCTTGTTCTTTTAAATTTTCAACATTTTTCTTAGGTGCAGGGGTCCTTCTTGCTATCAAAACGTGGGGGTCCTGAGCTATGACCCCTTGCCCTATGCCATTGTCCCCTTAAAGCCACCTTTGGTATCTAGCCAGTATAAAGAAGCAGGTGCACTGTTTGATTAAAAACAACCGGAGATGGCTATAGTGTTTTACAGGGCCATAAAGCCCGGGGAAGGGGGACGGGAAGGCCCCCCCCCAATTCTGAAGTAACACGATGGAGCCCCTGGAAGCTTTGTCTGAACTAAACTAGTTTTTTGTGTTATAGCAACAAACTTCAGCTACTATGTCATGGTATCAAACGCAAGTTGACGATTGTTGGTAGAGTTGTGTCGCGTCGGTCACTGTTTCCAAGAGGCAAATCGTCTCAAGCATCTTATCCACCCTTTGAATATACTGTATTTTTTCCAATGAACGCTGCCCTCTGGTAAACGTCGCCCTTTATTGAACACTGCGCCTTCAGCCAACCATTTGGAGAAAACGCTGCCCTCTGATTAACGCCGCCCTCTATTGAACGCCACATCTTGAAAAGCGGCGTTTATTAGAAAACATACCAAACAAGAAGTAACGAATAGTTTATACGCTTATTATTCGAAAGCTATTAAAGTTATCATGTCATAGATATGACGGCTCTGACAAAGACAGGGATATTGGCATTCCTTGACATTTCCATAACGGAACTTTTAAAAACATTTCACACAAGAAAACATTGTTTAAAGTCTGTTTTTATTTTTTTTGTCACATTTTTCTTGTAATTTTCTACTTGACAAGCTTTTTATTTTGTATTAAACCCCATCGTCTGATAAACGCCGCCCTCTATTGAACGCCGCATCCAAAGTTTGGATTTTGTAATAAAAGCCGCTGCGTTCGTTAAAGGAAATGCAGCAAAGAAAAGAACCGTATTAGTCGGCATTAATCTCGATAAATCCACATAACACTAGAATAATGAAGAATAATGGATAAATTCCGAGACCTTTGAGCTTCTTATCTTCTCTGCCTGTGCTTTTAATTCACGCTCAGTTAACAGTGATTGAATAAGGGCTTGACCAGTCCCCAGCAGCCTGAATACTTAATCTTTGTGCCATCTACTTTTATTTCTGATGTTGAGCATCGGTATATTCTTTGGCTGCATTTTTTTAACTTAAATGTCAGTCTATAAAAATTACTATTGACCTGTCCGTCATAAAGTGCTCGATGCCGTATAGGCAGAGCTGTACACGCCATTTGGTGTAAAGAACTTAGGCCGTCCTGTTCAAGATCATTTGAAATTGTGCCACTTTCAAGCCATAAACAAATTTGATATACAACAGATTATTTGGCTCCTGAATTATTCAACCTGAAGTTTGTCAATTTACCCTCACCTCTTACGGAATATTGTTAAATGATCATTTGCTCCTAGAATAAATACCAATTTCTGATCTAAAAATCAATATTATGAGAATTTATATAAAAAAGCAATAATAATTAGATGAAGTTAGAAACAGACATCACATGATTTAGCTTCGTCTAGTGAATTAAGATAAGATCAAAGAGATCTGTGGATATGAACCGGAAGATGTGATGGATGTGGTGAAGAGGAGGAAGCTCCAGTACTTCGGACATCTGGTTCGTGGAGGAGGAACTGGTAGAGCTGTGATGGAAGGCGGAATGGAGGGAAGCAGGGGCGGAGGGAGACCACGGAGAAGCTGGATGGGGAATATTACTGAGTGGACGGGAGAAAGAGGCAACACCTTGAGAAGTATGACGGTTGATCGGGAAGGCTGGAGAAAGGCTATCACGAACTGGGTGCACCCACGGCCGCCTCAGCCACGGAGCTGATGATGATGATGAGTGAATTAGCTTAAATATTGCCATCATTTTATAGCTCATATTTGGCACAATTACCAAGACATCCGATAAACACATTAAGCGATAAACATATTAAGCGAGAGAATATTCCATTTCATTTAATTCTTATTTGACAAAACAGATAGAAAACAGCTACATTTTTGTAGGTGTAGATTTTCTAACCAACGTCCATAAAGAGCTTATTCCTAAAAAATATGTTGTAATGAAAATATCATACAATGTGTAAAAAAAAGTATTCTAAAAAAAGATAACTGATGTTTTCATTGCTTTTGAAAGTTGTTTACGGCTAGAAACTCATCCTCATAATAAATGGTGTATTTTTATTGTTTTTTACTTTTTCTTAAAAGTGCAATTTAGGGGCGTAGCTAGCAGGTGGTTTAGGGGAGTGTTACACATACACACCTGTTCTTCATGAGTTGGTCGGAAAATCTTCAATTGGTCCACGAGTCCTTCGTATGTCGGTAAAATCATCCGTCAGTAGGTGAAAAAGCACCTAAAGGTTTTCTTCAGCTATGTCTTCGATAGTAAATTTTACTTATGATGATGCTGCACCCCCTGTAGCCAACCCCCCTAGGCTGGAGGATCAAACTACGCCACTGGTGCATTGTTCATGATATTATCTTCATATCATCAGCTGCTGTATTCCAAATCGGATTCCTAGATCAGAATAGGTTCTTACCTATTTACTTCTTTCATCTTATTTACATGGCAAATGAACCAGTCCGGTTTGGTAAGATTCCAGTGTGTAATAGGTGGGATCTCACTTGGGCGGGGTGGAATTTTTTTCCAAATAAACGCTGGGAGAAGGAATGAAGCTGGGAGGTGGGATGAAATGTTTATTTAAATGCCATCAAATTTCGCTCCACTTGTCAGCATAAACTTTTCAAAGTTGGAATAAAATCTGCATGTAAACATTCGACGATTTCATCCCACCTGTCAGATGATGAGAGGTGGGATAAATTTGCTCATATAAACCGGCACTTTGAGCGAGGTGCAAAGACCAGCAATAAGAGATGTAATTTCCAGCTATTCATTAAGCCATAATCACCTTTGGGGTGGGTAAGGGGGGGGGTAGGCCTAATTTTAGACCGGGACGTGTCATTTTGTTAAAAAATCTGCACCCATAATTCCCCTCATGTCTGAAAAATGTGACCCATAGTTCTGTATGTCTCTTCAAATGGTACCTATAGTTCCGTACATATTTCAAAAACTGATACTGATAATTCCGCAATTCAGAAAAAGGTACTCCTAAACAATGGCACGTCCCCCGTACCTTCAAAAATGTTAAGGTAACCCCCCCCCCCCCCGAGAATCAACAACACGTTTTTTATAGGAACAACCTCAATAAGAAAAATTAGGCTGAGATTTCCCCAAAAATAAAAACAACAATAGAAAAAAGGAACAAAGCTCAAGAAAAAGAATATCAGCAGAAATTGGAAAATCAAAAAATAGCAACAGAAAACAGAAAGCAACAAGCAAAATAGCATGAATTACTTTATCATGCACAGGTTATGTCACTACTATGCATAGGAAATTCCAAAGCAAAAAAGATGCAAAAGAAGAAACATGTGGGACTGGATTTTCACGAAAAAAGGAAACGCCAAGCTTATTTCATTATCGTCAGCTGACTCTCTCTTATATGATGGAACATCTAGAAGCAAGAGGGATGAACCTGCTCCAGTTATGTTTAAAGCTTTTTAGCGCATTATAAACATTTCAAAAAGGTAGTCATTTATGTCCTCCTTTTTAATATGCTGTTAAAAAATGCACCGTCTCCTTTTTATGAAAATGTCTAAATTTACTCTGACAATGCTTAGCTTTAGTTTCGGACATTGAACTTGGAGTTTTTCATCGCTCCTTCGATTTAATGTTTCAATCGCTGTTTCCATAAAGGGGTGAGATGGGGGGCTTGGTTCCCAGCCTAGTGCACTTCAAGGCTGGTTTTCATATAACGTATTTCGAAGTATTTTATCGCAATTCAGAGTCTACGATCAATTTAGATTTTTTCCGTTACATGAAAACCGACCAAATTTTATGAAAACCACCTATCGTAAATAATCCTAATAGAACGTAATTCAACGTAATTTAACGTAATTCATCGGAAGAAATGAAACAATTTTGTTTCTCCCGATAAAATACGTTGAATTACGGTGAACTAAGATGAAATACGTTTTCGGTTTTCATATATCGTGAAAATCGTGGAACGTGAATTGCGATAGAATGCGTCGAAATACGTTACTGTAAATCCACGAATTGGCTCACTCCCTCGAAAAAGCCCCCCTCGAATAAGCCCCCACTGCTACCGTAAATTCTCGAATTTGACCCCTCCATTTGATCTTTTTGCCATCTGAGGTTGCTATGGCGTTTTATTGAATTACCCCCAACAAATTCGTTCTTTTGGTAGTAATTAATTAAATGCTCATAGAGAAATTACTACTAAAATAAACAAGGTCTTTTAAGCTTGGTTTCCACTATGGGTTAACGTGAGATAATTCTGAGCTAAATTGAAAATTAACTCATGGTCTAAATTCAAGTTAACTTGAGATAGTGTGAAATAGCGTGAGATAACGCGAGCTATCTCAAAATTAACCCATGCACCGATTCGGTTTCCACTTGAGATAGAATTGAGTATTGAAATTTCAGAAATCACATTTTATTTGAGTCTTGCAGCTATGGCGGGCGTCTTACAAGAACAACTTATTTTACTTCTGCTTCGATCTGCGCCAAGGTTTTCGGTACGGAGAGTCTACCAAAAAAAGATATGCGTTTGGTGAATACGACCACTTGCAACAGGATCTTAGAAATGAGAAAATGTTTCTCTTATTTCACAATTAATTTTTTTCAGTAAAGAAAACTTTTTTCAACATCTAAAGTAATACTCAGTGCAAGTGCGTTGCGTAAGAACCTCACTGCAAATTATAGCACATTCCCCTCCCACGCATCGGCTTCTTTTGATAAGATGTTATCTCAAGTTAACTCATGAGCTTGAAATAAAAAAATTTTGTTTCCAAGCTCATGAGATAACGTGAGTTAACACGAGTTAATTTTCATGAGATAATTTTTAATGACCGTTTCCACTATGAGATAATTTTTAAAGCATGTCAGATCACAAAATTATCTCAAATTAACTCACGTTAACTCATAGTGGAAACCAAGCTTTAATTATGTCTTCTTAATGTCTGAAATAATTCTATAAGCCCCCCCCTCGCATAAGCCCCCTCGTAAAAGCCCCCCTCGAATAAGCCCCCATCCGAAAATTTCAAAAATAAATAAGCCTCCAGGGGCTAATTCGAGAGGGGGTTTGGTTTACATGACCCTGCCCATGAAAGTTGCTGTTGTTGTCACATGAAATCACATTCGGGATGAATTGAAGTTCAATTTTACCGGCTGGTACGTGCCTTCCTTGTTCAATTTTATGGAAGATTCTTGAACACTTTGATTACTTTAGGATACTTTGTTTCTTGCCCTTGTACCCTAATTTTGTATTTTTGGGACTAGTTTCATGTTTCAGACATTTCACTAAGCTTTTTGATTATTTAGGCCACTACATAGATTGTTGCCAAATTCATCAGCTCTCTGAGTTTCAAACCTGAATGTTTTGATTGCCCCTTATTTGAAGAATATGCAAGTATTAATATTCTTAATTTTCGATTGTGTTTGGGTTTTTTTACCTTGCCTTATAGATACATATTCTGGGCACACTGATAAAAGTAATGGATTAACAGTCACATTGAGATTATGGCCGGGATCACAGGGTAGGGAAAGTTTTCTTTATTGATCTAATGATTTAATTATTTTTAACGATTAAATAGCTGAAGATTTTGATTTAGACCTGCAAAAATCTCCCTAAAAACATTGATTTTGATACTTTTTTAGTAAACAAATGGAACAGTTACTTATCAACACCTGAATAATTTTCCAGGTTAATCCATCAAAGCTTTTTTGTAAACTGCATCTTGTAACAGGGATCATCCTAAGGTCTTCCATTTGCCAAAATCGGTAGTTGTAAATTAAAATTGTGCCGTTTTGAATAAAAAATAATGCAAATTTTTTCAATTCTTTCCCCTTTCTTGAAAAAAATAGAAAAATATAGCAACATAATTGAATGATAACATAGCTAAGGCCAGTTTTTGTTAAAGATAAAATGAACCGCAGAATCTATGTGTTTTAAATGGTGTTTTGTTAGAATCCTTTTTGTCCTTTAATCTTAATCCTTTTCTGCATTGTTTGCTCCCTTGCCAGACTGGAAACTTTGTTTCTTGCGCGGGCAAGTTCACGCACCTGACTGCACGACTGCACGCCTGAAATCACCCACTTTTAAGAAATTTGTATTGTTATTAATGTGGAATGTATTTAAATAGGGACATTGCACGGCCAAAATGATGATGGAAAATTTGAGTGCGCGTGCAATATATCATGGGCGCATGACAAAGTTTCCAGTCTTGCTCCCTTGATTCTTTTAGCAAAGACTCATAAGAGCCCAGTGTAAAACTGGGCAATCCTTATCACTTAGTGCTAGAGTGATATGTCTATCATATGTCAATCAGAAGTTTTATGGGTAACTGATCAGTAAAGCCACAGTATGTTAACAGTGATAGAAACAAAAGGCCAATCTGTATCGCTTTTGATACCAATCAGTAAGTGATTCATAGCAGCATAAGTGCAACCTATATGTATCACTCTTATCTGAATCGAAAGTGATCCGTAGCTGTGTGAACAGTGTATTTGATTTTTTACTGCTAGGAAAACCAATGAGATGGCCAAATTCTAATGACCACAAACTGAGATCCACATATAGGCATAACAATCTATGAACTTTCTCCATATCTGCTATTTATCTAATGATATGAATGGCTTCAATGCAATAAGAACTTTACTACAGACATTTGTGGCAGGTATTCAATCTGGTTTTGAATGATTTAATTCTTAGCTGCTTAACACATGCAACTGGGCATACAGGTTATGTGCTCCTTATCCTTGGCATGTCGTTTGGCGCAAACTTTGTGCTAAACATAAAGCTTCTATTTTCTTGGATCCACTTTGCAAAGGCAGTGCAAAGGCAGCTGTTGAAGCCTACATCAAGGGAACAAATTTTGAATGTTGTTGATTTGCGAAAATATGAAACTATCGTTTTATTTTTGTTAGAGAATCGCCATCTTGTTTTGTAAACTTAGATGTTAAAGAATAACTAAACTTCGTCCGCCTAACTTTACTGAGGAGAGCAATGTACCGCGCACCTGCTAAAATGCTCACGACCAGGCCTGTCAAACCTTTGTGACAGGTATTCAATCTGGTTTTGAATGATTTAATTCTTAGCTGCTTAACACATGCAACTGGGCATACAGGTTATGTGCTCCTTATCCTTGAATGGTGTTACGTTTTATGTCCATTAAGGTCTTTTAACCTTCTTGCATTTAGTTCTAGGTATTTTAAAACAGAAAGCAGGAAATATGCCTTGGTTTCTGCTACTTCATTTCCTCTAAAAAGTACTGCAGCATTTATTTCAAAATCCAAATTTTGGATGGGGTGTTTAATCTTGTTCTTAGGGTGTTATTGGGGTGTTCAGCCTGTTCTTTGGGTGTTCAGTCTTTTAGAAACGACTGTTGTTTAGATGTCAACAGTGAACAAATTAGCTCTACAACTGATAAAAGGTTTGCAAATATTGATAAGAAAATTTGAATAGATATTTTACATACAAATGCAAATTTACATACAAATTTATTTTATGAGGAGGTTAAAATACTGGCAGCTATGCAAGCTGATATTGACCTCTAGTGGAAAGGTCATTTCTAGTGGAAAGGTCATTTTTGTTGACAAATATTGTATCATTTGTAGGGAAATTGACCAGTATGGATTTGAAAGGCCAGATGATTTTGACTATGACAGCTATGAGGCATTTATGTCTGCTTATCTACGAGTTCTGGCAAGAAGAGCTGCCAAATGGGAGAAGTTGTTAGGGACCAAGTTATCCAATCTTACTCATTCCAGAAAAGGTACGTTTTTGGTTTTACTCAATGAAAGTTATGTTAAGAAAACTTGATGACACAGGCAAGTGTCCAAAGCCCAGTAAATTGTTCATTCTTCCTTGGTTGATGCGTAAAACCGTTGAAAATAGAAAAAAGAGAAATGAGGCATGGTCTGCGTAAAGGTAAAATTATTTTTTCAACTACATTCCTTGTGGCCATTCCCTGTGCAACTCCAATTTTCCAAGGTAATGCAGAAAAGTAGTTTGAAAGCTTCCAAAGCTGTACACATTTTGTTGCAGCTTCAAATTGATCCTATTTTTAGTAAGAAAGTGAAAGGATATTCTTGAAAATGATGCCTGATATTTTCATCTGACTCAATGACTTTCAAATAACAATTCTTTTATGTTTTTTCTTGAATTTAGAAATTCCATTTTAGAAATTGCACATTTCTGTTGCTTCTCTTCATTTCATAGCCTACATATATGCTGCTGTTTCTATTTCAGTTAAGAGGTATGTTCGTAAAGGAGTGCCATCAGAAAGCAGAGGGGAGGTATTGCTCAACATAATTTTTAAGCCCATTGCTTGGATAGCGTAAAATATTTTTTCTGACATTTTGACTTTGAAATAGGATTTTTTTGTATTAGTATTTCATAGGGTTGTTTGGCTCTAACATTTATAGTTTGATGGATTGCTGCTTCAAAGAAAGTCAGTGTGTTACTTTGCTTTAATGAAATATGATAATTTCTGTGCAAGATAGAAGCTCCTATGTAATGATAATTATTCTTTATATGCCTTTTATATATGTTCTTTAATTAACTTTGCAAAAGTTTGTTTTAGGGTTTCTTGTAAATTGTTTTAAAGTATTTCCATCTAAGATACCCTAGAAAATCATATGGTGATTTAGATATTAAAAAATTTGAATAATAAGTTGTGATATCATAAATAATATATAAAAAACAATAAAAACATCACTGCATTCAATTGCCTAGTATCTAGCCCAATGCATGATTGTCCTTTTAAACTCTCCATGCTGTAAATTTCTTGATGAGAATGTGCTTGTAAAATAATTGCTGCAGGATTTGACAATCATTACTCAGAACTTGATTGCTTCTTTCCAAGGTATGGTTGATTATCAGTAGGGCAAAAGCAAAGCTTGATGCAGCCCCATTGAAATATGAAGAACTGGTTCAGGGTAACATGGATGAAAAGATTGTTGATATTATTGAAAGAGGTATTGCTTCCTTTTTCTCCATATAGGATATAATATTGGGTTTATACCAGTCTGTCTTATAGCTCTTGATGAGTTATTGTATACAGAATAGAGCAGTTCTGAATTTCACACTCAGTGATATCAACAGGCAGCTGTGAAATATTTCAAATCATTTGCCTCACTTAAACAGGGCTCAAAAGTAGGGATACAGCCAATAGGGTCATACAAAACCTATTGTATGTGAAAATACAGTATACTAGGGAAAGTACGCCTTCGTATAGTAAAACCTTAAAGAAAAGAAAACAATATTATACAATCTAAGGAAAGAAACAAAGGAAAAAACCTAGCTTGATACATTTTTTCGCCCCGCATACTTTTCATCAGCTCGCGAGAACTTGCAAACTGTCATAAACATATCACCTGAAACAATGGCAGAGAGACTCCATCTCACTCCTTCAGGAGAAAAAATTCAGTCAAGCGCTAAATCTTGTTGCAATCTTGCATATTAATTTTTCAAATGTTTCAGAAATTTCTGTACTGAATGAAGAGAATGTGTTTGCCAAAACAATGCCCACATAATATTTTTTAAGGAGAAGATTTTCTGCAGGGGAATTATTTTAAAGGACGAAATTTTTGATGACAAAAGCAATCACATTGCCTTTTTAAAAGTTATTTTATGACTCCAAAGCACAAGGTATTGATTTTGAAACTCAAAGTTTTTGTACAAGATATTTGATGGCGCATAATCAGTTTTTTGCTCTCATACATGGTGGTACCTTCCCTAAAAACGTTTTGAGCCTTGCTTGAGGTAAAATCCTATAGAGTTTCTTTATACTGAACAGGTTTAACCTAGTTTAGGTATTTTGCTAATAAACTTTTCCACTATGCTGGATAATGATAATTCAAATTAGCTTTTTGTGGTTGCAGATATTAGAAGAACATACCCAGAGAATGTTTATTTCAGAGATGTTAAGGACAGCCAGTTGACATCCTTGAAAAATGTTTTAGTAGCAGTAGCACACTACAAAGAGTCAATAGGATATTGCCAGGTACTCAACCTCTTTTGCAGAATAACACTTCTTAAACTGCTGAATTAAAGCAACCAATCCTTTCTTCAAGAAACGAGTTAAAATGAGCCATCGTTGCTTATCCATGTCCCATTCTAGAATAGGCCCTATGTTGACGAATAACTGACTCAAGTAAGCCCTCCTTGAACTCTATACAGAAAGCAAAAAACATGTTAGTACAGAAAACATATATTTGTAAAATGAAATCAATATCTTGCAAGAGATGAAAAAATTTGACAGATTTTTCTTCAAATCCTAACACTTTTTGTAGGTTCTATGTTCTCAAATTTGTGGATGAAAAAGATATTCCATATGGATGAAAAGAGTTTTCTCCATATTACTCTCAATTTTATAAGCAACCGGTTTATAGGCAACTATACAAAAATTTGCAGGGTTACAAAGCATCTTTAGTATATATGAAATTTGATTCAAGCGATTTTTTTCTGAGCTGAATTTAAATGAAATTATGTTTAAACCTGACCTTAATGTTCTAACTCTGTTCAATCCCCTAGATTTCTTTGTGTCTTCCCAATGTTATGTGTACTACAATTGACATCATATCAAAAAACTATGGGCAAACCATTTTAGGTTATGGTATTTACTGACATTGTTAAACTTTTTGATAAGCAATCACTGAGCAACTATTGTATAGGTTCTAAAAGATTTTCAGCTGCTCAAATAGCATAACAAGAGGCTGTTTTTACCTAGGGCTTGAATTACATCGTTGGTATGTTGCTTTTAATAACAAAAGATGAGAAAATGTCCTTCTGGTTAATTGTGGAAATTCTTGAAAGACTTGTTCCAGGTTTGTTGTCTTTAGGTTTTGTTGGCTTCTTGATTCCATCCTCAATCTGAAACATGCTATTTTTGATGTTGCCAGGGGCTGAAATTATATCGTTGTATAGTTAATTTGTCGATTTTCTAAATACTGCACAATCTTCATCAAATTTTTATTCCTACTGAGCAAGCTATAATAGAATGTTTTAGAAAGATACTCTCTTCTAATAAATTGAAAGTCGTCAAAAAATATGTGCCTATGAAGATAGGTGTCCATTCTGTAACTTTTTTAAATGACAAGCTGTTTTCGTTTTTAACCATGCAATTCACTTTTTCTGTTTCAGATTTTTATTCAAAGAATCTTGTTGGTGTTCGAGTTGAAACTCTGGTTTTAATGGAATTGATAAGGTGAGGTTGTTGTTATATTTTCAATTTGTCGGCTTTTGGCATGATGCAGTTCAACATTCAGTACTAAATAGTTCTGATGAAGTGTTACCAACTGAAAAACTTTTCTGTTGGAATGAAATAATGGATGTCCAATTGCCATTTAAATTAACCTTTACTGTACATTTATGTACTCAACAGATTTTAAGTACGTTTTCGCCATTTTGTAAGCTCGCTCTGCAGATTGCATTGCAATGCCTAAATTTTCTTAAATATCTCAGATGTTCTTTTCTAAAGAGACAGCGATCAAGTGGTTTCTTTCGAAGAAATTTTTGGATTACTAAATTAGGTTATTGTTGGAGAAAGTAAGGTGCCATTTGCTAAGAGATCTCCACGTGCTTGGCTAAGCTAGCATTAAGGAGGAGGGGCTAAAATCTTAGGATTGTTGAGATCTTGAGAGATTTCGTGAGGAGAATAAAGATTAAATCGTAGATACTTCCTGCATTAAATAGAAATATGTAGCTAATAATACTGAAGACTGTATTCTTCGAGACAGATGATTTCAAGAAATTACTTTTGCAATTCAAACTACATAAATAGTTTTTTATTGATAGTGTATTTTTTCAAATTGCAGTTCTTGTTTGTCGATTCTAGTTTAACAACATTTCCTCTCCTCTTTCAGCCAAAGACACCCAGACCTTTATTTGCACTTCAAGTCGAATGGCATCGATCTTAACCTCACCACCTCGAAATGGTTTATTTGCCTCTTTATGGATGTACTGCCAGTCGAGGTAATATTCTTTTAACCCCATTGCAATGAATGACAACTAGCAGGGCAGAAAGTCTTGCTGGTGATAGCTCAAGATTCCAACAGCCTCTAAAGGGGCGGATGAGTGCATGACTCTTAAAGACTTATTGCTAACAATGAGTCATTGCGCTACGCAAGCATCCCATAATGCATTTTTAGACAGTCTGAAATCAATTTTGGTTAATCCGTACAAGTTTACTGCCATTGTTTGGATCGTCGACACGCTCGCAAAGGCCCACTGTTAGCAATTAGTCTTTAAAGAGAATCAATACCCCAAACAATAACGTCCCTGGGTTTAGCTTAATGCAAAATTAAATTGAATAGAATTTGAATTGATTTTTATCTTCCACGATTTAGGAGAAGTGATTTCTTGCTACTGAGAAATATCTTAGAGACCTGTCGATTCGCTCAGGGGGTGAATAGACTGGCAAAGTGATGGCGTTACAAATTGTACTTTTAAAATTTTTGGATTTTGAACATGAATTCCTTTGCAAAATAAGCTAAATCCGTTAGAGATTGCCTGAGATATGGCAATTTGATCCCTGGAAAACTAATTAAGCAAGCAAAATAACAGTAATCCGTTAGCTAACTGAACATTTATGATGTAAGAAAAGTCACTTTGTTCCAGTAAATCTACGAAGAAATACAAGTCCTCTTTAGATAGAGTAAGATAAAATGATTTTTTCTTTAACAACCAACACGGTTCGTTTGATTTGTCGATTCTTTCATCTTTGCGTTTATGAATTATATATTTTTTAATTGATTATCTCTTTTTCAATTGAACAAATATATTTATACTTAATTAATATTGTATTAGGGTAGCTGAAGGGTTGAATCGTGTAAAAAAAGAAATATTATTATTTTTATTTGCGTTCAATTAGAAATGTCGATTTGTTTTGTACTTTTACGAGCCTTTCCCATGGTCAAAATACAGAATGCGAACTGAATGATGCAGATACATAACCAACATAACACATTATCAGCTTTGCTCAAACTTAAACAACAATTTAATTAGGATGAGCTCCATATCTGTATTCACAATCCTCTATTTGAATATTCAGATAGCTCCTGCATATTCCTGTATATATTTTTCAGACCACCCTCCGAATTTGGGACTGTCTTTTTTACGAGGGTTCGAAAATTCTGCTGCGAGTAGCTCTCACGTTGATTATATCAAATAAAGAAAAATTCCTGGCAAGCAAGGATTTCACAGAAATTTGCCAAACTTTTAAGGTGAGGTTCAACGTTTTACCTGTATTACAACTCAATTTGATCCCCAATTGCGGACAGAATGCCCGAGCATTTGATAGCGAGTCTTGTTTTCAGTTCTTACTTCAATAATTATTTAACGATTCCGCTATGTTTTTATTATATTGGCGAGCTGTGTATTTAACGTCGTTTGCTTGAGCTCCACACCGTTACCTGACACATCGTTATTATTTATTTATCATTAGGAACAACCTCTATGTAATGTTAGCTCTGAACCAAAGTATGTTTTCTCGGCACTGTTCTTTGCATATTACGATATTCCAGTTTGGTAAATATTTCAAAATGATGTTTATGGAAAATTTTCCTTACTTTTTCTTTGTTTTTACATAATTGATAATAATCATCGGATTAAAGTAAATTGTATCTTGTTCACTGGTGTTTTCTTTTCACAGAAAATCACGAACAACAGCCTTACTCTCGATTGTCATTCATTTTTGCAGGTAAATCCATACAAAATGTTTAAACCTTTGCACCCAATACCATTCCTCTTTCTTGGTGGCAGGAAGGCATTGTGACGGATTGTGACAATAGAGCTAAGGGAATATAGGGTATGCTTACTCAAAGAATTGCTGGGCGAGCATAAAGAGAACCGTACTTGGCCAGGTCACCAGTACTTCAGCCAGGACATTATATGGGGCTTTGGCAGGAGTACCGTGAAGGGGGGACTTAAGAGGGCTCACCCCTTTGTTAAAATTTAGAGCTCTTAACAATGAATTAATTTTTGGTTAAAAGTATTTAGTATCTTTGACCCTTTATAATGCTACAGATTCTCTGATTTTAAGATTTTAACACAAATGCAATGGTATTGGATGTGTTAAAAGGTGCTGTCGTGGGAGTGGCTTCTAGAGGTTGCCTACAGCAAACCCCCTCCTTGCTTTTTAGGACGACACCCCTGGGCTTGAGCCGTTGCCCTTCGACTCGCCGTGACTCAGAAATTTACATCTTGATATTTGGACCTAGGAAAACAAAACTGGAAACAAGTTACACTCTTACCCTTTGTCAAAAAGCCCAATTTCCATCAATGAATACTATCTATCTAAGTAACTAACTGCCTCTTTTTTAGAACTGCTTCAAAGTGCCTGGTTCACTCCCAATGGCTAAAATTCAGGAATTGAGAATACGGCATCAAGAAGAACTTGCTATTGAGGAGCAGAAACTTAGAAGCAGTAAATAGTTTTATTTGTAAGTTCAACGTCTAAATAACCGATAGTTTGATATCCATAGATTTGACTAGAATGGTCCGGTTCTTTTAAGATTTTTTGTGGTTTGCAAATTTTTTCCTAGAGCAATAGGTTGAAGGCTAGCTTTTTATTTGAAGATTTTAAAGGTAGCGCAGTGGAAAAAAGGGGGTTTGGACATTAAGAGCGCCCTGTATATGATCCAGTAATTCCAGTTATTGTTTCTGGAATTTTGACATAAATATTAAGACTTTCTCATTCGCAAAGAATTGTTTATTTTCCATGCTCAAACAATATTTCCATGCAAAAATTTTTTTGATATTTTTACAACGCCCTTTTAATATGGTCGGATGGAGTGTTTGTATGATGGTTCTTGTCCTTATTTGAAATATTAAAATTTCCAGCCATTTTCCTAAAGCGTTCAAATTTCAAACCTCCCCATTTTTATTTAAAATATTTTTTTGTTTACCTGCGTACACATACCGTTTAATGTAACTTTCTTGGCCTCTTACTCGCAATGAATATGCTAGCCCCAGCGTTTGCAATGAAGCTCAGATATGACCCTCGCCCGTGTCCAAAATGTTTAATATGCCCCTTCTTGTGACATAACTTAAAATGATACTACTTGATCTCTAACAGGTGAATTTACCACACCAGCTTAATATGCAAACAATTATTTTTTCATTCATATTGCAAAATGACAGTACCAACAGTAACTATATTTTTAACTTTTAACCTTAACAACAAAATGCAATTGCATCACGTTATTCTAGCACGATCACATTACATTACACGAGGCAATTGATGCAAGCACATGGCTAGTTCATGACAACTGAACTTAGCGCCAATTTCTGCTTCCAAATTATCTTCTGAACTTGCGAAAAGTCTTATTTATGAATGTTCATGACCGCTGTCAATAGGCAATACCGCGGTAAAGGCTCCGCTCTTCTACTGCGATACAGAACTTCGATAGTCCTATGGAGAAACGAAGGCTTGAGGCAAATCAAGAGGTCTTCGAGAAACCGACTGCAGGATTCATATCCGAGGGTTTTGTGTTTCTTGGAGAGGCGCTGAAAAAAAGAAGCAGGAGATATTGAGATTGATCGGTTAAAATGATTTGATGGTATTCGTAATTGATGTGTATTATTGTAAAGTCTTATTTAGATAGGTTATTTTTCAGTTAGATTTTATTTGTAAAAATGTATCAAAGAGGTATAAGTTGTGATTTTTCTAGATTTGTTATTTAGTTTGCAAATTTTTCGGATATTAGTGATATATTCGCAAATCTTTTTAGCCACATTTTTCTCTTTCCTTCTCGTCTTCAACTTTCTAAACATGTATCATCGTAGTGTCATCGTACATGTATCAAGGATGTGTGAACCGGATAATGCGCCAGGAGCACTTGCCCTCCAAGTTTTGGAAACATTTCTTTCTCTAAAAATTAACCTCTTAAAAACAAGGCCCGTTTTGTGCACCAATCTATCTCTACCCCTTCAACTTGAAATGGTTCCGACATCCCTAGACTGGGGGGAAGATTCGGATGCAGCCCAACAGTACACATATGTCCCTGCTTTAGATGATGCTGTTTACCTGACGACCAAGAAACTGGAAATGTACACAAAGGTACTGAAAGTATCTTTTAGCGGCCTCCTTCACGTTATCCACACCCACGACTCTGGGCTTTAATGAAATAGATAAACGCACATTGATAAAAAGGCTGTAATCGGGAAATTTTTTATTTAGCTTGAGTTCTTTCCACAATCTTGCATACGATAACAGTAGGGTGTTGCAAAAGGGAGCATCACGAAATAATGCAAGCAAGAATGATAACAAGCTAAAAGAAAACATCTAAACCATCCTTGCTATGAAACACTATTAGAAATTGTTATAATGTCAAATTCTGCGTGATTGGCTTACTGCAAGAAAATAATCAAAATGATTCCCAGTGTGGCCGATGTGGCTTAAGAAAAATGCCAAAAATCTGCTGAAAATTATGTCCCTTCTTCGGAGAGCGAATACATTTGTTTAATGCGAAAGGATAAATTGTATTTCAGCATAAAAAGAACAAGAAATAGTGAATCTATTGTGGCCGAAAACATTTTAAAGACAAAACAACCATATCGGTATTTTGAACCAAAAGTGGCGGATTAGCAAACCGACCAGCAGTTGCACCTTTTAGAACCATCAAAAATCCAGTTTGGGCATCAATGCAATTGTCCATAAATTTACACGAAGTTGGAAACTAGCAATTAAAGGATATATTTATGAAGCCTGATGCGAATCATACACCTAGACATTTATGTTGAGTCAATTTGAACCGATGTGAAGGAGTATCTAAAATATCGATTCTTTGCAAAAACTATGCTTTAACAAAACCTAGCTTGGGGTCTGGAGCACAGGCTAACAAATTATTGCTTTCTCGAATTGGCGCTTACCCTTTCACCACCCAGTAAAACACACCCAAACCATCATGAATTGCTGTTTTGAAATCATGTAATTATTTTTCAATCGATTACTTGCATTCAAAACGAATATATACCCGTACCAGAGCCTCGAAAACCTGGTGATGCGTTTATTGACCCCTTGGAAGGGGAAAACACTTAATGTTAAATTATGAGATTAGCTTTAAAATATATTTCTGTAACTAATTCGTAGAAACTCTGGTACCCAAGGTAGCATATAGAAATCTTATTTTGCAAGTGTCTTTCACAAGAAATTATTTTCGAGATATTTCTGGACCACACATTCTTCTGAAGAGAGTTTTTTGAAGAATGATACTTTATGTCTAGTGGTGCATATGAAGATATGATAATGATAACAAGTGATTTGGTATTGGGAGTGTTTGGAAGTGAGAACAAAGTTGATGTAATTTGCTTTTTCAAAAAATCTGTAGGTAAATCGCAAACCCATGGTAGGAGCTGCCCCCCCCCCCATTCTGAGTTTTTCTATGGCACCACCGCGGGCGTTTAACGGTCTTGTCATCAAGTTTTAAAGTGGTTTGTATCCCTGTAAAAAATCAGATTAAGGAGTATCAAATCAAGATGGTTGCAAACGCCGAAAGAGATAACGGAGTTTGTGTGCCTAGGAAAACAACTTGAACTTGCATTAATAGTTTGAAGCACAAACAAAAGCTGACATGGCAAGTGACAGTGAGACTGACGAGTTTTATGATGCATCTGAAGAACTCTCCCCGTTAAAGTAAGTGTTTTGATTTCAATATTAAAATCACCAGTAAAACAACAAGGAAATGTTTTCTATTTCAACACCTGCACGGCAACATAACGAACTTGATAAACTACTTCTTGTACTTTGATATAACCGGATCACTTTGTTTTTAACACTCCCTATACGCTGAATCCGACTTGTCGCTGTTTCTCATGACGCCCAGACCACATGCAGGTCACTACCTGTGTGGACAAATCCTCCTGGGTCTTTTTTTGTTCCCAGTAATTCGTCATCTAGTGTTTTATTTAGGTTTCTTACATGTTTAAGGCCTTTGATTCAGTTCTGGGCTTAAATCAGCCCGCAAAAGTCGCTTCAGGGTTTCATGAAAGGTAATATTGGCTCTATACCATTTTTCAATGGTCCATTTTTCGACAATGTATCAATTGAATAATAGGGACATGAGAGATCGAAAGACAATAGCAAGACCATCGAAGAAAGTGAATTGTATTTATCGGCATATTTAGGGCCTTAAACTCACTACTGTATGCCAGCAGTAAAATATTACAGAAAAGATCATTTTTATAGGTATGGGAGAAAATGTTTTTACCTATGATATCAATATTTGTTTGTTTTTTTTCAAAGAATCATTAAAACCATTAATAACAAGAGTTGCAACTTTAAAAATGAAAAAGCTATTTTTATAGGAGTGAATGAGATGATATTTCCTAAAATAATTGAAATAATAACAAATTCAATGTCTTTTACACAATAAACGTTCCGATTTTTTCAATGTTTATTTGCAAGATCCTAAATACCCTAATCCAGGGTGGAATCCATGTGAAACTCACGCCGGACATACGCCAATAAACAATAGAAAGACAATGGGAAGTCGTTAGTCTACGCCGGATATCTCTGGCATAAGCTACATGGATTCCACACTGGACCCTAATAGACCATGTTGATATAGCAACATCATTTTTACCCTTCTTGATAAACAACAGTGAAAAATGTTTTAATAGACATTATGCAAAATTATCATTGTTCTGTGGTAGTTGCTGATCTTGATAACAAATCAAATTTCAATTTGTGGACTTCCACTTGAATGCAAAAAGGCCTGCGACTTTAAGTACAAACTGAAGGGTTTTTTAATTTTTTGTACCTTTGACGAATTTGTACCTTAAAAACTTTGATTAATAAAATGCCAAGTGCAAACACATTAACCGCCTGACTGACAATAGTCATTAAAGTTTGAATGAAATAAGTTAATGATGATTGGAGTCTTGCTTGATGACATTTAAAAAGCTTATGAGTGATAATCCTGACTCACAAATGTTTGTGACCCTACCATACTTTACTTATAACAAACTCCACTTCTGAGTCATTTTTCATTATTTTGAATTTCCTTAAGTTTGCTGTTGGTATTATTTCCGATTTGAGTCAGCATAATGTTGTGATAATAAAGATATAAAAGACCGGTTTATTTTAATAAAGGTAGATGAATAAGTAAGCAGTAACAGCCTTATGCTCTTTCTACATGCTAAACCTGATCTCTGATGTAGCTATTTAACATCAAGTTTCCTTGCTTGCATATTTTCTAACAGATGCATACACTGAATCTATCCCAGAGATAAAATGTGCATATCTGAATATCTTGACTCACAATTGAGTAAGAGTCACAAATGCACAAGTTTCATATTCAATAGACATTTTCTTGCTTTATGGTATCATTTGTTGACACCATTACTGCTGATACAAACCATACCTTTTTATCTGGCTTTTTGATTGGCATGAATAAAGGATGTGGAGTGTAACCTGCAAGGTCGGCATCAATAGGTCCATCCGCACAAGTCTCATGAGTAGCGTGGGGCAAATATAAGTTTCAGACAGGATGACCAATCTTGCCTCTATTCTTAACCCCACCCCCTTTGATACTTTGATATTGGAACTCAAGTTCCACATCCTGCTTGCTAGTGATTCATAAGCTGAAAGACAATAGCTGTAAGATAATAGTTAACCTTATCATTACTGTCCCTTTCAAAATTTGGTTGTTATTTTTGTGCTGTAGGTGCCAGGGTACAAATTTAATGGGCTTAAAAAGATGCCATACCCTGAACCATTTAAGACAACTGAACCAAAAGAATTATTCTGAATATATAGAGTTTGCCCTATTCTTGCTGAGGGTTCAGTCCAACCTAGCCCAAGTGATAAAGGGGGAGGGGACTAGGCTTGACCGACAACTTTGACTGAGATGGGGGTTCCAGATTTTAGATGATACCTGAAAATAGAGAGGGATACTTTTTGTATGAGTCTCTAGAAATAGGCTTTTCTCTCTTTGCATGCATTGATATTTAAAGTTGATTTATTATAATTGAGAGCTGGTCCCACAAGAGGTCACGTCTTCCAGAAAACATTTATTCTTTGCACATTTCTCTGGTTGTTACTTTTCAAATTATCCTTGGTTATTAAATGCTATTTTGCATTTGGCTAACAATTTGCTTGTATATATTTTTTTGATAATTTCAAGATTTGTATCATTGTTTGCCTAGTTGGTTTTTGTCTGTTGATTCAGTAGTATGTGGCTCAAGGGCTGAGATAGCTGGGGGGAGGGCCAAGAGGCTTGAGGCCCCCCTTGCATATTTTTAAAGACACACTAATTTTCAAAAATTTAATTGGGCCTACCACATTCATAAATGTAATAAGGCTCCCCACAATTTGAAACCATGTCAGCCCTTGATGTGACTACTTTGAAAGAGTACATGCTCTTTGTTCATTACTGGATTCCATATCTCTTTCCCTTGGTAAAGTATTTTAAGCTCATTTTAACCACAATGGTGCACATTCTTCTGGGCATGTATTTTCAAAGCTTTTTCCTTATATCATGAATTTTTTCAACATCAAAAGCTACACTTTTATAGTTGAGATTTCTCAAAACAGTTATAAGTAATGTCACATTTGTCTTTGGCAAGAATCCTTTGTATTTTTTGGATATTTTGACTGTGCATAAGCTAGGTCACTCATTGGGATATTTGTAAGGTTGACAGTTTCTCTTCAATCTAATAAACCTTTTTTTACTTTTTCCTATCTATTCTTGGGAATCACTTTCATATAAATGTATTTTTTTAACTATCGAGAAAATGGTTTCTTAGAATAATAGATCAAGCAAATTGGCAAGGTATTAGGGTCTAAATCTGATAGCTTTTGCTGGCCAGAGAAAAACCACAGTAGTATAAATCCTGTTACCTTCTGTCTGTTTTTCTCTGCTTAATTGACTCTTCGGATTCTGGTTCTGAGTTTGCAAGGACCGGAGTGTGTGATATTTTTTTTTCCAGATTAGTGGTTGTCAAAGATAAATATTGCAAATTTGGTCTGAAATTCATTTTGATTCCAATTTTCAATATTTTGGGAATGCTCAATGGCGGTGCTACATGACTCAAACTTCTTGTTAAGAACAATTTTGTTTTTATCAAAATTCGTCAAGAAAGTGTATGAGAAAGGAAGGTATTTTGGCCAAGTACTTTATTGTGTCCTGCTTCTTGGTTTTGAAACTGTCTTCACATAATGAAGGATTAGGCATGGGTGTTGGCAGTTGGTAAAATCAGCGCTCTCTAACGATAAAAGAGGGTTTTCTGACAGTAAAAAGGGCGTGACCTAGATTTTTATTTTATTATCTCCTTTTCCGGATCAGGTTTGCTTTGTATTTTGCATCCATGGTACAATTAAATCGAAATGTTTTCTTCTTTTCAGGGAAGCCCATAAGAAAGAAAAAAATGTCTCTTCAGAGGTATGTCAATATCTTTCCTGAATCATTTCTCCCAATCTATGGAATGGTTTATTGGAAAGGTATTTTGTTCATTTCCATGTATAAGGGATAAAATAGGTCCCAGAGAGAGTTGTTATATAAATGTTTTCTATGACGTCACAACAGACTAAGAGCTGCGGTTCTTGGACGTAGCATTGAACTTTTCATTTGTAAGCGATGTAGCCGTTTGCTTTGCACTTGATTGCCGTGGTTGGAAGATTTTATACAAGCCAGTGCTCTCTGACTGTCTTTCTACTGCAATTTTTCAAATGTGTTTCGTTCTTATAGTTTTTCTTTTTTAAAAAGTTTTGAGACAACTTAGGCCAATGTTTATAAATATCTTATCAGAAGCATCCACTTCAATTGTCTACAATTTGGCGCCACCCTGCGATCATTCTAATCTCAAATTGCCTTTTTGTAAGCAATTTTCTAAAATGTGGTGGAGGCCTCATGAGAAGAATGCACAAAATTGTTTCGATAAGATACAAGAGATGTAGAAACATCAATTGTTCACCAGATATTTATATCTTCTCCCGTCTGAAGGTGTCTAGTCTATATCATATCAAGTGCGGCAAGGGTGTCTTATAGGAAGACAGGTTTGAAAAGCTTTGCGGTGCAACCGAGAAATATAGATCCGGTGACAGTCCAGTTTCTGCTGGGCCTAAACCAGCGGGTGAAAAGCTTACCTTTCTGTGATACGACTGATCCGTTCTTGCCTTGCGTTAACACTACTCTGCTACGAAAACGGAGTCATATGAATACACAAATGAAAACGGACACTTTTGAATACGGTGTGTATCGAATATGCTCTGTTTTCAGTGTGAACACCAAAAACGGAGACATTCGAATACGCTAACAACGGCAACAAAATACGTTCTTTCTAGCACACCAAATCTCCAAAATTTTGAAATTGAGAGATCACAATGGACTGGTAGCTGTTTCAACAAAGTTTTTCACGATTTGCTTTTATTTAATTTCACTTATTGATGCCAATTTGTTGAGGATTCGTGAACGCCTCTTTTAAAAAATGAGGCCACCAACAGCGTTTTTGTTGGAGTAGTGTGAACACTTACCGTATTCAAATTGTATTCATTTGAAAACGGATAATTGTGAACGGACAGCGTTTTCATCAACGAAAACGGAGTGAAACGAATACGGAGTAGTGTGAGCGTAGCCTTAAAATTCAAGTACTTCCTTCTACTGCTTTTGATAGCATGTCAGTAATGATTCATTTGGCCCTTTGAAGCGATATCGTGTTTTTTAGTACTAGACACTTCTTTCAAATACAATGGCTTTCACAAACTAATGCAAATTGTTCTAATCAAGGCCCAATCTACACCATAGGTACAACCTTTCATTACTTTTAGTGTCGAACAAATTTTCCGAGAAACCCTTTGGATAAATGTGTCCAAGTTTTTTATGGATGATGTATTTGGTAATGACATCTAATCGCTTCAGAAAGTTTTTGTGCCGTGATTGTCAGAAATTGCATCGAGGGACTGAGAGGGACAAGTCTGCATGAATTCTTATGACAAGGTCTAAACTACAAATTGCATTAAGTTGACCTTTCCATTTATCTTTTTGCATCGCAGTATATTTTTGCCGCTCTGCTCATACCCTGGTGTGATTTAAAACTTAAGAAGAAGAGAATCTAATTTCCATTTCTTTTCCTTCTTTACTTCCACATTCCCCTAACTCAACTTTCTTGTGTTTTTATTTCAATTGGGTTTTTCCTCTTTCAAATTTTAGGTTTTCTGCTATCATGTTTTTCTTACCTGAAATTTTACTTTCTGTGTTTGATCTTT
The DNA here is from genome assembly GCF_013076305.1 of Rhopilema esculentum. Next base: position 1,616,864 of record NW_027019322.1, read on the forward strand.
GTCCTCTAATAATCGTTCTTCATTTTTTCCCTTTCTTTTTCTCACCTTCAAATTAATTGTCTTTTTGTTCCTTCTTTACCGTCCCCCCTCTCTTCCCTCTTTTATCTTTTTCCTTTTTCCTGTTCCTTTTTCTTTTTTCTTCTTGAATCAGCTTCGTGCACTCTCCTCCTCTAGCTTATCCGTTGAATCCATCATCAACATTTGTTTTTGCGCATCTAGACTGTACTCGAGGAAGGTGTCTAGAAAGCCAATTTGAAACTTGAATCCTTACAAAATTATTCTCAACAAATTATTAAAAGTTGCTTTTATCGAGAAGGATTAGCAACGCCGCTCCTACTCACTGCAACGCCGTTGTTTGATATTTATTTTCTTGCTCATTATTGAATTCATCTTTAATATATCAGGTTCAGAAAGAGACTATCGATGTTCCCAAACAGCCTCCATCTTCTAAAGGAAGCGGAGACATGGTGGCTAAGGATACGAACCTCTCTTTAGTGTCAGCCCCTGCACAGGATCCTGTAAAAGATCCATCTGATGCATCCCCGCCAAAAGCAGAGCCATTGAAAACTGAGAATGGAGAAGCTGCCAAAGGAAGCCCCGTACCCGTGGCACCACCAAGAAAGAAAAGACAGCAGAAGAAAGAAGCTCTTGCCAAATCACAGGTAATCTCGTGTGTTGTGTTGAAACCTTGCAACATATCTGGCTGGATGTCCGATTTCTAAAGACATGTGAGGAGCATATACTGATAGAATGTCTTTAGAGTTTTCGCAACTTTCTCAAGGGTACAGATCCTTAATAGATAGTAGCTGGTGAAAAGCCTGCTAAAATGCTTGCGATATCAATTATTAGATATCATTCATGTTAAGATTATTGATTCTATGTTGATGAGCTGTATTTACCAGTTATTATCCATTGATGGAGAGACTTTATTAGATTGAATGATAATTTTCCATTGTATGCTATGCTGTGCGGCTGCATTTAATTTTTTGATTTGAACAATATTATGAAGGTTTCTCATTCGAATTTGTATGCGTAGTGCCTTTAATAAACAAGTGTAGTGTATTTTTCCTTCAGGATCAAACAGCGCCCCCAAAGCCCCCACCACCACGCCCCAAAAGCCAACCGAAACTGATAAAAGAACCGGCTTCAAAGCCCGAGCCAACCGAATCGCAGAGCCCAACGACCGCCAATCATCCGTGCATTACTGTGAATTCAGATGCAAAAGACATGAATGAGGTGTTGATTAAGGGCAGTGCTTCTGACATAGTGAAAAACCAGGACCTGGATGAATTTAAGAGTCCAGCGGGAAGCAAAACGAGTCTGGAAAAGAGTAATGATGGTAAGATACAGTTATATGGCCTAGACTTGCATGAAAGAATGATCTCCAAGTTAATTGAACTCGAGGAATGACAATGATGCTATTGTGATATGACAACAAATCTGAAAAATCTGTAATGGGAATTTGAAGATAAGAGGGAGGAAGTCATGAAATAACTTACATCCCTGTTTTAGCTATACCTCAATTTCAATGTGAACTTTTTCGCATTCTAGTCTCTAAGCAAATAGCCTGCGATCAAAATTTTCTTGATAGTGACGTATCTCCTCGTGTATTTCAGGCTCAACGACACCCCTGCGAGCTTCTTTGGGAAATCTGAAAATACCAGGAGCTGCGAAGCTGCAGGAAGAGATAGTTAGAAGTACGTCATCATCGGGACGACCATTGTCAGATATTGTAAGTTTTTAACTCTTTTGTAACGAAATTCATCGAAAACCAAACACAGTTTCTTATTGTTTGTTTTTGTTGAAAGAAGCTTTAAAACGATTCATTATATGCTTCTTGCGTTTGATAGAAACCAAACATAACGAACCAACACATGACAATAACAAAACGTTGTTTGCAGTGTTTTACTTTTACTTTAAGGTATTTCAAGTTTTGCTGAGCAAATTGATATTTTTAGCACCTTTTTAGTCCTTGTGTTTTGCTTTCTTTTATAAGCAAGTAAGCTAGTTTTATCCCATTCTCCCTTTTTCCTTTCCCGTAAAAGGAATGCACGATTTCCTCATTTGTGTGTTTTACTTTCTTAGTTTCTAATTGACTGTCTCTTCGTTGCATATTGTTGGTACTGTTGGAAGTTGAGTATTAAATATCTAGGGTTTGAACTGTAAAAGTTCGTATGCTCTATCTTTCTGCTTTCGATTTAGGATTCGATTCATTCTGTCTTAAGTTCTGTCTTAAGTTCTGTCTCAAGTTCTGTCTTAAGTTCTGTCTTGAGTTTTGTTCATTCTTGTACGTAACCGCTCAGCTTGGTAAAATTGTCCTGGTAAATTTGCATTTATAAAAGTATCGTTTTTCTGCGATTTACTCAAAAAATGTTTTTTTCAATTTAGGAAATTTTAGAACAAGTCATTGTGAAAAATCTGGATACGGGAGAAACCGTCCCGCTGAGTCTTGCGGAAGACAAGCTCCCAAAATGTGTCAACCCGATGTCATTGCAGATCATGAGACTCACCTCAGAATATGAAGGGTATGAAAATATTTTTTATAAATGTAATATAGTTGGTTTTGCAGAAATAAGGAAACTGCAGTGACTATTGAGGCAATTTAAGCACATTCTGATTTGTAAGAATGTCTAGTACAACACTTTCCCTTTACCCAAACATAATAGAATCCTTTGCATATGGAGTTTATAGATTCCAGTGACAAAAAAATAAAGATTTCTTTGGTACAAAATTTAAGCTTCATTTTGACAGGATTGTATGAGCCTGTAACATTTTCCTAAAAATCAGAAAAAAGCTGAGTCGCTGAGCCAGTTGGTAAAGAAAGCTTGTTCTTAATCGTTTAAAACAGATACGAAGAATATAATTTAAAGAGGGTTCATTGGTTTTTCTCGCCTTACAAGGTGCTAATTACATAATGTAAATCACAAACTCTAATCAATATTTTTAGAGTCACAGGCGCCATGCCAAATATTTTTTATGATTTATTGAAGATTTAAAGCATCCACATCTGGCAGCTTTACTTTCTCTAGTGAAGTAAAAGTTATACTATAATGTTCCTCTAGACCATCTTGGCCGTAAAATTCTTGCTGATTCCTGTTTAGAATTTCAGTACTTCATTCCTATATTCTAATCTTTTTCTTGCAATAACAGTCTTCTGTATTCTGTTTCAACGCATCATTCACATATTCCTTCGCGTACTTAAAAAGGATGATTTGAGATATGAATACCTTTTGCCCGTGGGAATCTTGTGTGAAATACCTATTGTTTTCCGAAAGTCTTTTTCATCATTTATTGAAAAGTGACTAAATATTTCCTAGTTTTCCTATCAAAATAGGGTTTTTTTACCATCAAATAGCTGTTTCCTTCAGAAAGTAATAAAATTCGTTGTAAATATAAGAATATTTCTTTGTTACCACCTGCAATTTTGAGGAACATTGTTTTTACTTCAATTCCTCAATAATGGGTATGTTTATGATATAATAACTATGAAGTCTTCTAAATATATCTCTCAAATGGCATCCAGAACTGCTGCAATTGTAAAAAGCCCGAGGCTTTGCAATGTTTTTGTTCGATTTAAGAATAATGAACTGGAATCTCCCGACGCAAATATTGACTCAGAACTTAGATCTTAAATCAGAACCTCAAGTCATTATTGAAGTGTGTTCAGAATGCTCATTTTATGTTAGAACTTCTAAAGAGCAAATATTTCAAACTAAACGCTGATACAAGGAAACCCCTCTTTGCAGATCGAAACTGGACTATCAAATAATGACTTGATAGAATCATATTTTCATCAGTAGTTGTATGAGCCATCACCTAATACCGATAGCCTTTGTAAGCAGATCTGCACACACTTTGCTGCGTAAAACAAGAGGGTTGTGAGTTTTAACTCCCATTTTCACGCTTAATGCCCTAATCAGGCAACACTATCTATTTCATAATCTGCTATATTTACGTCTTTACGGTAGATGACTTTTTATCATGCATACAATTTCTCTAGTGATACGGCCTCAATTGCTGCATCCGAAGATGGAAATCTTTCAGACACATCTATTGCACCGAGTGTTAAAACAGAGCGCAAAGGGTAAGGTTTTATTATTCTCTTAATATTATATATCTTTTCAAGTTCACTGCTTAACTGTTTTCATAAAGTCATTCAGATAAGGGGAAGGTAAAAGCTTTGTTGAGGAGGGTTTTGTTTTCCCCCTTAAAGCAAAACCAGTTTATGAGAAGGTTAGATGACACAAAAAAGTAAAAAAGTAACGAAAAATTGCACAAAATATGATACACAACTTATGATACAATGCCTGCCAAAAGTTTTGAAACACTGACGTCAGTTTGCAAGGCCAAATTAAGCCGCCCCCTCTCCCCCACGGAGCAATGTTGGTTTACCATAAAAGGGGTAAGGGAATTAGGAAGTACCTTCTTTTTCGATTGTTTTATGATATTTTTCGATACTATCAACATTGCTCTATGGGGAAAAGGGCGGAAATGGTAATTTTTTTTCGGCAAAGAGATGAAAGGTGTAAAATGCAACACAAATTGCTGGGTATTCCAAGTATTTTGGCAGGCATTGTAGCTCTTGACCATGCTCATTCAACAGGAAAATCGTTGACCAGAATGGACCTTTTTTGAGATGGTTCTAAAAAGCGCAAAGTTTCACAATTTAGAGAAGAAACATATTAAATGCTAATACGTCGGTGAACTTTGCAGTTATTTATGTTTGTTTGACTTAAGTTTGAAAAAACCTTTCAATATTATTGCCAGGGATAATGTCATTCTAAAATCATTGCAAATAATGGCAATGCTTGGTTTCCAGAGTAATAAGTAGTTGATTCACATTACCATAAAGTCTTTATCGGCTTCAAACACTGTAAAATTGCAGCTTATAAGGCCTTTATAATGGAATATTTTTTCTCTTTGAAGGAAAAAGTTAAAACAACTTTGGGGTAAAACTGTGGAAAAAATAAAATCTGTAGCAGATGAAGTCAAAGGTATGTAATTGCGATCTGATCAACATTGACTTGTTTTTTATACTTATTTATTTAATTATTTAAAGCTCACTGATTCAGATTCTATAAGGCGATTAAAAAACTGCTCGATAATGCAATATTTACTAAAAACGGGTGACGTTTTTTGTAACGTGGCGTTAATTTTGAATTTCTTTTTTAAGTAAATTGTGCAACAAAGATAACTTTAGTAATACTCTAAAAAGTGGTTGAAGTCAATTTGTCTGGAATTTGCTGTATTTGCGGGGATGATCATTTTTCAATTTTCAATAATTTTTCTGAAGGTTTGCAAGAAGAAAATTGTGTAAAATACCGCAAAACCGCGGTCAAACGAACCGAACATTTCACTGAGCAACGCTCAACATGCCTGCTCAGTAAAAAGTTCAGTTCGTTTGACCACTTGCTCAGCTTTGCGCAGCCCTGCTCAGTCTGGCTCAGTCCTGCTCAGAGATGTTTGACGGCGATCAAAGATATTGAGAGAGTCATTAAACATTTCTTTTATTCGAGGTGTTGTTGAGCGATGCTCAGTTCTTTGGCACCCAACTGAACTTTGCTCAACTCGTGCTTGCCTAACTTGCGCGGTGAATTAAAGTTTTGCACCAATAATACCTTGAGAGTTTTTGTTGATTTTGTGCTCACTAAAACCGTTTAATTGCGTCATGAAAGCACGCCAATTCGAAAATATCAAGAAGGCCTTTTGGTTTGCAACAGTTCTGTGCGAAATTTTCATTTTTCATTACAGAGCCACTCGCATTAATTATTCTTTGTTCATAGAATTGTTAGGTGCAATTTTCAGTTCGTTTGACAACCCTGTACTGAGCAGCGCGCTGAGCCGAGCCGAGTAGCTTTGCAAACGTTTAGTGTTGCTCAGTGCGATGTTCAGTTCGTTTGACCGGGGCTTAAGGAGACTAAAACATTCTTCATTAGTTTTTCCGAAGTTTGGAATTTCAATAGCTTTGTGTAAACTTACTCGTACGTTTCTTTAGAAGACACAAATATTGTTTTACAACCGAGAGATGGTCGTCGGCAATCCGAAGGGGGGATAGGGGTTTGGGGGGGTCGGCAATAGGAAGATAGTTCAGGAGTAGGAAGAAGGGTTTGAGTACAATGTGTTAATCGTGTCAAGATTTTGTGTAGTTTTGTTTGTTACTTCAGAAGGATACTGAGTATAAATTTTGCTTAAATTTTGAGTCTGCTGCTTGTTCTCTCGAATTCACAATATACTTATTGTCCACATGATGTTTTTATTTTATTTTGAACGATTATATATATATTTTAATGTATGATTTCACTTTGCATTAGAGATTAATTTTATCATATTCAAATTATTTCATAGTTGCATAGTCATCTATGTTTTTGCTGAGTTTTAGTAATTTCTTTTCACGTGCGAGTGATTTTTGTAAAATTCTGTTGATTTTTCGATACGTTCTAGTGATTTTTGTCAATGCTTTGGTGATATTCGCCAAGTTTTAGTATTTTTGTAAAGTTTGGAGAGTTTTTGTCAAATTTCATGGTTATTTTCTTCATATTTTAGTTATTTTTGTAAAGTTTAGAGAGTTTTTGTAATTTTTGGTGATTTTTGTAAAGTTTCAAGGATTCTTCGTACTTTCCATAGCCTTGAGAGACGAAAGCTCGTCAAGCGACGAAGATGAAAACCAGGATAGTCATTACATAAAAGTAAGTTCATTCTGATATGGTTGTTGTTTAAAAAAAATTTTAAATCATTAAAAGGGCAACCCGTGGAAACTTCAGGATGTTATGATGAAATGTTTAACATCTACACAAAATTTTAAAGGACCCTTTATAATGGTTACTTACATCTGAAAAGTCTTTTTCGATCCGCTTATATTTTTCATTAATGGTTGGAAAGTTTGATAATTTGAAGGATAGAAATTATCTTTTAGTCGGAAATGATATGTTATCGGTGAAAAGGATTTTTTTCTTTGAAACTGTGAAGAGAAAAACTAGGTTTAGTTATATAAGGCACCATTAAGCCATCAAAGAATTGTCCACATCTGACAGATGGTGTGTATCTATAAAGCGAAATATTCGAGCACTGGAAGTATCTAAAACAAACCTAGAAACAATTCTTACCGTTAGGTTCCCCAGAACTTCAAAATCTGTAACTATTCATATAATCTAACATTCACCCTTGCAATTGAAAATAAGGTGTATATTCGTCCCCACGTAGACATTTTCTTAACCCTATGTAACAACTACTTGCAATTTATCATAGAGAAAAACGCATAAAGCTATACGAGATAAACGGGCATTTGAAAAGATCCACCTACTGCAAGATCTAAGTGGCGAGCAAGTGGTAAGTTGCCTTTGATGAATTTTCTTCTATCCATCATAACAATAGTTTACTGGCAGATGTGTAGTTTCCTTTCTTTCTCTTTCCTCTGGGGCAATTTCCTTTGTAGAGTGTAAGAGAAAATATTTTATGACTTCAGTTATTATACTTAAACTGAAACATAACAATATTTCATGACCATTTGCGCTTGTTTTTTTTTATTTCTGGATTTAATCTCGTGCCAACTCTCGGCTACGCCAACCTTCTTCCTCGTTCTAAAAAATCTCAAACACCCGCTGAAGCAGCGCATTTGACCCCCGCTGAAGCAGCTCAACAGAGAGTGCAAAGAGTTATTCCACTGACGCCAAACATCTTTTTGCTTTACAAATCCCTTCCATTATCTGTCGAAATCAAGAAATGAGTTAAGTTTTATGTAAAGTTAGTACCGACAGCAGTTTCGTTCGTTAAACGGTCACAAATCAAATTCCCGGACAGTTGCATGTGGAATACCCCAGTGATCCTGTCTAGGCCCATTGCTGTTCATCGTGTATCTGAATGTCTTTGGAGAATGCCTAAAGTTCTCAAATATTAACCTATATGCTGATGGCACTGAAGTCACATTCTCATCGAATGAGCTTGGAGATCTCATACAGAACTTTCAGGCGGAATTAGAAAATATCTCAGGGTGGGTTAGAATAAATTAGTTAAGTATACACCCCGAGAGAACTGAATTCATGGTGATTAACCATCCCTGAAGACAGAACAAACTGCCAGAGTTACCACCATTTTATTTGGATGGTACTAGAATAAAACAGGTTCATAAAACGAAGTATCTAGAACTTGCTGTAGATGACAAGCTAAGTTGAATGAACAATACAAATCAGTCAAAGGTAAACTAGCTAGCGGCCTATCATCACTCAGAAAACTAAAAAACATCTTACCACACTCTCAACTGCTTAATGTGTATCAAGCACCTATCGAAAGCCACTTGAGATATGCCAAGGTGGTATGGGAAGCCCTCTCTGATACTAAGCTAAGCAATCTGCAAAAATATTAGAACAGAGCATTCGATCTGAAAGAGTCTGCGAGAGTAAAGGATGCTTGGAAGAAGAACTCCCTGGAAGTAAATCAACTGATGACCTTTGACCGAGCGGTAATGGCCTACAGAATTGTCAATCAGCTTTTTCTTGAAGGCCTACAAAATAAGTACATAAAAAGGTCTGTCATATCAAAATACAACACGAGAAACAGCAAAGGTCTCCATGTACATAGACTAAAATTAGAACATACCAATAAAAGTTTCTTGTACACAGGTCCAAAAGCTTGGAATAGTATCCCAAAACCTATTAGATATACCGAATCCATTGTACGATTCAAACAAAGGCTTAAACATCACTTTTTGAACTAACAAACATTAGATGCACGAATCCATGGAAGATCAGTTTTTAGGGCCATTCTATTGATATTTTTAGGGCATTTATTTTTTATTTAATTTAATAGAAATTGCAACTTTTTATTGTAATTTACTTTTAAAGAACTGAATAGATATTGTGGATAAATATGATTAAATGAATGAATGAAAAATGAATGAATACGAAAACAGAAGAACAATACATCGATGAGACTATTTTAAGCGCGTTTTTCCTTTTATCAATTGTCCATTGTGATTTGACACTGGACACGGGTTTGAGCAAACTTTTGACTCTCAAATATTGTCAGCAAGGAGAGGGGGGGGGGTTGAACCCCTCAAGCAGAAGACGTAACACTACTAATGCTCCTATCATTTATGACCATTTTATTTCGAAGACTTAAGTAAACTAGACGTTCAAAGACGTTTTATTCATCCTTTCTATAAAAACCTTTGTATTTCTTTTCTTTTGCAAAATAGATGAAACTACTGCCCCTTTTTGCATAAAAGTTTTAAGTTGCATTTTTGGGAAATATCTCTAATGAGAAACATTTCAAAATTTGTAAGTAAATTTTCTTAGTAACCATAGAAGAAAAAGGCAAACAATGATCAAACCTACCATCAATCAGCCAAAAAATTATCGAAACAACTATATGAACAGTTATGAGATCTCGACTGAATTTATAGCTGCTTTTGAGCATCAAACTGCTGATATTAAGCTTGCTATACACACCATCTACTTTAACTTATCCCTTTTTGCTGCCACATCCAGTGTTACAGTACAGTGCTCTCTACCTTAGGCTCATAAAGCCTGGCAGCCATAACAAGAAAAAGTGCCACAATTGCTTGATAAACTAATCTTTAGGGTGAAACTCAGAATTATCGGTCCAGGAATAGAAGTTAGCTCTTAACTTTTTAATAACTAAACTGATTTTGTTTTACGTTTTGTCTAATCAAACATTTTTTTGTAAAAAATCATTTTGCAAAATTTCAATTTTGCTCATTTTGACAGTATCAATAATGATTTATTTTGATCTTCCAGGGGCCAATATGGGTTCTGAAATTTTCATTATGTGGTAGACTTTTGGTAAGACAAAATTCACTCTTTTTAAATTGATGTAAAAAATGATTAGCAGTTACTATGAGTGACCAATTTTTAGAATTTATGGTTTCTTGTGATAAAACTTTGTGCTGCTAATAATTTTGCAAAGTATATCGTGAAATGACGAAATGAAAGTAATTACATTGTAAATAACACAAAAACCACGAGCCAGAAATCATAATGAGAAAAATGATCATATATTTGCTGAGACAATTTTTCATATATTCAGAATATGTTATATTTTGTAATCCGTACATATCTGTATAATTTCATGTTAAGCTTTACTTGTTCCATATCCTTTGTAATAATTTGCCGATATACGTGAAAAAGGATAACAGCCTTATTTGATATTTTCTTCGACCTTAGGCAGCTGCTGGCCAAGACAATATAGTGGTAGGTCTGAAGCATTTTTTCTGCTAACAACGGATTCTGAACTTCCTCGGCATTATATTTAATCCTTTCATTTCGTGCTAGCTTGCGCAAGTTTTGCTTGCTCCACTTAAATTTTCATAATTTTTTTAATCAGTGAGAAATAACGCTTTCAATGTCGGTAAACGAATATCCGTCGGCTGTCTAATTAGGTTCTAGGGAAAATATTTTTCAGAAATTGTATTATAGTAAATTTAATTTAAAGCTGGTTTCTCTCAAAACATATTTGATCAAGCCATTTGCTAACGTATTCATGGTACCAGCAAAAGAAACAACAACGCTATTGTATTTTGGATGTTTTGCTTCCATCTTTGATTACCTAAAGGAGACTCTAGGCTAGCACGCTCACTTAAGGGAAATGTGTCTTTTTTGGTCTTGGTTTTTATTGGACCAGTCTTGAAAAGTAGGATGTAGGATGGAGCCCTGCAAGGTTCTAACACCCAAAATTAACAGACAAAAACATAGATAGTTCCAAGAAAGATCTTAGAAGTCTGACTTGATATTCCTCAAACGTCTCTATTTTCCCTCGTGATTGGCCTATTTCTTCACATCCATTTGAAAATCCTAATCATGTTTTGACACGAACTGTTATTTGGTAACTTTCAACACACGAAGATTATTCCTGGAAGTTTTTCGTTACTTCTTTAAAGGGCATTTTATTTCGCCAAAAAATGTTAATCTTAGAGTTGCCTGATTCTGAAAGACTTTAGGATTCTTTCTTGGTTCGGGTATGGTCTCCAAAGGTTTCACGTTGGATCTCAAACTCATTATCTGAGTTGGACAACTTTCTTCAATGTTTTATTGCCTTTTATACAACATACCCGTTTCTATTTCCGACGCTAACTCCAAATAAGTAGCCTTTTCAGCTAAAGCATGAGCGTTCAATTTTTTAGAGAGTTTGGGTTTTGAAAGAAGCACAATCGTTCTTCGACGAGATGCGGGCAAAATATGCTAAAACAGGTTTGTTTTTGGTCCTTGACAGTTTTCTTTTCAAGATTGCTCAAAGAGATGTCCTTTGTTGTCAAACATTTGTTTTTGAGTACTTGCTAGATTCAATTTCAACATCATTTATTCTATAAACTTTACATAGAAGGGTGCTTTTCTTTCCCTTTTTGTTTCACCTTTTTTATCGATTTGTGCAAAAATCCTCTTTCATTTCCCATTTCACCTTTTCCTTCGCAATTTTTGGCAATGAGCCTAAACTCTTTTCCTTAACCAAGAAGTTCCCCGACTTATTTCTCAGATCGTATATAGATTTTTTTTTCTTTGCATGTAGCAGCTGCTAGCAATCAGACATTAAGTATTGGCTTGCTAGATAATATAATAATTGCTTATTTTTTTATCTGCTTTTGTTATCAAACATATTGTTCTTTCTTAAAGTAATGTTTAAATGTATTTTGCAAATGTCTAGAGCGAGGATCACCAACAAGTTCAATCGCCTCTATTAATTCAATTACGTCATTTGAAGATGATAACACGTTAGAGGAAGATGCACTGGTGAGGAAGCTGTTATCTTTAAGATATAATAAATTGATAAATTAATAAAGATAAATTGATAAAGATAAGATAGGATGGTTAAAATGGTTTAGTCATTTAATCATGATTGGTCTGATTCCATCGCCATTGAGGAACCGTCTACCGAAATTGGCTGGTCGAAGATAAGAAGATTCGATGTCACCTAGGTCAAATCAATGTTATTTCCGTGAATTTCGACAATACTTAGAAAACGTCTGGTAGCCAACAAATAAAACGCTGGGTCACCCTGGACAGCACGAGTAGTCAAGAGTCAATCAAAAGAGGTTGTAATACTAGTGTCCAGATTCCAACTGAAAGTAAACAAAACTATTTTTGGAAGATATTAAAATAGATTTTGGCACTGCAATAATGATAAAAACATCGCTATAATTCTCATCCCGTCAGCTCTGCACGACGATTCGTACAAGAAACTAAACTTTGAAGTAGAAAAGAGAAATTAGAAGACACGACTAAGTTTACAGTGCGAAACAGAAGAGAACCTGTTGCAAGACGAAGTTTTGTGTCAAAATAACATTGTTTCAATACAATTTCTAAGTAGAAGAAAAAAGTATCGATTAAGCCGCAAATCGTTTATTCTTTTTTGCCTAAGAATGTAATAGATTTAGAATTGGGTTAAAAATTTTGCAGCCTTTTCGATTGATTTTGATTTTTCTTGATAATTCTAAATGAATTATTTTTAAATGCGTCCTTTCTACTAACATTTTTACAGTTTTCTCTAAAAATATTCTTAATGCGCCATGTCATTTGTAAAGATCTTTATGCCTGTCTTCTTTGATGGTAGAGTAAAGATGAAGATTTTGATGACACTGGGCCTTTTAGAAAAGCTCCATTTTGCACATACCACGGACATACATCGGACGTTCTCGATTTATCTTGGTCAAAGGTGAGAAATTTGCTATTTTTAGTTTTAGAAACTCAAAAGTTCATAATTGGGATCCTTTTGGAGACAAAACCCATATATCGAATGAACCAATGCTATTGCTCTTGTACATGAGGGGGACTTTGTTTTACTGTTACCAAAAAACCTTACATATAAATGATTGTCCAGTACATGAAATGAAGGTTCCCCTTTAATATAATAGTATAAAATAGTATAAAAGACACTTAACAACGAGAGCCCTGTGCGTCACATTCATCTCAAGAGATGCCTCCCATGAAAGCATCATTTGCAATATTGGGCATTTTTGTATGTATTTCATAAATTGCGCGATTTGTTATCACTAGCACATTTCACACAATATTTTTACGAAAACGTTATCGCAATACGAGTGAATTTGATTTTTATTTTCCACAGTAAAAACCTGTTTAAACTTTAACTGCGTTTTATATGGTAAGCACTTTATGCGCAAAACCTCTTCTTGGCCTATTTGTTAACAATGCTTTAAAAATTTAAAATGGTGTCGGTATAGAATTAAAGGGATCGATGGCAGATTTAGTTCTAGAACTATCAATACATTAACAATAATGATAAAACCAAGGTATTTGCTCTCATATCACATTTAACTTCTGTGTCACTCAATAATGGAAAAAGACATTTATGAGTAGTATATAGATATAGATAAAAATATATTTCTTGTATCCGGCTGGGTTAGGTTCCAAAACCGAGATTAGAGTTTTGGCAGAAAGGGTTTAGCCAATCATCGTCTTATACAGACCGAACTAGAAGATAAGATGGGTCGGTATGGCTTTGAAACTAGATATAGCTCTGTCAGCACTGTGCTGTGGTTGACAGCCCAGGGTTGAAGGAAGATTGGTATCTCTCTGTGTGGCGAAAACAGTGCACAAAGTTATAAAAATAGTTACTGTTATAAGGATAGTTAATAATCGCATGTATAAAAAGTAGTACGGCGATAAAGAAGGGATTTGAATTTAGAAAGTGAGATTATGTCTCTTTGTGGTGTAGTATGTGGAACTGAGAAGATATAAGCTGCGTGTGATTTTACACTCTCAAGAGATCCTGAAGAAACCTTAGATCACACATACTCATTTTTTCACGTAAGAAAAGTTATCCGCCTATTAATGCCTATATAACGTTTCGCGCGTTCTTCAAAAGTTAGTGTTTTTCTGTAATAACAAACTAAAAATGATTGATTTTTCTTCTTTGCTTAAACAGTAATGTCATTTGCAGAGTCAAGTAAATAAATGTTTTTCTTGTACCTCTGCGTAGATTCTAAAGTGTTTAAGCAACTTAGCAACTGTGTGTGTTTTGCAAACGCCGCGTGCTTAATGCAAACAAGACTACGCTTTACTGCATCTTATCGTTTTAATAATTTATCAATAGGAAAGTAAACAAGAATTTGATAATGGTGTTAGAAAGGGTTTTGACATAGACTGTAAATTATTAACAGAAATCATTATTGTATTCATCAACTCGTTAGGATGGCATTCTTATATGCAAGTCTTCATTTCGCATGATGCAACAATCCTTGATTCCGTTTGTATTGAAACAGATTTCTGTTTCCCGAAACATTGAACTGCTTTGAAAATTAGAAAAATTGCAGTCACAATAAGCACAGAGCTTTTTTGTATCACGCGAAAGAAGCAAACCAATTCATGATATCCCAATCGACTAGAAGTGCGATAGAAGCTAAAAGTAACTGTCGATTATTTTTTGTTGGCTAATTATTGGGAAGGGGAGGGTGAAATAAGCGAATCAGGAATTTTCTGGAAAGGTTGATTTTGGGGTCGTGTTCATTAACTCAAGATACGGAGGTCAAAGAATGACTTAAGCTTGTTTGTTTACCAAAGCCGGCAGAAAAATACATAGAAATTTGGTTTCAACAAAATGCTGTGCTATTTCGCAATTTCCATGGCACCAGGGACATAGCACTTCACGAAAATGTCGTGCGTCTTTTGGCAAAAACCCTTTTGTATTCGAGAAAAATCTCCAAAAATACCCTAATAATTCCATTGTTCTGGAAAATATGGTACGCTGTCTGGAAAGAATGATACACCCTTCACAATAGCATATATTCACTAGACAATGTTATGACGAATAAAATGTGTAAAAATTGATTGGCGGGGGTCCTTAATAAAATCAGGGGGTTGGAAATTTTCTCAAAAATACATAAGTAGGGGTTCTCGAAAAAGGCACCGAAAAGCACAGGCCCCTATCATCGTGGCACACCATTATTTGCCAATATACTGATAACGATAATCAAATGAATAATTTGGTTGAAGTTTGCATACTAGGTCTTAATCTAAGTCTGTCTAACCCAAACCAATGACTGTGTGTTATTCCATTGACGCGTTGTTTAGTAATGGTAGCCCATTGGCGTGCTAAAACATGGGGGCATCTTGGAAACTATTCATTTTCTTCAAAGATGTGCAGCCAAAAAACTGTTTAATGGCAATTCTACTGGCGCAGAAAATCAACGACTCGCCTCCAAAGGCTTAAAAGAAAAAAAAATTATTCAAAATATTATATCATTCTTGTTCCATATACTAACTTCTAAAAGGCATTTATTTTTCTTTCTTTTCTTTCTAGTGATTCACAATATATTACTTCTTTAAGATACAAGAAAATATCTTAGAGCACTTAAGATACAATAAAATTTGGTTCACGATGCGTTTGAGAATATTTTTACAATAGACATATTCTGTTCTTTCGAGAGATGATAGCATTTGCCTTTGGCTCTTAAAACCCCTGCAGTTTCACTTATTAAGTGGAACCATTCCCAAAGGCCCTAGATAATACGGCTAATGCACAAATTACATTGTAGCCAATTTTGCAAGCATTTGTGGTTAAGGTTCACTGCTGAAAAATATTTAACTGGGGGAGATAGGGGAGGGGGAACTGTGCACTGAAGGTTTTGTGAGTAACTTGGTTTTATGTGTTTTGGAAAATATTGATTGCTAGAAAAAGAAATGTAAAAGGGCGGGGTAAATGAAAACCTACCTTTGCCAAATGATTTAGACAAACATCTCTCACATCTTGAATTAAGGCAGAGCATCAGCAAACAAGGCTGGAGAAATACTAACTTTCAATATCTGATGATTATGTTTTTAGAAATTGAATGGCCATGTGATGACGTCATAAGAATACATAATTTTAGCTTTGCTGTATTTGGTCTGTAGTGTCTGAGAGACGACATAAATGTGCAATATTTAGTAAAATTTGTTTCCTTTAAACTTTGGTCAAAATTCAACAATTCTAAACATATATTTTATGACGTTACTTAATCAGCCTTTTAAAATGATAAGTCTGCTAGCTCATAAAATGGTGTTCTTATAATGCATGTGGCTTGCGATACACCCCAGATATCATATTGCCTGTTCGGATGCAAGGAAGTGCTCCGGCACATTTCCGGTACTTTGATCTATGGTCTTTTTGTTCGAAAGGGACATTTCTTGGTTCGCCGTCCGTCCGCCTCTAAAACATTTGCAAAAGAAATGCCGCAATTCCGCCTTAAATGGAACATAAAGGCAAGGATTTAAGGCTATTCCAATAAAAACCAATGTTTTTCCCAATTCCATGAAAGTGCGTCCTGAATTACTATTTTTTACCGATCTGTCAAGGACAAGGGCTACCGTGATTGGCAGCCAGCAAATCGCAAAAAGAACGACAATCGAAAAGCAAAGGTACACCGCCCGGATTTCTTTCTTTCGCAAGTTAGTTTCGGACTTTTTCGCCGCTGCGGTGTCGTTGCCGAACACGGAAACGGTCGACTCAAGCTTTAATTGCTTCCGAATAGCGCGTAAAATAACAGTATTGGCGATGACCAGAAATATAACACCTGCACTGGATATCGTAATGAGGACAATATCCAAAACACTTTTTGCTACATGTAATGTCTTAGAATCATCAAGTACCGCACATACAAGTCCGGCAAGGAGAATCACACCCCCAATAGCCCAGATGGTTGCCAATAATATTGTAATTTTGCGCCGCGTAAACAGCTCTTGATAGCGAAATGGCGTTACGACAGCGACGAATCGGTCTATTGTTACCAGTATCACTGCAACCAGAAGAGTTATCAATGTCGACGTAAATACAAACATAAACAATTCTATTGCATTTTCCTCTTTCCACTCCTTCCTTTTCGCTTTTTGTGCGTAATGTCCTAGGCATACCACTAATGCCATTGATGCAGCGACAAGGTCTGCAACGATCAAGTTGATAAGAAATATGTTTGATGTTGCTTTTCTGAGTGTCGAGCTTCTCAGGATAAGAACGAGAATAAACGCGTTAATAGCAATTGCTACTGATGACTCCACTGTAAACACCACAATTTTTGCCATGTCAGGAAACGCCTTTCAAGGCTTGTTATCAGCTTCACTCTCGAGAAATAACGCTTTTGCTACACCGAACTATTGCTGCAGCTGGTGGTTTCGCGATAAGGGATGTCTTCAAATACAATGCACAAAGATTACTCAAACCATCGCTGTCAGTCTTTCCATCGCTTCCTCTGTTTTGCTGAATCAAACTGACGAAAGATAGAGAAACAAAGCTATTATTATCGTACGGTGAACAAAAGCCTTTGTGGCCGTTATGTGTTTTTAATTGTAGAAAATTGCGTGGTTGTCATCAACTCCAAATGGGCGGATAAGAAGATGAATAGAGCCTACAGTTATCGAAAGTAAATACAAATAAGAAAATTCCTAATCATCGGCATGAAGCAGCAAAACGGAATCATTATGCAGTATAAAAAATAGCTCTGCATTTTGTCGTCGCAAGAGGAAATGTTGGTCATAGTTTAGTCCTATGAGGTTTGATTTTATATTTGTACGTTTTCCGAATAATAAAAACGATATTATTTTCACTCATAAGGTGGCAAACGTCTTGTTATCGAAAATCACATCGAAAAATGATGGTGATTGGATGGGCAGGGCTTTCTCATTTCACAAAACGTAAATAAATGTGGAAAATCATTTTCACGTGAATTCTTCCGTAACTATTTGTTAAGTTCAAATATTGAAGTGGTGAATCATGGTCGTAGGCGTTTAAAAATATGCCTGATCTCATCCTCGTAATCATTTTCCTCACATGGATTGTTCTAAGTTTTTAGTCTACTGTAAAGATACAATTGTATAGGCAAACTAGTTGAAATTGATGCCCTCTGTTTTCTCAGGAAATATTCTTTCCATACCATGACGCAACGCATCATACGATACCATACGATACCATACGATACCATACGATACCATACGATACCATACGATACCATACGATACCATACGATACCATACGATACCATACGATACCATACGATATCATACGATATCATATACGATACCATATGATATCATATACGATACCATACGATACCAAACGGTATCATACGGTATCATACGGAATCATATACCATATCATATCATAACATATCATACCATATCATAACATATTATACCATACCATATCCTACCATACCATACCATACCATACCATATCATAACATATTATACCATATCCTACCATACCATACCATACCATACCATACCATACCATACCATACCATACCATACCATACCATACCATACCATACCATACCATACCATACCATACCATATCATTTGCCCCACTTGCCCTCCCCCCTCCCCAATCGGCTGCCCTGAATAAACTATATCTTAATCGACCTTGTTACAATACTATGCCATACAATACTGTTCTTTACACTATCTATAGGAAAACCTTGACAAATGATGTTTAAAAGTGAGCAAACATCAGGAGCTGTGTTATCCTAAAAGGGAGGCCTAATGACATTGACAGGGTTTGGTGGAAAACTATGTTTAGCGGCCGACGAAGCATATAGATGCTACTTGAAATGAATGAATGAATGAATGAATGGATGAATGTATATACTACCTTAAGTAAACATTACCCCATGTTTTCAAAATTCCCTTCTCTTCCGTGGATAAAGTTTCGTCTCGGAAGCATTGCAATCCTAGGACTAGACTTAACAGGTAGAAGAATTGGAAGATAATTTCCACAGTCAATGTTTGTTAATAAATGTTGCAGGTGATGACATTGTTTTTACCAGTTTCAAATCTGTTTGACTGATTTGGCCGTGACTATTGTATTCTTTCAAGATTAAGGAGGCTTCTACCTAATTCCTTCTTGTCGTGCGAAAAAGCAAGCGCGGTTTTGAGCACATTTTACTTTCGTCTCTGACTCTCACTTAACGAGTAGTAGAGTAGGAGTAACCACAAAGCCTGGTTTTCGAACTAGACTTAAAAGCCTGATGTTTATAAAAGAACCATTTTTGCAATTATATTTTTTAAGCAAAATATGGATTTAAGTAGATGCTGAAGCACGTATTTTAGAGCGAAAAACTTTTTGCAAACCCACGCTTTCAATAGTTTTAATGCTGTCTTCTGTCAGTGCTTGCTTTGCACCAGCTGTACCTGCGTTTTGATTTCCTGCCTGTGTAAAAAAAATTCTTTACTCTTTAACCCTAAATGATCAGATAATTATAATGATACGAAAATTGTACGGTTTCGAAAAAAGAGGACAGCGCCACAGAAACATTTTCAAGTCAGGAGAAACCACTAATGACAAATCGAGCAGTGAAGAATCACGGACACTTTCAGCCTTCAAAAGTATTTTTGGCACATAGGCACATGCATTAAGGATTAATTTTCATTAAAAGTCTTCGCTATACCGTTCAGCTCATTTGCCTTGCAGATTATCCCAAACCAGCCCTGGCTTGGATTATCCCAGAACACTTTATAGTTTATCAAATTTTGAACTTTATGAGATTCGACACAAGTTAGACAGTGTATTTAAGTGCTATAAAAAACCAGTTTTTCTTTTAATCTCGGTCAAAGTAGAATTATAAACACTTTTCCCAGGCACCTGCTGATTTTTAGCATCTCTACTCCGTTTCTCCTCACGTCTAGCAACCTTTATCATGGGGCATTTGCACGCCTAGATACTCTCTTGGTACATCTCCCTTAAATCTTTGATGACCAGGAAGCAATTCAGCGGTTGTGAAAAACAAAAGAGTTCTACAGATCTTGCTCATAAAAAACAAGATTTTTGCCAAAGGTGAAGGAGATTGAAAATAGCTGTTGGTTGGTAAGGGCTGGTTAGAGCGACTGTCTCCGCAGATCCCTCGATGTCTTTATCAAATTTAAGTCAAATATGAAAAATCTTAGTTATTACAATGTCAACGTTAAATGTTATAAACCAAATAAACGGGGCAATACTTTCAAATGCAGCCTGGCTGTTCAGTTAACTGCAAACGCGAAGCATTTCGCCACAAGGACTTCTCGCAAGTAACCTGAATTGCCGACCCGCTTATAATTATTTGCACACCATGCTTTACCGAGGTTTTTACGTACCTTAAGCGCCAGAAGTTGTTCGATTTTTGAAAGTAATGCACTGATCAGTGAAGCAGTGGTACAGTTTTGATGTCCGCCAGTGGCCTAAAACAGCTGTTGATGCTTCAGCAACTGATTTCTCACATTACCTATTTGTGTATCACCCTTTTCTATAAAACGAGATTTTTATGTGCTCTTTACTTGTTAACACTAGTTTTATTTAAAGCAAATATTTGGAAGTTTTTGAATCTTCGACAGTTTTTCCGCATGATTCGTTTGCTTGTGAAGCTTTTAAAAGCCTTTCACAAAGGATGGACTAATTTGATTGAAAAGCAAATTCGAATTAAAACCGCTGGCGATTTGCACTTCTTTGTTTACACTTCTTATTTTAGACCATTTCCACTGACATCTCAAATCATCTTTCTGACAATTAAAACAAAAAGTTGTGTACCAAAGCTTCTGGAAAATGCAAACACTTAGCTTAACTATGATAATGAATTACTTTTTAGACGCAATTAAACTAAATTAACCGCCTAATGTTTACCCTCCTCATTACCAGCGACTTCAGAAGAGTAAATTCGAGGGCGCCTTACTCTTATAAATTGCATACGAGATTTCAAACAAAACAAAAGAATTTCCAGGGAATTTCAGAAAAAGGATAGGATTTCCATCAATGGGGTACGGGATTTTCATGGAGTGATTTGCCTGTCGAGTAAATTCATAGTTAATGGCGGCTTGGGTTGGGCTCCAAGGACTATTTCTGAGGGTATCTCCATAATGCGATCTTGGCATTAAAAAGATTCACTCCTTAAAAACTTTGTAAGAGATATTCTTAAAACCACTTCCGGAGAAGAATGTGTTTTGTAGTTGAACAAAAATGGGGATTGCCCCATCCAGCCCCTTTGCCACTCCCTTGGGTATATCTAAAAGTCTCTTTATCAAAAATTCTGTTGACATTACACCGCCTAAACAATATTCAGGGCTGAATTTTCCCGCATTTTTTCTACAATCAAATAAATTGTAGTTAAACAACAATGTCATCTTCTTCCACATGACTTGAAGCTCAATTCTTTTTATAAACCAATGAATGAATTAAAGTCTGTCTGAGAAAAGCATTATAAATTCCTAGTGACCTATTTGGAGACTGTATAAACCAATAAAGGGCTACTTTTATATTGACCGGCTCTTTTAAAAACTTCAACCGTTGCACTTCTACATTCTAAAAGGCTCATTCGGCAGAGCTATATACGTTCTTCTAGAACGCCTTTTCTGCAAGTTCGTTTGGTATTTTATGCAACGTAAGAAATAGACATCTGACCTTTGCTTTCTCAGCTGAGACTACCCTGGGTTCCAGAGCGTCAAGTGTAGCAAGTGGGGCGTCGAGAAAATAGGGTGTTGCGCCCCACTTGCTACGCTTGATGCTCTTACACTTGACGCTCTGGAACCCAGGGTAAGCTGAGACATAACCCCGCATTCCAATAATATTGGGTACGCTTAGACTTGTCTGCACTCCTCTTTTTCTAAGAAAGCTTTCAAATGTTTCCAGCTTCGATATTTTTTAAGAAATATTCGTTTTGAGCCCGAATATATTCTTTGGGTATTCTTATTTTTTCTTAAATCTGATATGGTTGCAAAGGAACTTTGCCCGCCCTTGAATAGAAATCAAGCTTTTTGAAGAGCGAAATATGTCAGTTCTGCGATTTCCTTTTATGAAAATTGCAAAACTGCTGAAAATTTGAAATAGATGCGCGAGCTAGACTGAGCAAAATTATTATAAACGATATTCTTGTATAAAGAGTGTATTCGGCCAGCATTGGCGGCCCAAGACCTAGCACTAGCAGCGATTCGTGTGACTACTTCAATCATGTTGTTTTCAAATGGTTCCTATGTGCCCCCGGGAACCTCTGCCTTGGCCTGCCCCATTTCGGAAGTAAACCTCTGGTAACCCTTGTTCTAGCGTTCATGTACTTAACATAATAGTTTTGAATTGTTTCACCTTCTAATTTGCATCATTTGATATATATTTTTATAAAAATAAAGTAACAACCATTTGACATTAAAAAACCTTTTTTTGTAGAACTATTTCATTCTCTCGTCATCAATGGACAAAACTGTACGGTAAGTTAAATTTGACATTTTTCTATTTTGGTGCTCCCCCAAAAATTTTCTTTGCCGCTACACCCATAAACTGTTTTTGGTTTCTTTGACTTTCATCTCTTTTCCAAATAACTTCAACTTCGACTAACAAAGAGCAGTGTTGATAGATAATGCCTCATAAGTCACAAAATTGAAAGAATGTTTCTTAGGATTTGTAAAAGGAAAGAAGAGGAAAGTTAAAAAGGATATTGGAAATTGATGTTTGTGACTCTAAATTTGGCATGAATAGCAAGAGACAGGTCAGGCATTCACGCACCAAAAAGACTGGTACACATTGATGTAGACAACGTTTGATGTTCTTCTAAAAATGTGGCACGTGTTCAACATTTGACCTGCAACAGTTCTTTCATGCCGTCGTCTGATTCAATTTGTTTATGGTCAATATCTCTTGTCTTTGATATTACGACCGAGTTGTGGAAATAGAAAAGGTTGTCATTTGAAGTTGCACATCCCTTTTCAAGCTCGTCTGTATATGTTTTGGACGATATTTTGGACGAAAATAGACAATATTTTGAACATCTGGAAGCATTTTTTCAGTGTGAAGAATGTTATCAGAATCTATTGGCCTACCCACATATCCAGCACCTCTGTTTATATCAACCTCCGCTCATTGGATTTTGAAACTTTGTCACCGCTCCCCTACCTTATCAAATAGCATCGGAATTTTTTTATCTGAATTGTTTATTTCGCAGTTGATTATCAATTGAAATGTGAAAATTTATGTTTATTTTATGAAGTGCATATACTGCATTTTGGCTAGCTGAAGCATATCGTATTCATATCGTTTCAAATCCACTAACTCATTCCTGACCGACTACTCTTCATTCTCATGGTAGCAACCATACTTGTGAGTTGCAAAATCTCTCCAGTACCGTTTCCCTGTATTTCACAACCTGTATGTTGTATATATTTGCTAAGCAAGTCATGCAATTATGTCATTACTCTTGGCCACCAAGTAAGCAGAAGCTTTGAAATATGTTTGTTAAAATTATTGGCAGAATTTCCTCCAAATTTGGATGGAATGGAATTCAAACAAGGGAACTTGATAATGCATATTTGGAGACATTTTCAGCTTATTATTTCTGTTACTGTTGTAAAGTATCATATGCAAGATAATTTCAGTATTTGAAAGCTTCGCCTTTCCCACCTTTTTACGTCCCTATTCATCTTATTTCATTTTGAAACCCCTGTATATTAAAACAACCACTATTTACCATATCCAAAAACAAGCTATTCTGCTTTTCTAATTTCTTATCTTTGACGTCCGTTACATATTTGTTTTAGGCTTTGGCACATTTCTCGGCATGAGTGTCTCTGCTGCTTTCAACACGTAGATTTTGTAACTGCTATTTGCTTTCATCCAAGAGTGAGTGCCTACCCTTGCATATTTTTTTGCACAATGTGTTTCATAGAGACCCTTATTTATAAGTCTTCAAAACTCTTAGGCAACCAGCATGCTTTGCGGTAGTTGTTTTTTTACACGAGGAGAAATGGGCCGTATTTTATGTTTTTAAAAATTAGGCTTGTACGGTATTAGGCTTGTTTTTATGCGGTACGATATATTCGCAAAGCATGCCGGTTGTGCAAGAGCTTTTAAGATCATCCTTTACGTTATTTTCTAGCAGGTTTTTACCTGTACGACAAATGTCTTTCTTTGTTTTTCATTCATTTGAAATTTAATATTTCAATGATGTTTATCAGAATTATTTTTTAAAACATTGATAAAGAGGTAAACAAAGAACAATCGACACTAACTTTTCCATATTTAGCGATTCGCTATTTTAGTTACCCTAAACCTGCCTAGCTACATATGATCTGTTACTGGGCATCCATGCAAGCAACCTCGTTTAATTGATAGATCTTGCTTCGTGGGTAAGGGGCAACGAGGCTAGATGACAACAGGAATTTTGCACCGACTTCACAGACTTGACCTTTGTGTGAAAAATCAGTTTCGTTGTTTCGCATGTAGTTTGTTTCGCACGATTTGCCTGCCTGAAACCCACTTATGGGACATTAAGATTGATCATAATGCCATCTTTAACGGCTTCTCTTTTATCCCAGGGCTGCAAAAAATATCGTCAAAATTTATTAAGTTGACAGATATATAGCACCAAAATGCCAGTGAAAAGTAGAACACTCAGCTCAAATAAGAAACTTTATTGTATTATATCAGAATTACAAATAAGGGAAAATACTAATGTTAAAAGTTTAATCCAAAGAAGAAATTAGAATGTAATCTCTTTGCTAAGTGCCTTGATACAAACACAAGTTAAACGCCAAAATATTAGATAAAAATTAACTATGCCTCTAGCTGTAACGCCCATGAAATACTCAAAAGCTACGAATCTCAACTGAATTTTAAATTTCTGTTAAGTATTTGTCCCAGTTTATCAAAACAATTCACTGCAATCCTTTCATCTGGCGGAAATTTTTCTCTTCTTCAATCGGCTCCCTAAAAGAAAAAGGTTTTTTCGCAGCCATGATATATGTCTGGCATTTTCATGTCCTATGCTACTGAAATGATCGTTTGTTGATCTTCTAAGCTCCATTTTTCACGTCTTTTTCACAAGTTCTTTCCTGTGATTCATCTGCGTAGGTTAACAGATTACTTTACGTGGAACGTAACTTCAAAATTAATGATGGAACATTGCAAGTGCCCTGAAAAATATTCCGCTTTGTCTTTTTATATAAAATCTTATTATAATACAGAACCATTTTTAGATTTGTTGTTGAACGAAAGTTCATCAAATAAATCTTCTCTTTTATAAGAAGCAGTAGTATAAAGTGTCAAAGTGATGGCATCATAAAAACCTATCTTCAGAATTTTTAAATTGCTTACATAACCGAAACAGCACTGTAAAATGCATCTGAATCGACAAGATCAGTTAGATCCGCTACAGATTGCATAAAATGCCCATGAGTGATACTAAATTAATTTCAATCTGTCTACCAAACCGTACTTGAATCCTCTGGACTTCCAATCTAACTGTTCTGTTACTTTTTTCTTAGGATGACCGGTATTTTCTATCCGGTTCCTTAGACGGGAAAATCCGACTCTGGAACATACCAGAAAAGAGAGTTGCATTATGGAATGAAATCGATGGTTCAGGTATGAAGTCTTTATATCCTAGTATCAATAAGAACAGTATCCCTGTAATATTGGTTGATTTAGGAAGCTGCATGCATTAAGGACGAGTGACCTACGGCTTCTTTTCAAGAAATACTGCCATGTCTTTTCATTGTCTATTCCTTCATTTAACATGTTTATAATTGCTTTTAGATTCGTGGCCTATAAACAGGTCTTGATTGGTCAGAATCGTAAATAATCACGTGTAAATTTAGAGGCTTATTTTGTTGAGTAGCGCTTAAAATCTGCTACCTAATAACATTTACTACCTGTACTGTGTACTGTCTGCCCCATAGCCACAGTGACTAGAAATACTGTTTTCAGAAGTGTCAGTCTCCATAGTTCGATTCATTCATATTATTTTCATTGCAGGTACTAGTTTGATAACCGCTGCAAATTTTTGTCAGAACGGGAAATTAGCAGTAGTTGGAACTTACGATGGCCGTTGTATATTTTATGACACTGAGGTAAGAGACAATTTTTTATGGCTGCAGCTTTTATGGCTCCATCTCGTTGGGGTTCCATCTTGGAGCGGCTCAAGCTTTGTGTGGCTCCAGATTTTTTTAGCTTCAGCTTTTCTTGGCTGAAGCTTTTAGTAGCTCCGTTTCGTTGTGGCTCAAGCTTGTTGTAGCTCAATCTTGCTGTTTTTCTAGCTTGTTGTGCTCAATGTTTGTTATGGCTCCAGAAAGTTTTAGCTTTAGTTTATCATGGCTCAAGCTTATAGTGATTTCATCCCGTTGTGGCTCAAGCTTGTTAGATTGCTTTAACTTCAGACTATTTCATCTCCAGCCTAACTGAATGTGGCTCAAGTTTGTTCTAGCTTAAGGTTGTTGCTGCTCTAACTTGTTGCAGTTCAAGTTTGTTGTATCTCCAGTTATTGTAACTTCCGACTATTGTATCTATGTGGCTCCAGCCAGATTGTTTTAACTTCAGATTGTCATGACTCAAGTTTGTAGTGGCCCAAGTATATTGTTGTTCTTGCTTGCTGTTGCTCAAACTTCCCATGCAATATGTAAATTCTCTTTTTATGATTTGGTTGCTAAACCTAAATTTCCATTTTCAGTCTTGTTTACTTCATTCATCTTTTGTGAATGGAATAAAGCAACTACAAAATCTCAGTTATTATGTCAAATGTACTACGTTTATTCAAACATACTTCGCATTAATTGATCGGAATTTGAAATTTAATTTGAAACATGGTGAAAATCTTATTAAGCTTGGTTTGAAAGAAGGCATATTGAGTATCACTTGAAGTTTTTTAGAGGGAATACATTGTAATGCTGCTTGGAACTAAAATACCATCAGAAATTGAAAAAAATCCTAGATCAACAGCAATATGGCTGAGGTTTATTAATTCACAGACATCGCATTCGCTTTTCTTGGTGCATTATTCATTTTATTTTTAAATTTCATGCATTTTTTTCTCAATCTTGCAGAGGCTGAAATACCACACACAGGTAACAGTTAGATCAACTCGTGGCAAAAACGCCAGGGGAAGAAAAATAAGCGGAATTGAGCCGATGCCGGGCGAGGACAAGGTGAATCTCGTTTTTGACTGACATCGATTTCTTAGATCCAGGCAATGGTGAAATCATTTGCTTTACGACCACAATAAATGAGTCACCGAGACCGATGAGCTTATGAAGACGTCAAATTTAGTTTCAAAATGCACCCAAGTCAATTTTCCACATGATATACTGTTTTAATGGAGTGTTCAGTTAATATAAGGTTTTTTCTGTTTTATTTCTGCTTTTTTGCATCTAAGCAAAGAAGAAAACACATGACTATTTTTTCATGGTAATTATGCAGTCATTTTCTGACCCTACATCAAATTTTGGTGCCCGTGAACAAAAGGTTTTTGACACCCTAATCATCTCTCCAACCTTCCAAAGAGTTATTATTCATTTTTCATCAGGTTTTGGTAACTTCAAACGATTCTCGCGTCAGAATCTACGACCTGAAGGATCATTCACTCTTTTGTAAATACAGAGGGGCAAGCAATATGAGTAGCCAGATTAAAGCAAGTTTTAGGTAAGAATCTCTTAATTTTCTCGTATGCACGGTGACAAAAAAGGGTGATCAAAAAGGGGTGACAAAAAGGGTGACAAAAAGGGAAAATTTTCTCCAATTTTCTCACTCTTCCGCTACATGGGGTCATTTTTTATTTTCCTTTTCTAGTTCTCATTTTGTTTACGTACTTTTTAAATATTGTTTCTTATTCTTAACTTATCTTGTTTTGGATCATCGTTATGACTCCAACAGTTCTCTTTTGATCTACATTGTTGCTTTTTTTGCAATGAATATTTGCCTTGGGGATTTTATTCGAACAAAGTCTAATCCCCGGTCGTTTGAGCCTTCCTCGCTCAATGCAATGATAAGCAAAGCCCCAGGATTGTTTTCCATGTCCCTGTTACCCAGATCTCAATTCTCAGACCAAGTACAATGTTTACGCTAGCATAATATTTGTAGCTCCAGGCATTCACATTTCAGCGTAGAACTTTTCGGGATTATTGGTTCCAATGACTACAACTAAAATTAGATTAAAAGTTCCACAACGGAAACAGTTTTTTAATACAGTAAGTTTAACTCGTATCCTTGATTCTAACCGCATTTTTTCTAATTTTCCACTCAAAAAATAAAAAATGAATGAATTCAAAAATTGCTTTTTGAATTCAGAATATTTTGCAGTGGGTGTTTTCTTGTTAATACAAACAAATTTTCAAAGGTTTTTAAGAGAAATAAACCTTCAGTAGCCACTGTGGTTTTCCCTTGATAGCAGAATAAGTTTTTATTTGGGGATATTAACATGGAATAAAACTACCACAGCTTGATAATGATTAGTTGCATATCCCCCCCCTCTGCAGATTTCAACGAGTCAATAAATATACTATATTGCGTGCGGTACAATATAAAGCTATAATAACGATCATTGTAAGTAAATTGTACGATGTCGTTATTTATTTTAAAAAAATTTTCCCTGGTGCAATTTACTTACATTGATCGTTATTATATTTCAACGAGGCAAGTCGACTGACGTCTGGTTTTTGTTGTTGATCCGATTTTTAGAAACTCCGAAACTGGATTTTTCAGATTTTTGAATCCTCAGATGTGTGTAAAATTTAAAATGAGCTTCAAATGTTTACATGTACATGAAAAAGAAAAAAGGGTAATGAAAAAGGTCCCACCGAGATTTGAACTCGGATCGCTGGATTCAAAGTCCAGAGTGCTAACCATTACACCATGGGACCTGCGTAGGCATGGTGTTGAAAGTCAATACATTACAGTAATCAACGAAGCCACTGCGGGGCATCCATTGCCATAATTTTGACTCCGTATGACCAATCTTGAAAAAAGAAGAAATTTGTTGGAATTGCCGAAAACTCTAATCATCAAAAGTTTATTTATTTACACGACTATTTTTGTAGGGAGTATGTTGCTCGAAATAAGAAATATTTGAAACATCAGCCGTTAGTCGAATTACGCTCTTTTTTATAAGAACAATTTTATTTAAAGTTTCCTAAATAATTTAACTAAAAAAAATTTTATTTTTTTATAAGAACAATTTAAAGAACACGAGCTTCAAAACTGGTCAAAAGTTTAGAACAAATTAAGAACAAGCTGAGGCTGAGCTTCTGCAAATTGCTATTTTGAACTACGTTTTTTCTCAAAATCGAGGATTTTTAGCGAGGTGTGGGTGCTTTTCGGTGAATATTCAAATTTGTCAGCAAATGAAGGCTGTCTCACTCACTTTGTTGGCAAATGAGGCCTGAACACCTCCTTAGAGCGAAAAAGCTAGCAATAGCACTGCTTACACCCTCTTAATTTAAGAACAAATTAAGAACAATCCAGCCTCAGATTTTCGAAAAAATTAAGAACAGTCAGCCTGAACTCAAATTTACTGGTTCTTATAAAAAAAGAGTGTATTAGGCTCCGGTTATACACAAAGAGTTTTGTAATAGACCAGGGATAAGAAGCCTCCGACCTACCTTAAAGTAAGCTTTTGTTGGGTGCTCAGGGGGAGTATACCAAAGGGTGGTCTGTCACTTTGGATCTGATGTTTGAGTATTCATACCCTCGAAGCATTTTTCTTGCAAGAAAATTTATAACTAAACTTTCTTTATTCCTTTATGAATAACATTCATATGAGGTATTCTTGTATTTACCCTTCTTTTGTGAATTTTACCTTTATAAATTTATTCTTACGTTTTCCGTGTATTGTTTTTCTATTCCTATGTATTTTTATCCTTGTATTTCAACCCTTGACCTTTTATTTGTATCACCCCTTGTGTTTTACCCTTTCTCGTGTGTTTCTACCCTTCCCTTGTATTTTACCTATCCCCGTACAGGCCCGTACATTTAGTATTTCCTTGCCGTTTTACCCTTACTTGTGTATTTTTACCCATTTCCTTCATTGTTACCCTTCCCTGTTCATTTTGCTTTTGCCCTTTAGTCTAAAGATTAGAAGGGGAAATAGTTCGCATACGATGCCCTTCTTGTTAGAATGTCAAACTCGAAGGCCAACAATTTTAACATGTCTTCACTTCTTCTGAAATTGCCCTCTGATCCTTAGCCCTGATGGCCGATATGTTATATGTGGATCAGAAGATCAATTCGTTTATATCTGGAGGACTTACCACGATGTCCAAAATGTCCGCAAGGATAGGAATGAATATTATGAAAGTTTTTCAGGTAAGAATTTTCTTCCTTTTTGATTCAGGGTCGTAGCGGAGACTTAGAATCCTATGATAAGAACTCCAGGGTAAGACAAGACGGTAACTGAAAAAGTCCTCAAGCTCACGGGCGGAAACAAGACATTTTAGGGGATGGGGCCTCAAGAATGTCCAATCTTCGACAAGAATTGACCGGTGTTTCTACCGTTCAAGAATCTTAGTAAGAACCTCAAGATAACTGGTTTATTGAAGTTAAATAGATTTTTCATATCATACCTGCCATAATCATGGTCTATCTTCTTTTAGATCCAAGCTATTCAAAATATGATAACAGGAATGACCGATCATGAAATAATTATCCAGCGTTTTAGACCTCATAGTAGAGTATTTTCTTGTTATGAGGCTGCACAAATACGCCTTTCGTACGTTTTCGAACCCTCCTGTATGGATTTGGAAACGTCCTTTAATCAGGTCATCTTGTTCGTAAATTCTTGATTTTATCTACCTGAGATCTGAGGAACTTCCTCCCTAGTTAAACGTCATCGACCGATACTGAAGAGACTTGAGCCATCCTTCAATCAAAAAATGACCAATCAGTGAGTGTGATTCCACTCACAATCTCCTTGATTGGCTAATATTGATTGACAAATGGCTTAAGCCACTTTGCCTTTAAAAGTGTCGAGTACCCATTAAGAGTTGTAACGGTTTGCAATATTCTACCTACTAAATTTGTTTTGTGTTTCTCCTCTAGCACACGATGCTGTCGTCACTGCTGCAGTTTTCGCGCCGATACCTTCATTGATAGCCTCTATTTCGGATACCGAGACGAGGGATGAAGAATGTGAAAAAGACTTAACTGACGCAGCAACTGCGGAGACCTTCCAAGAGAACTTTCATGTAATTGCATCTGCAGACTGGTCAGGTTGTATTAAATTATTTGTAAACAGATAGCATGCTTGTAAGATTTACGAAATGAATTTCGTTACTGGTAGAGCAGAAAAATATTTAGCTAGCTATAATGATAGAATTTTATATAGAAGATTTGGTGTAACTAGACAATACTTCCAACAGAACTCGAGAAGTACAGAGGGGTATAACGATTTTCTTTAGGTCGCTGTGCAATTAATTGCAATGAAATTGCCTCTATGATAGTAAAAATCTGACTGGGTTTTGACTTCAACAGATGAAGTGACGAGATCTAAATTTCAAGAAGCAGCATTTTTGAATTACCTACTCGGATAACAAAACTGCAATTAAGAAATGGATTATAGATCTCACATCAGAAGTTTACTCTTGAAAATTACACCTTACGTCAGCTCGAACTAAGTTGTAATAGAAATGCCTTTTTGTAAATGATATTTCTTCAAAGTCTTAGTTTTGTAAGACATAACGACCTTTTCTGTTGGTTTTAAAGTGTTAGGCATTATGTCGTTATGGGCAAGCCATTATTTCATTTTTTGGGTGTTGGAGAGTCCTATCAAAGCAGTAGGCTAAAAGTCTAAAGTAACAAGAACTAGAAACATGGCGAACTATTATCTATTCAGTTTCTCAGTTACAAAAGTATTTTGGAATCAAGAAATAGGATATTGGTAGTGGCGATTTAGGATTTTCTCAGATTTTCTATCAACAAATTTTGGCAGCGATTCTCCTTCCTTGTCAGTATCCTTTCCCCTTTCTGTAGATTGCTTAACTTTACTAAGTTCCTCGGTTCTCTTTTTTCAATGATGTTTAGTTTTGCTTTATGAATAAAGCTGTTAGTTTGATCGCAAAAAATGTAATAATGCGCAAAATGACAACATTTTTGCAAAACAAGTAATAGCTGGTCTCCTATTCTGTGAGCAAATTTTTGAGAAAATTAAACAAGGTGAGACAACCAAAAGCATAACTCCCGCAAGATGTCAACTAAACAATATGTTTCTCTTGTGTGTCACACTTTCGCCACTTAATTAGAAAGATCCTAAGGTTTGGCTTTTGTATTTTTGTCATTTTCTTACTTTTTTATATTTAATCACGTGGTGTTGTTTTTCATTACCAGCTACACCCTTTCTTAGAATGCTTTTCTCAGAATCAAATAATTTGTTTTAGTTATCAAATCTGGCAAGTAATACTAGGCTTCATTGGGACAAGACACTAATTTGCAATCGTGTTACTGCTAGGTGAGCACAGCTAGCAATCGCAGGCGATTATGCTGCTTAATAA
Source organism: Rhopilema esculentum (assembly GCF_013076305.1). The sequence continues at coordinate 1,649,056 of NW_027019322.1, forward strand.
AATTGTTGACTACATGCAGGATGGAAGTACCTTTTCTTGTAGTTCTTTTTTCAAGAAATGAATAACCTTTATATGAAATATGAAATAGCCTTTGTTTACTGGCAATTAGATTGACATAAAACTCTGGCTTGCTAAAAGTGAGCATCTACATAATACCCAATCGATACCAATAAATTAATAAAGAACTTGCATATTAGTGTTATGTCCTGTCCTACTGCAGGTTTAATCAGGTGGCTTTTTATTTTGTAGTACCTTAAGCGCTCGAAGTTAATATATGTGAGTGTCGATGTAATATTGTACTTGATGATTGTGTGGTGTCGATATTGTTATTTTAAAGGGTATAGCAAGGTCATTCTAATTATAAACTCCCGTCAGTAGAGATTTCTTACTAGATGTCTTCTTTAGAAATACTGTTGGGACTGGGCTGGGTAAAATTGGCAAGTTATCTGGGGAGCGTGTTGAGCCAACGGTAGATTTCCATAGAAACCAACATACACAATTCGAAAAGCTTTCCAACAAGTACAATTTGAATAGCTTTACCAAATGATCATTTGCATAGCTAACTGTTATTTTAACTAGGTTACTAATTCTTTTTTTATTAGCAAATTGTAGCTTCTTATTTCTTATCAATAACAAAATGACGTAGTATTTAAAACTGGTTTAGGTCCCATTTACGCGCGCTCAGATTTGCTGCTGCCCGCCCTAAAGAGTCAACCCGTCTACAGTCAAATCTCTTCAAGTTTACATGATAATAGCAGCCAACCCGGGTCAACCCGCCTTTCCATGTAACCCTTCTTGGCGGTAGGTTTGACAGGTTGCCTTCTTCTGAAGTTTTCTCGCGTGAAATCGGGGCTACTAAACCCGGGTTCGTGTAAACACTTCGTTTTTACATTTGAGCTAACAAGTTAAGCTAACCCGGGTGAGCTCAACCCGTTAAAGGAACCAGCTGACCGGGGCTCGTGTAAGCGTAAATTTGTTTTACTGCAGCTTGTTGACCTGACCCGGAGTGGAATCTAGCCGGACTTGTGTAAACGGGGCCTTAGTGGGACAATTTACCATACCGAATGTCAGCAGTTCTGTTATGAATCAGATTCGGAATCTGTAATATTGGATCTCATTTTAGCAGGCATTTCTGTAAGCTCCATTCGGACCCTTGGCAGGTTTCTCAGTTCTCTGTCGAGACATGCATAATCCTCACAATTACGGGCTTAAGAAATGATGGACATCGAAATAGAACGGTCTTCAAAGTAGAAAAGAAAATAATTGCTATGAAAGAAAAAATTATACTTGCATATTTCTATACCTAGCTTTACATCTTTATGTATTTACCATTCATACTGTTTGAAAGAGGGCAATTGAAGAAAAAATCGATTGCTAGCCTCAGTTGCATTGAGAAATATTTATCTCTATGCTCTACAGAATCAGCCTGCATGCAGCTTCTACGCTCCTGACGAAGTGCTACCTCTACGCCAGGAACGTAGAGGGTGCACATAGACTACTACAGAACCTATTCCATTCCACAAAACTTCATGGAAAGACGGTCTGAGGTATTGTGGGCCTGGGGCCGAAAACGTCAGCGCGCCTTTTTTTCTTTCTAAATTTTATATTTTTCTTTTGTGTGGGGGCCTATTCTGGTTACCCATGTGCGTAGGGTCTTGGGCCATGGCCGCCCTGGACCCCTAAAACCGCCACTGATTTCATGTGATTGAAGCTCCTTCAGTGCATTATCATTTTTCTGTTGTTTTCAAAGTCGTTTTTTTCACATTATCAAAGTAGGCGATAAAGTGCCTTTTTCAACTGCTTGGTTGGCCAAAATTCAATCTAAAAGAAAATAAATTGTGTTTTTTGCGCTTCATTGTTTAATTTCCCCAAGACATGAAGCATTGACCATACAGGTTTGAGACCCCGTTTACACCGTGCCGGATAAATTTTATCCGCATCAAAATTAGTTCAGATAGACGTCGTGTTTACACTAGACCCACGCTATCCACACGAATTTGAGAGCGGCTATCCGAACAAAAATAGTTCACCTAGGAAAGTGGATTAAATTAGTTCGGATAGCTATGTGGTACAGTGTAAACGGTTTTATCCGGATAAATTTTATCCACATCGTATCTTGCTCGAAAGCGATTGGCTATTTCTTCCTATTTAGTTTTCACTGTCTCCTAGTCGCTAAATACTCTTGTTAAAAGTGCAGTACCTTCGTCAATCCACATTAAACTGGCATCTTTGTCAGCCTTCCCCACTTTCTTCGCTAGTTCAGCGTCATTTTTTTCACAGAATGAATTATTAAAACTGACTTTGCCTAATTTGTTTTGACAATATCTTCGGACTATGTCTGAAAGAGAAGCAGATGATTCTGAAGAGAGAATTCAAAGTCTTTTTACGTTGGCGGGAATTTAGTTGTTATTTGTTGCCCAGAGATGACTTTGTTTTGGACGTTCTGTGCACAATTTAAATCACGTGGCTGCAGTTATCCGGCACAATGTAAACGGGAGGGCAAAGTAGACAAAATTTGTGCGGCACAGTGTAAACGCAAATCAATCCGAACAATTTTGTGCGGATAAAATTTATCCGGCACAGTGTAAACGGGGTCTAAAGCCTAGCGCACACTAGCGATTTTTGTCGCCAGCGACGGCGATTTTTGTCGCCAGCGACGGCGATTTTTGTCGCTGGCGACTAAATGTTTTCCCCCGCACACTTGCGATCTTTTCTGCCTTGGCCAATGATTTTTGGTCTCCACCTCATAATGAACCTCGATAAAAATGACCAGAAACTAACAATCAAATTTGTTTAATACCCATGCATGTGCCTGGACATCCTCAGATATTACGGGATGGGAAAATTTAGACAAAAACAAAGAAAAATATTGCCAGCTTTGATTCAACCAGGCCACATTTAATGGCAAAAAATTAGGCCCAAAATTGTAGATTTAGCTTGGCCTAAATTATGCTACTTATTTTATTTTCTTTTCTTTTGTACTGTAGAGAACCCAACACATGAGTTTTATTCACAATTTGTTTGTTATCTGTTTTACTGTTAGTTGCTAGTAGATAGTAAAACCTACATCGTACGAGATTTTTCGCTTATAGGCAACCCATACTGCTAAAAGGATATATCAATAAAAGTGCAGTTGTTAGTGCAATGAGAGAGAAATCTTGTTCGTGTTTATCCAAATACGTTTAAAAATAATTGAGAGCAGTAGTACCCGATCGTGGCACTAAGTGCATCAGCAAGCTCAGCCACGGCTGCAGCTTTTGCCGTCCTATCGTCGTATTGTCGAGAGGATATGGCGTACAAGCAGGGTTTCTCGCGCTACAAATCGACTAACAAATCCTCTTAATGCGTTGTCCAAGAAAACGAGCATGTTCCTGTGACCTCCATCTTGTCAACACACTTTCCACGTGCCTTAAAAACACTTAATGATTGGCTGATCAACAAGAATTTGTTTTTGCGCCCCGCACACTTGCGATTTTCAGTTTTTAGTCGCTGGCGACAAAAACAAATATCTAGCATGTTAGATATTTGTTTCTGTCGCTGGCGACAAAAATCCTGCGATGTTTTTCCCCGCAGACTAGCGATTTTAGTCGCCAGCGACAAAAATCGCCGTCGCTGGCGACAAAAATCGCTAGTGTGCGCTAGGCTTAAATTACAGTTTGATTACATATTAGAAAACAGTTGAAAGGGTTTTTATGTTCATTCAAACAAACTTTGTATTACAATTGATGCAATAACACCTATGCAATCTCTTTCTCATACTCGCCGCCCTTTTATCTAAGATCCCTACAAAGGATAGGCAGAACCGAGTGAAATTGTTCCCCAAAGAGTTTTTTCCTGTTTTTAGGGGGACCTGATAGATACTTTAGAGGTGCTTTTTCGGTAAGTGTACAAACTTGCCAGAACTACAGCTTGGTCTTAATTTGTTCTTAGCTTTTTACCAATTTTGAGGTTCGTGTTTTTTAAACTGTTCTTATAAAAAAGAGTGTAATACTCATTGGAGATCCATACTAAGCCCCCTCCAAGCATCCGCCACGCCCATGTTATTAAAAAACCTACAGTGAGTCATTTTCCGCAGTAATTTTAAATTTAGAGAAATGCTGAAACAATAAGAGTAATAAACTTATCTTTTTATCGACAAGATAGCGATGGTTTGTTCAACATCAAACCTCAATGTTCCACAAACCAAATCATCTTTATTGTCATTTTCAAATTATATTTCATGTAAGTTTGCTATTACTGTGAAAATTGGGTAACTTAAAAACACATATCGGTAACAAATCAGACTTGTTAGACCTCTTGTGCTTTATCTGTAATGCATCTTACTGATTATATTGCATCCTACTCGTCAGATTTGCTGCCAAAGATGCCTGTTAACAATGATACAATGCCTGCCCAACCATAGTCTATTGAAAGGACTGGTTAGGAATGTCCAATGAGTCACGTGATTTATGTTGGAGCAAGCCCTTTTGGTGGTCACGTGACGACGAGCCTGCATCAACTCTGCGAACACAAAGATGGCGAATAGAAGCGACGAAATTGATCTAGACATTTCTGAATCACTGTGTATCTCTGAAATTGTGTTAGAAGATCAGGATCTTTTATTCGATGTCACTTTTATTTCCGACGAGGAGATACATGAGTTTATTGGTCTACATGATTTTGGTTGTGGTGAGTGTGGGAAAGAATTCAAGTCAAAGAAAGGCCTAAACATGCATTTGGCGAAGACGCACGGAAACACTTCAAATATAGCTATAGAAGAGGAGCAGTCATATATTTCCGATATCGATTTCTCTACTTTGGTAACTAAGGTCCTGCACAAAGTTACAGTCGAAGGGATCTTTCCAGAGGAGATCCGAAAAGCGTTCCCCACCGCACTCCCAGGAAATTTGTGCGGAGTTCTATCTGTGCTGGCCCAGAAATTTTTGGCTACAAAAAGTAAAGAGACTTTTTATGCAAGCTATTGTGAGGTAATAGCGAATTTGTATAAATAATCCCTCATCAAAAGCCGGAGCTTGTAAGTCTTTTTCTTGTAAAATTAGGGCCTGAACTGATCGCTTTGGCGAAAGAGAAGGATAGTGCAAAGAAAGATAAAGGCAAGAAGAAACCAATATGTTTCATAAAAGAGGAAGAAAGAGGGCCTTTGGCATATGTGATGGGTGCTGTAATATCAAAACTTTATAAAAAGTCAGCTTATGGTCATAGCACTTCACTTTGGAAAGAGCAAATTGAGAGCTTATTCACTGAAACTTTGCGTGTTCCCATTGAAGAAAACTCTTATTTATCCGAGCTTGATAGAGGGGGCCTTTGGAACCCCTCAGAAAAGCTGCTTAGGATTGCCGAGAAAATTGAAATGAAATTCCGTGTGGAGGTCCAGAAGAAAGCCAAAACAATTCCAATTAAAGAAATTATAAATGATGTGCTGAGTGACTCAACTGTTGTGTCTGTCTGGGATTCAATAATTTTAGATCATGAAGGTGCAGAGGTTGACCAAGAGTGTGCATGTCTTTGTTTACATAATATTGTTAAAATGTTTGTTAGAGTTAGAAGCTTTTCTCATGCAAAGGATATTTTTAAAAGTTATCAAATTGAGCAGAAACTGGCTAAAAAGCAAAAATCCCTAAGAAAAGGACTTAAACTGCAAGAAAAAGACTCTTCTGCTTGTTAACATTTGTTTCTTTACCTTAGTATATTACTTTTCAGTAGCTGAATTTTTTATTCTGCACTCATTTTAGACAATAACTTATCTTCTAATAATACCTACTGCTTTGTGTCTCAAAGGCTGCCTTAATGTTCCTTATTTTTTCATTACCCTCTTTCTTGTACAACTACTGGAGGGCTTGATAGGGAAGGGGGTACCAAAATATATACCTTTTTATGGTATACAAAATATATAAATAACAGTGTTCAAGAATGGTACAATCGAATGGTTCGATCAGACATCACATGTTTTTTAAGTTCAGATGAACATCATTTCAAAACAACTCAACAGAACAGCAACTTGTCAACTAAAACTACAAAAGCCTATCAGTATAAATTAATACAGTTATTCCTAAGAGAAACTACAATAAAAGCAGCACATAAAAGCAATATCAAAGCTAGACATAAACAAGAAAAACTCAATTAGGGGGGGAAATCATACCTTATTTAATTTATTAACAATTTATTAATTATTATTGTTTTGGGCACATATTTGAATTGTTTACTTTTGGTAGTTAGCTAAAATCTAACAAGGTATAATGTAACATGACAAGTTATTCATAAAAATGTTTCTTTACTTAAAACAAAAATCATACTAAATGGAAATTTAAATAGAATAGCTCAGGTGAATTCCCTGCAAAGGAGGACCACAAAGGCATTTATTTTTAAAATGAGGGGTTTAGGCTACAAAATATTAATGAATACTTTGCTGAGGAATTTTAAATACTCAAGAGAATTAATTCAGCAACCTGGTTTTGAAAACTTTTTTGGTAATGGGTCCTCATTTACATCTTGCCATTTTGTCTTCTGTTTCCCCCTAGTGTTACCCTGCACCAATGTCCTTTGCATGTTAATGATCTGGTCATTGAATCCAAATTCATTTGCACTTGGATTCTCGGAGCGTCTGCCATGGCTTCTTTGGTAACCGAAATTTAGGAAACACATCAATATCATCTAAATCGAAATGAATTTCGCACAAATGAAAAGTATTTGCGCGAAACTGCCTTTCCAAATCGGCATCTTTAACTCTTGTCCTACACACAATCCTTATCCACTCAGCTCGTGCTTCCTCCTTCTTATTACGTGTATCCTCTCCATCTTTGTCACTTAGTTGGTATTTTAAAAAACGACAGTTTTGCACCTGATGAGGCCCTGCTATTGTGACAACCAAGAAACCCGCAGTTTTCTCCGGGCATTATGTAAAAGATGAAGTAAAAAACGAGACGATAGTAAAGATCACATTATTACGCTGTCATTCTGGCCTACTGAATTTTCTCTATTCTGAGACCGAGATGATGCCGGCTCGTCGTCACGTGACACAAAATTACCATAACAATAACATAGCGATCGAAAGACAATAGGATTCCTAACCAGTCCTTTCAATGGACTATGGCCCAACTGCCTCCAGTGAAATATACTTGGCAATTTGAGAATGAACCAACAATTCTTTTGGCTGGGAATGGAGTATATAATATTGATGAATTTGCTTATCTCGACTAACTTATCTTCGAAGCGTTCAACATTTGAGCAAAAGAAAATAAATTTTTGTTCCATTTGCCGAAAAATGAAAAGTTTGGGGTGCGCAGCACCTACCCGCCAGGCTACGCCCCTGCGGTGAAGGTTTTGCTGAATTAGGAGCTAACCTACGACCTACGAGCTGCATTTTCTTGTAGTTGCGTTGTATATTAATTTTCTTATATTTTTCATTGCTTCTCCCATAATTGGACGTAGCTTTGTGATCTTCGTCAAACAAAAAAACAGCAAGATTTAGGAAAAATGAACAAAATTTTATGACAGTTTGTTTTCATGCTCTGCTATTTTAAATGTTCGTGGTTGCATTGATAGATGGGCACTCTATCTTTTTTGCTATAAAAGATTGTATTGCAAAGCAACCAGCAGACTCGTTTTGGACTCCATTTTCTGAAAAAACATTGTGCTGGGCAGTGGTCAAATGACAGAATGATAATTACGTCACATCTTATTTGCATAATCACGTGATTACCACCAAAATGACAGTGAAGTAAAGTTACGTCAAGTTAGTAAGAAGGTTGCGAGCATTGCCAGTGGAATTTGACAAATCCAAGATGACCAGCAGCTCGAAAATTCGATGCACTAAATTTTTCTTCATTCTTTTCAACTTTGTGTTCTGGGTGAGTATTCCTGAATGTAAATGTCTGTGGGCTAGTTCTAGCTCAAATATATTTATTTGGAATTGTTCGAATCTGCCCTCGGCCTAAGTTCGAGTTGGCAAGGTCTCGAACAAAATGTGGGCTAGTTCTTGAAAAGTTATATACCCTGCTGCCTATGCAGAGATTTTGTGAGTTGATGTTGTATTGGTATGTTTTTATCTTGCGGAATTTTGAATAAATTAACGATCACATACTAAGACCTTTTAGAATTTTTAATGGGCTTTTTTGGCGATTCAGTGTCGATAATACTTGTTTTCAAACATGGCATTGTCTACGCGTAAAGTAAATGAACAAGATAAGGCAGTTTATTGCCGATGCTGTAAGCAAACAAAAAATGATGCTGCAAATGAAGCTTTTTTCACAGGGTAAGATTGGTGGATGACTCAGGGTAGATCTTTTTTGGGATTGTCGTTTGAAAAAGATATTTGAAGGAAAGTCACACTTCTGAAAGCGAAAGGCTTTAGACGTGGTTGATTTCCCGCATACTTCATTCAAAGGCAATTGTCTGTTGCAACAATTGAAACAAAGCGAAACAATTGCGTGAAAACTTTCTGTCAATTATTATTTTTTCCATTGAATGAAGCCGCAAATTTATTTTCAGTTTGGTCTCATTCAGACCTGTCAACCTTAAATTGTCAAAACCTGGAGATTTTAGATTTTTCCTAAAGAAAATCAGGGAGATTTGGTCAAAATCAGGGAGATCACAGTAATTCATTAAGGGAATAAATATACCTGATAAGATGTTGTGCTCGGCAAACAGTTTATGACAAAAGTGATCATGAGAAGTATCTTCATAATAACTTTTAGTGCTTTTTTGTTAATCAGTAAGCACTGACAAAAAATTGTTGTCACATGAAAGTCAATGTGACCATAATATCTTAATTATACCTCTGTAAAAAGAAAACATACACAATGAATGGACCTGTCTTTGAAGCAACAGATGCGCAGTTCAATCCAACATTCAGTGAAGAATCTTCCTAAACATTCTGATAAACATCTTTGAAACCGTGAGAAATATTTTAAAAACCAGGAGACTGGGAGAAAGCATTCAAAACTGGGAGTCTCCTGGCTAAACTAGGAGGGTTGACAGTTCTGTCTCATTTCATCAGTCTCATTTCAATACGTTAGCACGTAGAGCGTGATATATCATAGAGTTGAAGAAAATAAGACTACATGGTTTATCTCTACAAGCCTTTTTCATGAGTAACTCACTCTTCAGAAGATGTTGATATACTGGAATATTCCTCAAATAAATAGATAATACAATACAGAAGGTGTTGCATAATGTGTGAGGTTATACAAAAGGTGAATAAGAGGTGGTACATAAAAGAATTTAGGTGTTACATAATAGTGTTTTGTTTCTATGGCGGCAAGAAGTTTGTTTCGTTTGTTGAGTGTTGATAATTCGGGGTGGCAGATGATGAGGGTCTTTTCTTTAATGCAAAGGCTGCATCTTTTGTTTTAGCTGCTGTAGGATGGCTTTTTTGATAGGATGTGCCAGGAAATGGAGTGGTCGATGTTATTGTCTTTTATTGTCTATTTATTATAGATCTTCAAGAAAAACACTCTCATGTAAATGTTTCGACCGAAGTCTTCATCAGTAATACTTTACAAATCAAACAGAGCTATCATATACAAAATCAATATATATATGTATTCAAAAGCTCATAGTTGTAAAATGTTTAAACGATAGTAAATGAAATATAAGAAAACACTTTCGTAAGACGTTTCGCTTTAGCTTCATCAGTAATAACTTTGCAAAATCAGAGGAGCCTACTTATCAGCTTAAATTACAATAGAACAATAAGAAACAATAGAAACCTAGGGGACACTTGCCTAATACAATACATATTGTTAAATGTGTAAGAATGCAGATTGTCATGGGGAACTGGGAGAGAAGTGAATAGAAAGGTAGAAAAAAAAGAATGTGATGGAGATGCTGGTGTTGACTGCAGGCGCGGATCTAGGCCGGTTGCACAGGTTTCAAAAAACCGGTCAAATTCTAAGAGCTATGTTTCTCTGTAAATCTTGAATTTTTGATCTAAATTTCAATTGCAACAATTGCTGCATTTCTCCTTGACTGACTACAGTTATTCTGTTTATATACTGAATTAAGCCTTCACAAGAGTTTGACAGAGTTCCCAGCTTCTTCATCTTTTATCTCAAAGTATCCCAGGAATTCAAAATTGAGGAAATCAGCAGCCATTCGATGTGACAGCTTGGAGTATGCTATCTATGCGCCAATACTGAAACCGGTGGCTTTTGTTTTCTGAAAACCTGTGAAAACCGATGCCCATATGTTTCCCTCATGCCAGAAAAACTGGTGACCAAAAAGCATACTCAATATCGATATCCATAGCTCGAAAGAATGGAGGCTTTAAAACAAAATGATACAAAATGGAATACGGATGCAAATAAGAATCTGAGGTTTTATATCAAGAGGACTAGATGTTTTTTCTCGGAAGATTTCATGAAAATAAGAATGAAAGTTGCAAGAAGAGGATCAAAGGCCAGCCATGCTGAATGGAGTAAAATTCCGACATATTAGATGAAAGTGTGGGCAAAAACACACAGGGCTGTAATGGGGTAAAGTACACCAAAACCTGTCAAAATTTTGGCTAGATCCGCGCCTGGACTGTCTCACAACAGATGAAAGCCATAAAATTATAAACACAAGAATGAGAAGATAAGATTAAAATAAAAGAGCCGACATTAAAAAATAAAAAAATACAAAAAAATTAAAAACCGTATAAGAATATATAAATGTCCTATGTATCTACCTGCCTAGTATTAAGACCCATTGGAGAGAAAGTATTTAAGCGATATTGCCAAAAACTTTCCCTCCTCCTATCATTACCTGTTAACCTATCTATGACCTTAATACTTATGTCATTCAGGAACCCCGATGTCCTTCCTCAGAAAAATGTCTGAAAAATTCCATCTGGGGCACTGAAGACCCTAACTTCAACTTACGACTACATGCCTTGTAATTATTAAAACTAAGCCTAAAAGGTGTGCATGTGCTACCTACATACTGGACATTACAGACATTGCACTTGATCAAGTACACAACATTGGACAAGTCACAGTTAAGCAAATAGTTAATCTTATATTCTTTACCTGTAGTGCTAGACTTGAAATTATCGCTGTTAGACACGACTTTGCACACAGGGAAGGTTTAGACGCCGTAATGGAGGCCCTGGATAGACGGGAAAATCGAAGCATGGCTACTGACACATTAGCTGGGCTCGCTTCCTTAGTATTAGAAAATAACTATTTTGAATTTAATGATAGGTTTTATAGGCAGAAGTTAGGTACGGCTATAGGCACGAAGTTTGTTCCGGCCTATGCCAGTTTTTTCATGACTAGGTTAGGGGAGAGGTTGATGGATACCTTTGCTGACGAGCCCCTTGTCTGGATGAGATTTATCGATGATATTTTCTTTATCTGGACACAAGGGGAGGATAGGTTGAAGTTATTCATTGACCATCTCAACAGTAGCCATGACACAATTAAGTTTACCAGTGAACATTATACTGAATCTATTAGTTTCTTAGATGTCATGGTAAAAGTAGGAGAGGAGGGAGTCCTTATGGCACACTTATTTTGTAAGCCAGCTGATACCCATCAGTTCTTACATAAGAAGTCTTGTCACCCTTGGCATACAAAGAAGGCATTCCCCTATAGTCAGGCTCTTAGGTATTGTGGGATTTGCTCAGATGATCACCAGTTTAAGGAACATGTAGGTAACCTCGCTGGATGGCTTAAGGATAGGGGGTATGAAGAGTCCTTAGTTAATAAACAAATAGAGAGGTTATGTAGGCTAGACAGGGAGACTCTTCTGGAAAATGCAGGAAATAGGAAAACCAACGAAGGGAGGGCTGAGAGGGTTCCATTCATTATTGCATACCATCCGGCACTTAATGGATTGGGGAACATTGCCAGGAAACACCATGCCTTGCTTGCTGGTTCAGAAGAGCACAAGGAGGTGTTTCCTGTGCCACCAGTAGTTGCTTAAGAATCTTAAGGATATCTTGGTTAGGGCTAGACTTACTGGTGGAAGGGAGAAGGGACACAATAACAGGGGAAGTTCGTGTTGTAAGAAGTCCAGATGTCAAGTGTGTGAAGTCATGTCTAACAGCGATAATTTTAAGTCTAGCACTACAGGTAAAGAATATAAGATTAACTGTTCATTTAACTGTGACTCATCCAATGTTGTGTACTAGATCAAGTGCAATGTCTGTAATGTCCAGAATGTAGGTAGCACATGCACGCCTTTCAGGCTAAGTTTTAATAATTACAAGGCATGTAGTCGTAAGTTGAAGTTAGGGTCTTCAGTGCCCCAGATGGAATTTTTCAGACATTTTTCTGAGGAAGGACATCAGGGGTTCCTGAATGACATAAGTGTTAAGGTCATAAATAAATATATAATAATTACCAACCAAAGGAATACAAATGTTGATTTAAAATTTGTACAGAGGCAGCTAGCTCCATCCCAAGATTTAATCTCCTTTTTAAAGTTCAAACAGGGTGATATGCTCCCAAGTATCCTAACAGATTCTAAACCTCCAGTTATCAAGTTTACTTGAAAAAATACAGTAACCAGTATGCCTATACTATTGCAGTCATCAAATCTTGGTGTCATGCTCTTTGACCCCAACAAAATTGCTGCATCACCTATTAGAAAGATTTGTTTTTTTCATCACCCCAAACAGACTAACCCCCAAGTAGCTAAATGAAAAAGAGGCAGTGTTTGTAAAAACAAGTACCTCACGGTTCCTAAAGGGTTTTCTGTTATTTTATCCAATATCGAATGAACAGAATTAACACTTGTTTGTTTCATTTTCTAGCTCACTGGGCTGGCACTACTAGTCATTGGAATATGGAGCCGGATCTCTCTTATCAAGTACATGAAGCTGTCAACCAGTATAGATTATAACATGGCACCTTATATCATGATTGGTTGTGGCAGTTTCATCATTCTTGTTGGATTCTTGGGTTGCTGGGCAAGCCTTAAAGAGCATCCCTGGGCACTGGTTCTGGTAAATTTAATGATAAATGGCCATTTTCAATCTTTATTAGATTTTTGAACCTTTCATACCATCAGAAATTAAAGTGAATATCAGGTTTCTAGTTATTATCATTTTTAATTTCAGTTGAGAGTTAATCTTTTTTTAATTTTGTTTGGCCCATAAAAAAATTAGAACTTTTGGGTTATAGATTTTTGGGAAATGTTGCGTTGATAGGTAAGAGCTGTTACAGTGTTACAGTAAAGATTCCCTGTATAATGGCCCAACTGAACTAAACATCGTTGTCATGCAACATTTAAAAATGAATTGCAACAATGTCAGCTACCATGTTTCAAATGTTGCTGCAATTTTTTCCTACCTTTGTTTCAACATTTTCAAGCATTTTTGATCCTGTGAGTCCTTGAATTAGCCCCTGCCTTTGAATCAGCCCCACTTCAAAGAAAAATAGATACCTGGGGGCTTTTTCTGGACTTACAGTCTGTGTTGTAGTTTGGCCTGCTTTTCAGTAGGCAGTTCTGGTATTTTTATGGTTTGCATGTAACTTTGCTCAAGCAAATAAATAAGAAATTTAGTTTGCAAGCCAATAAGAGGCACAAGGAGAAATTTCTGTAAAACTAAACTTAGACTAATTAAGTAAGATATTTCATCACTTACCAAGATGCTCTGCAAAAAGAAGTTTTGCTTATAGAATGCATCTCATAAAGATTACAACAACAGTGGTTAAGCATAGAACTTTCCAAGATATTTCTTACATTTGTTGCATTTAAATAAACAAAACAAAATAGAACAATCTTTTTTCTCTGTCTGGCAGAGAGCATGAGGTCTGGCCAGTCAGAGCAGCAATTTGCAGAAATTTATGTTTTTGGTTTTGGCATTTCAGAAAACTCAGAATTATGGTAGCAATAAAGCTTTTCTTTGAAATAAATGATAATAAATTTAAAAATAATGAATAATAAAGTAACGAATAATAATTTATTATAATAATAAATTGAATTAAAGAATAAATAAAGTAATGATAATGAAGGCATTTTCAATGTTTATCTTCCTTTGTATTTTGTTCTCTTTTCCCATTCCGCGGATTTTGCACCTGTCAATCATGGTAACAACAACTTTTTCCTTAAGCGCCCAACAGTTTTCAAGCCTGCTGCTGATTTTCATTAACAGAGAATACAAGTTGAGCCAGAGTTTTTTGTGCATTTGCAACATCTGATCTTTCAAGATGCAACAAAACTCTGATTATGCATCTGTACAACTTCAGACAAATGCCTTGCTTGCATAAAGTTTTTTAAAATCTTCTCTACTAAGGCATCAGTTTCAGTAATTGTTTTGTTTCTTACAGTACATGATCATTCTGGTATTGTTGTTCATTGCCGAGCTTTCTGCCGGCATTGCTGGATATGTGCTTCGCAATAAGGTCAGTTGAGTGTCGTTCTTTTTTAATGAGTTTGCTGCACAGCTTGCAAATTCTTGTCCTCGTTCAACTAAAATGCCCAAATATCAAGGGGAAATTTTCATCTATATTATGTGGATATAAATGGCTTTTTTGATAGCTTTTTTGTAAATGAAAGCAGACAGACCTGTTATAACAGCACTTAATATTTTATCCTGTAATATTTTTACATACCTTTAAGTTTTGTCCAAATATGTTTTATCAGAAAAGCATCAGTAAGGGGAGATGTCAGATTATTTTTAGAGGTTATAGTGTATTGTTTACATCAACCCTGGTCATATGATAATGCAGACTAATAAATGCCCTCGCAAAATCATGTCTTGTTCACAGGGAACAGGAAGAGCATATTCCTAATATTCCTAAATGAAAGGCCAAGTTGCTCATGAAAACAAAGCATTATTGCTTCACACATTATATGTCATTACATTAAACAGTTTGTTTACAAATTGCTGGCTGGTAGTCTTGCTTCAAGACAACCAAAAGCTAGGCAGTCATGAACAGATAATACTCTATCACCCCCCCCCCCCCCCCCCCCCGCCCCTCCTCAAGCCTTGGAAGACTTCCTTTGAATTTCCAAATATTCACCTGTACTTTTTTTACATTTGATGTGTTCACTCACCACAATGCACAGTAGCAAATTTTGTTCATTCAAATGACAAAAGTTTCATTCATATTATTAAAGCACAATTAAATGCATATTTACTGTTTTTAGTTAAAAACTGGCTTGGAGAATGGAATCAGAGATGCCATTGAGAAATATGGAAATGACACTAAAGGTGACATAAAAAAGGCAGTGGATGATGTTCAAAGCAAAGCATTCCATTGCTGTGGTGCAGACAGTTACAAGGATTGGCTAAAATATGGAGTTGTGCCAGATTCATGTTGCAAAGATACAAAGAACTGCAAGACAAAGGCATCAAGTGAACTGTATTCAGAGGTAATATAGCAGATATTTATCTACCTTATGTCCTTTAAACTGGTATCTGTCATAGGAAGGGACTGTCAAAGTCTGACAAAGAGCAAGAAGCAAAGAACAATTGCCAAGAGTAAAAAGCAAGAGAGTTGCCTGCCAGTGCATTTGAGCCAGTTGCAACATCCACTGAATGCTAAGTTTCTTAGTTTTAAAACACCTTGAAAAAAATTTTCTAGTTTGAAAGACTTTCCCTATTTACTACGCTGATAACTTCCAGGGGTCGCTTTTCAGTGATGCACATCTGGGCTGTTTCTAGAGAAAAACATTTACTGGTTTTTCAATGTTTTCCCTTTGATGCCCCCTCTTTCTTGACACTAACTACATACAATTATGTTCATGATAATTGTATATTTACTTTATTTTGTAGGGCTGTGTAAGTTCAATGCAAAAGTTCTTCAAAAACAAGTTTGCTATTATTGGTGGAACTGCTCTTGGAATAGCATTTTTCCAGGTATTGAAATAGCACTTTTGCTCCTTTTTACAGGCATTAAATTCTGATTTTCTCAAAACATAAGAGAGTTTTATTAGAAATTGTAGTAGCAAGATGGTCCAGTTTCCATGAATAGCTTAATACTTACCAGCTTTTGTTGAAAAGAGGATAGAATTACATAATAATAGGAAAAAAGCAGTTGGGTTGAACAGTTTTTTTCTCTAACAGTTGGAAAGGACTTTATTTTATTGTTTGCTGTCTATGATTATCGAACAGTGTCCTGGTCCTTCCTCTCGATGTGACAACACCTCGTGATTCCTACGCCTGGAATTACAGAGAGCTGGAACTCTCCTTACTCTGAGGGAAAGTTTTGTCTTGTCAGGGACTCGAACCACAGAAATTTAGGTTTGTAATCAGTGACCGAGCCTTCCTCGCACCTTTGCGAAAGGACTTTGGACTATGTAAATTGTCAGATTTCTACTGTTGACTAAAACGTTAATGCTTTTTGGCAAAAGCCTTTTCTTTGTTACTTCAGAGCAACATTGAAATATAAGAGTATATATATTCAAGATGTAACAAATTTTCTGGACCTGACAGGAACCATATTGACTCAGCCCCAATTTCGAGTAGTTGTTTTGAACAGGCTGGCCGTAATGCATCTTATCTTTAAAAGAGTGAACCATTGCTTTATGAATAACAGATTAAGTTCCTCTTTTTCTCAATTTCAGATTCTTGGAGTTATTTGTGCATACTGCCTTGCCCGGTTCATTCGTGAAGTACGATCGTATGAAAAATTCTAATACAAACAGACTTGTTTGAACACAACTCTACTTTCAATTCATATTCCTTATTTGCTAAAGAACATCATATTTGATATAATTCTCGTAATTTAATAGCCATTATGAAAGCCTGAAAATGTAGTCGTCGTTTGTTCTGCATCAGCGAGTTTAAATTATTTGATTTGTGTGCCTAAGTAAGATTAAATTGTAAAGCAAGTCTTAAATTTGTGCAACTGTACTATACCAAAGTGGTTAATACTGTATCGTTACGTAGTTGGTTAGTCTTATGACCAAACACAACCTTGCCGTTGGATATATAGATTTTTTCATTGATTCATATGATATCTCTATTTTACATGCCGATTCTGTGTCACATTATTGTACTTCGTACTTTTCAAAAGCGGGGTAATTTCCCACGTTTGTCTCAAGCTTGAGAAGTTAAGCTCAAGTTTACATGTATTATTCCAACTGGAACTCAAAGGAAGAGAATGAAGTCGTTGTTCCTAAGCTTTACAAGTGCAAGTAGTCACTTATAAGTAATATTTTCTTCCAAAGAGTGGTATACGTATTTGTCACAAGGTTTAAAGTTGAGATCAAGTTTTCCTGTATTTTTCCAACTGAAACTCAAAGGAAGAAAACGAAGTCGTTGTTCCTAAGCTTTACAAGTGCAAATAGTCACTTATAAGTAATATTTTCTTCCACGGAGTGGCCGTGAGCGGGATAATGATATTCTTTGCAGTTAAAGTCTCGTCGAAAGACAAACCTCTTCTTAACGACCTTTGCTTGACTCGCCTACAAAGTTTCCTGTTTTTTTCTCAGATAAAACTACTCGAAAGAGACTAACAACTTTGTTAGTCTCTTTGATATAAATTTAGAACTTAAATGTATGGACAGACGCACGATTCCAGACAGGTCGTAGGCACGCCTTGAGCATTGAATGAAAGTCGTACCCAGACCAGACTAATCAAATATACAAGTGAAAACCATTAACTCCAATTTAAATGCATACATATTTTCACTCTTGTGGGAATATTAATGGTCAATAACTCCATATCAGTTTAAAGTGATTTCTCGTTAGCTTTTGTATACAGACTTTGCTGCCCTAGATCTACACATTTCAAAATACAGGGGTACTATGACCCAAAAAGCTTTCAGCACGTACAGATACGTATCAATGCAGGGAATGTAAAGGGCGGGAAAACGCATATGATTAACAAGCTTTAACAAGCGTCAACAGTGTTGCCACACGTAGGGATTGCTACCTACTTTGGGGATTTTCAGAAGTTTATAGGTTGTAAGGAAAATCTACGGGATAAATCAAGAAAAGTAGGTAGTTTTCTGGAAATTGTAGGGATTTATATTTGTTTGCGGCCAAACAATTGCTTGTTTTTCATAGCTTTGTACATCAATTTTCGCTGAATTTTCATGCAAATGCAAGAAGTAGCTATGAAAATATACTCCGCAAAAAACGCAAAACCATATTTTACGTCAGATTAACATCTTACAAAAGCATTACTTTTTATAGTTGAATAATTGTTATGATCCTCGATCTTTATGGCTTTTAAAAATAGACTTTCGCTGAAAGTTGTCCTTAGAAGTGTGGGTAGACGAGGGTAAAAACGTAGGGATATTTTGAAAAATGTAGGGATTTGTGGGGAGAATCCACGCTGACATGCGTAGGTGGAAGTAGGTAGAAATCGCCTGCGCAGTAGGGAGAAACGCTAAGTCGAGCGTGGCAACACTGAGTGTCAATGATGCCGTTGTGGAAAATTGAAAAAGCCATTAGGGGCTGGACCATACAATGATGGCCCTCAAGATGGCAGGCAAGGAGAACAAGAATTTGAAATGCCAGCAATGTCAATTTGGTCGTTAGTCGATCGTTATAGCGCGTTAACCCTATTGTTACTGCCTCACTTTAAGGACGCTACAACAAATTGAGCGTCTATGGACCCAATTTAATAGCGAAATTTGCTACACTTGGAAAAATCTCTGTAGCATGTTTTTAGCGATAGACTTCGAATTGCCTTGATATGAAAAAGAGCACTCCAAGCTAGAACTTATAACATACATTATATAGAGAGTCCTTGGCCTTGAACAGCAGCCGCTTTGCAATGCTTTATCCGCTGCACACAACACAAACTGTTTTGTGGGAAAATGAAAACTGGCTTGATAGAAGGCCTTATCAGAAAGTAGGAGAGATCCAATTCAAGCTTTCAAGAACCTATGTGTAGGCGTAGCTACACTTCTAGGATGAAGGCCCAACTTTAAAAAAGAACCCCAAATCATGGCTCTCAAGTCAGTCTGAAAATTAGATAGAAGGCAAGGATAGAGGCTCAGTCTGAAAAATTGTCACTAAAAGACAACATTTAAAGTCAATCCTATTTTCCGATCTCCCCTGTTTGCAGCTAGAAACAACATGGAAATGAATTAAACCAATAAAGATGGCAAATCTTGTTGTTCAATATCATTTTATCGAATGCGTATATAGAACGACAAGATGAAGAACAAATGATTGCTCGTGTAAGAAACAGTTTAACTACACTGGTTTGTATTTATGTCCAAATTCGAGAAAATGCTGTGATGATAACGTCGATATAAGTAGATAGGTAGCTGGCTTATTTCAATATATTTTGTCCACATGAAAAGATAAACTGACATTTCTCCAAGAAAACATCTTTTAAATATCTTTTAAATAGTTTTGCCGAGATATGATCAGTGAAGGCCTAAATTTGAAAATGGTTTCTGTTGCTCCGGTTGGTTCATGTGGCCATTTTCCAAGCGTTCTGTAGTAAATCTAAATGACTTTGCACATTTAGCGATATTTAATGGTGTTTTTCCAGGATATTTGGTCAAAAGTCAAGCATTCCAAAAAAATGTTTAATGGCGTCATCACTGCCACTCTCTTTACCGCAGAAATATATTTGTGAGCAGTGTCCTCGATGCTGTTGAAGGATTCGTTTGTTTCTGTGTTATTAACTTAACCACTGAGATAATACTCTTACATGCATGCCACAATTCTTGCCTAATAGACGTGCATTACATGCACGCCAAACCAGAAAAACCCTCGAGGTGCTTGAGGCTTGATCAAGGCCAATAAACAGATAGGTTGTTTACGCAATATACACAAGAACAAATGTACCGTTGCCCTTCGTTTTCGTTGATAAAAGCGCTGTCCGTTCGCACGGATCCGTTTACAAAAGAATACGCTTTGAATACTGGAAGTGTTTGCACTGCTCCAACAAAACGCAACAAGTGGCGTGGCCTCACTTTTGAACAGAGGCTTTCGCGATTCCTCACAAGAATTTCTCACATTCAATTTTTTTAGATTTGGCGAGCTAGAAAGCACGTAATCAAATGTCTCCGTGTTCACATGTATGGAGCGTCGTTTATGTCTATATTACAACTGTATTCTTTGTAGAGTGTTTAATGATTTCACATGCAATTTACCCCCATTCTACATGGTCTTTAACTAGCTTCTAATGAAATTATGTAATTCTATGGCATTTAAATCATCAGTCTAACATTTCGTGTGGCTTCTCAAATTCTCCATAACATATCATATTTCAACTGCTTACACATTCTACGTGGCATTACTTGTTATATGGCTTGATACTCTGTATGGCGTTTCATTCTGTATGGCGTTTTACATTTCATATGACGCGATATCATATGAAATTTGAAACACCATACAAAATGAAACACCATTCGGAGTATAAAGCCATATAACAATAGCCTGTGCGCAGCCTCAAACATTTTATCCAAGGCAGAAAAAACAGGAGTGAACGGGATTGTAAGAAACAATTGATGAGCAAAATGCTCAGACCGCCGCACACGGTGAGCAAACTGCCACGAGTGACAAAAAATATCAAACTGGTTTGATTTCTAAAAATTCGGCACGTGAGACAAAATTCACACAAAAATACCGCCGCACACGTGAGGCAAATGGCTGAGCTAAATGTTACTCGTGCCATTTAGCTCAGCCAGGGGCGGATTCAGGGGGCATACCGGAAAACAAGGACCCAGGACCTTAAGGCAGGACCCAGGACCCAGGACCAGGACCGAGGACCAGGACCCAGGACCAGGACCGAGGACCAGGACCCAGGACCAGGACCGAGGACCAGGACCGAGGACCAGGACCGAGGACCAGGACCGAGGACCAGGACCGAGGACCAGGACCGAGGACCAGGACCCAGGACCAGGACCGAGGACCAGGACCCAGGACCAGGACCGAGGGACCAGGACCGTATATGTTTTCGACGATGCACTGCAGTTTCCTTTATAAGAATACCAAGTTATAACATTGCATACCATGAACAATTTTCCATAAAATCCAAAATCCAAAACTGCACATCGAACAAAAGACTGCACATCATTTTAGGGGGGAAAAGAATCTGATTTTATTTCTGACTTTGTGTGAAAAACGAAAACTCGGGTAGCTCGGGAATATGTAAATGTACGATTAAACGAAAGCAACGCCTTGAAATGTGAAATACTCCTATTGGCCATGCAAACCTGACGTGGTTGTTTTAGCATAGATGGCTATTGCTATTCTTTAGTAGGATCGGGGTATATTTTATGCACACTGCAAACCTTTAGTAAGCCCACATCATTAAAAAGCCACCAAAGCATAAGTAGTCTTAATATGTTTACATAGCAAGACATTAGAACGTTTCTGTGCTCTAGAAGCAGGAATGGCTGCACTCCCTTTGGTATGTTTTTCATGAACCGCGGAGCATATTAAAGAGTGAGGGGGCTGAAACTTTTTTTTTGAGGTAGGGGCGCTAAGCATGCTCATAATCAAGAACAAGTCGATTGTGTATGGTTTTAAAAACAGCCCCCTTCCGCGGTGCCAGTATGTTTATCATTTCAGATTGAACCATTGTGTCAAAAGTCCTGATTTGGATTTGAAAAAGTTTACTATTCCATAAAATGTTTCTACTCTGAAAAATACCACTAAATCTTTCTAAAGCGGGCTCCTTTTAAATAAAAAGAAACTAATGCATCTGAAAAAGAGCAGAAAGGAAATTTCTTTGGAATCTTATCGTGACACCCACAAAGCGGTGTCCCGAGACAGTTCGTCTAATTTGAATCTTCTATTGAACATCTGCAGTACATAATGACTTGGCAAGGTTTCTGATGACCCAGGCAGCCAATGTTTGCCAAGAAAGGAGTGCCATTTTTCAAGAGACGGAAGAGGAGACCAAGGACTCATAACCCAGGACTCAGAACCTGAGGCATGCCTGGGAACTAAAATGACCAAACAACCTGCATCGTGCAAAAAATTTTCCTGAAAATTTTGAAAACATTTGAAAATTTTCTAACCCTAGAAAAAGTGGAAAGGTAAAGAAATTGATGCCATGCAAACGAAAACAACTGAAACGTTCATTTTGTATACAATATTGAGAAAGCTTTATGGCCCTCGTCTCCCTTTTTTTAGCTCTACACTACTGCTTGCAACGTTTACTCACATTCAAAATACTCTTATTAGCCGTGCGAACCTGACGTGGTTGTTTTAGCATAGCTAGCACAGCAATTACTATTCTATAGTAGGATGGAGGTATCTTTGATGCACACAGCAAACCTTATATCTTTAGTAAGCCCACATCATTAACAAGCCATCAAAGCGTAAATAGTCTTTATAAATTTAAAAAGTGTTTAGACATTAAAGATGTCAAAGACAGAAATGGTTTGTCAGCAAAACGTTTCTTTGCTTTCTGTGCTCTAGAAGTAGGAATGGCTTCTTTTTTTGTATGCTTGTAATTGCCGGCTGTAACATGCATCAGAAGTCATGATCTTGATTTAAAAAAGTTTTAAAAATTTTGTATTCAGGAAAGCGTTTCTGCTCTGAAAAAGAAAAGTGGCGACAATCCACCTAATTTCACTTTTGAGCACTTATAGCAGCAATGACTTGGCAAAGTTTCTGATCACCTAGACAGCAAATGAGTGCCATTAGAGGTACACGCATGATCTGTCACGCGACAGACATGATTTGTCGATATGCGCAGTGCCAATTGTAGACAAGCAAAATCACTCGCCAGGATCACAGAATGGGGAGATCGCGGTTGAATTCTGTGTTGGGATCGACGGTTCTAATGTCTTGCTATTTAAACGTATTAGGACTACTTATGCTTTGGTGGCTTTTTAATGATGTGGGCTTACTAAAGTTATAAGGTTTGCAGTGTGCATCAAATATACCCCGATTCTACTAAAGATTAGAAATTGCTGTGCTAGCCATCTATGCTAACACAACCACGTCAGGTTTGCATGGCCAATAACAGCGCCGACGGAATGAAATTCATATTGGGGGGGGAGGCTGCCCATTGTTTCCCTTCTCATTTAGTACACTGTTATATTTAGTACACTGTTATAGTACACTGTACACTCATTTAGTACATACTACAGTTTGACAATTATTGGAGGGGCTCCAGCCCCCCCCTTAGCCCCCGGTTCCGATGGGCCTGAATAAGAGTATTTCACATTTCAAGGCGTTGCTTTCGTTAAATCGTACATTTACATATTCCCGAGCTACCCGAGTTTTCGTTTTTCACACAAAGTCGGAATAAAATCAGATTCATTTCCCCCTTGCAATGATGTGCAGTCTTTTGTTCGATGTGTAAAACTTTTGGATTTATGGACAATTGTTCATGGTATGCAATGTTATAACTTGGTATTCTTATAAAGGAAACAGCGAGTGCATCGTCGAAAACATATACGGTCCTGGTCCTGGTCCTGGTCCTGGGTCCTGGTCCTCAGTCCTGGTCCTGGGTCCTGGTCCTCAGTCCTGGTCCTCGGTCCTGGTCCTGGGTCCTGGTCCTCGGTCCTGGTCCTCGGTCCTGGTCCTGGGTCCTGGTCCTGGGTCCTGGTCCTCGGTCCTGGTCCTCGGTCCTGGTCCTGGGTCCTGGGTCCTGCCTTAAGGTCCTGGGTCCTTGTTTTCCGGTATGCCGATTCAGGGTGTCGCACAGGTCGCACGGAAGACCGTCAGATTTTCAGAATTTATTTTAAGTCTTCAGCCATTAAAATAAGGCAATCATGTTTACCGCAATCTTTTATTTCCCTCCTTACAGATAATACATTTACCTCTCTTTACACAATAAACACAGGACCGAACCTTGGTCGATCTTAAGGCCGGGTTACACGATCACTTTTTACTATCACTTTTTTCGATATTGGACCAACATGCTGAAAAGTGATCGTGTAACATACTGAAATTGTCATTTTCGTTTAGCCGTTCCGTTTACACTGTACCGGTACGACCTTAATTTAATGGTAGAACATTGTTTAGAAGAAGCTGTATTTAGTCAACCACGGCCTTTTTGCCGCCGCTGAAGTCAACAATCGAATTTTTATTGTGAGTTAAAATGGAGCGGAAGGCCGATTAAAACTTTACTTGGACGAAAGACAAGGTGGCTTTAATTTTCAGTGTTATTTTAGACTACAAAACTGCAAAGTCCAATCAAGGTTTGGACTGGGAAACACTACAAGCCCTTTCTGTGGTTGTCTTTTCTTCAGAATTTCCTTTTCTTCAGAATTTGAGAACGTAGTTACGCCACAATCAAAGCCTCGATTACCTGAAACAGCCATACAAAAGACCTCTTTGTGAATCCGTGACAAAATCGTCTCGGCTAGGTGTTTTCACTGTCCCGTTCAAAAACGGAACCGTGACGGTACAAAATTCGTTCGCTTTCAAAGCAGGGTCAAAACTGTTCCGGATAGCAGAGCAAGATCGTCACGGTTCCACAGTGCTAGTGTAAACGCAAGGGCGAACCGCGACAGTTTTGTCACGGTTCCAAACTTGCACGGGACAGTGTAAACGGGGTCTTAATGCGCTTATCTGCTGTTAATCCTCTATCATTGGAAATTTTACTCTGAACGAAAGCAGAGTAAAATCGAGTTCATCACTTTTTTTCAAAGGCGCCGACAAATTCTTACGTCACATGATATTTTGATGAGAAGGGAACGGCCTAGAGTTTCGAGAAAATAAGCAAAAGACGTAAATTGTGATCAGAAACATAATTATTAGGAGAAAACGAATATGAATAATGATTTGGAGTAAATCGAAGAGCAGCACATTACAGAAAAATAAATGCAGTTTAATAAAATACACTCATAGTATTTTAATGAAATACCGTCAACTTTTATTCTGTATCCGCCCCTGACCTCAGCTAAAAACTCTCGTGTGCGCCTAGTATAAGTGAACTCAAATGGATGCGGATCTTTTTGGAACCGGTCTCGTGTAAACAGGGTCTTAGCATCGGAAATTTTTCGGAAAATTCGTATCTGCCTTGCGGAAGAATGTTGGTGGTTCAAAGGAACTGATTAGTATGAGAAGAGAATTGCCAAGAAAGATGTACACAGGAGAGGTTTTCTAATGACTGTCAAACTCTTTTTTTATAGTCTGCCGAATCTTTACACATTGTACAAGATAATTGCAACCTTAAAAGCACAAGTACGTAAAAAAACAGGCTGCGACCAACAATGTGCCAGCCAAGAGAGGTTAAACTCTCTAATGATAATCAATGATGAGGGTTAGATATTGCTTTTCAAGTTATACTGCATTTAAAACTGTTTATACACAGAATATCTGCTTTGCGGTTTGGTTTCAGCTGTTCTAAACTGCCAAGGAACATTTGTATGGATAACCTCAATGTTCTGCAACGTAATAGGTTGTTGATAAACTGGCCACGAGTAGCAATAGTTGACATTAATTTGTGTTGCTTTGCTCTCTAAATAGTGGAAACAAATCAACAACTAGGCAAAAAGATGAAGGCACAACCGAGGGCGTCGCCACGAGGTGGACTGGGTTGAACTAGCTGATGTGGACAATGGACATGTCTTTTTTCAATGACTAATCTTTTTTTCACTAAAATCGAAAAGAAAATAGTGAGGGGGATGGGGGTAAACCGTGTAGTTATGACTTTTCTCCTTATAAACAATAATAACCTTCGAGCTTCAATGTCAGAATTGTGGTTAGAAAATCTCTATCAAATTTGGTTGGAACACGATATGGTGAACAGAGCTTGACAACATCGTTGGTCGTGCTGGTTGAAGAACGAGCGCTTCAAGCCGTCAAGAGGCCGTGATACCTAAAACATTTCAGGACAAGTTTCCTAATCCTCTTTCCACCCTACAATTTTCGAGCTGGCACCGCCCCTGATTGAGACTTGGTTTTGATCAGTTGAAAAATATTTTCTCCAACGAACTTTCGCCCGCTGGCGATCTCTGGAAAATGTGGTTATCCTATTCGTCTCGGCGGCAGCTGTGGTGGAAATAGCGGCAAAGCAGTTTGTTTTCTGTGTAGGTGGTGAAAACTACGGAAAAGAAAATTTCACCACATTTTACCAATCCTGTCAGAAGATTCCACAGCTGACTCAGTTAGGCAGGGTTTTTGGAGAACGTAAAAAAAAGCAAAGATCCTATTTTATGAGCAGATGGAACCAGTGGTGGCGCCAGGGAAGGGCTAGGGGGGGCTATAGCCCCTCCGTCGGAAGCATCTAGGAAATTCGGAGGAAATTTTTAGGTTTTTGTCGGAGCAAATTTGACAAAATAACGTACGGAAACTGCTTATTTTAGTCATTTTAGCCCCTCCTGTCGGAAGCTCCAGTCCCTCTGTCGGAAGATTTCTGGCGCCACCCCTGGATGGAACCATCTATGACATTTTTTAAGCATTGGCAAAAGTAGGGGCAAATGAAACTGTGCTAGCCTAAGTCCTCCTAGAATCAGAGATACAATCATTTTCCAATTTATCTCAAGATCCGTAACCATCCAAGTGACTTGCCCCAAGGGCGTAGCCAAAGGGGTGGGGCGCTGCAAATCTTTGGGTTTGTCAGCAAATGATGTAAAAATTTTAGATTCGAAGTTTGTCATCTATTGTGCCAATACACCAACATCAATTTGGCCAAAAAGTGTCTTCTACTCTTTGCAACAGTCACATTTTGGAAACACATTTTTTGTCAACAAATCTTAGGATCTGCACCCTCTCCGACAATATTTTAGGCTTCACATCCGCTTGTCTATTGGCAGATGATTTAATTCGACAAATATAGTCTGGTTTTGCTATATGTCAAACAAGTAAAACCTTAAAGCTAACTAACATTACCATAAAGTTGACTTTTTGCTGAACTAAAGTCTTTGTGGCAGTAATCTAAATCCAAGGTTCATTTATCATTAGGCTTTACAAATGATTGTGGCATGGTGGTGAAAGCAATATTTTCTTTTTACTTTACAACTTTCTTCATATATTTGCAAAGCATAGGAGCACAAGCAAGTTCAAATGTCCCTAGCTAGTTTTGCACACTTATGAAACCGCTGAAATCTCTGTTTTGCCCCACCAATGATAGGCCATTTTTTTAGATGTTTTCATAATTACAATTTTTCTTAAATATTGGTGTATTTTTATGGCGGCCATACTTTGAACTGTGCTCTTGAAACCCTTAAAATAATGAAAGAGCGGAAAAGAGATGATTTCAATGACTATGTATTAGCATAAAAGCAGTGCTTAGCAGGGCCGTATATCTGACATGTCAATTGGGGGGTGGGGGGTGGACAGGGGCGGCGCCGCTATGGACATGGGCGGCGCCGGCCACTAGGCTCTGGAATGGACAAAACAAGAATTTTAGACCACCCTTTTCTACTATCAGAAATGGCCCGTTTATCAACAGGAAGGCCAGTTTTGCCTATAAGGAAAGCCCATGACCAACTTTTGATTATGAAAAAGCAGTTTCAAAGTCATAGATTACATCACAAAAATTACATTGCCAAAGTATTAACCTTCTTCCAACCTTTTCTTGAACTACAAAATCGATCCTGCCGAAAACTTGGAGGGACCTGTCCCTTCCTTTACGTATTTTATTGAGTAGTTTTCGGCTTTGATTTCTCTTTTTATAATTCATTTTTTATAAAATATTGTTTATGAGAACCAGGGCTGTCACGAGGCAAGCCTCGTTGGGGGGGGGGGGTGTGGACTACAAATTTACCTGATTAAAAAAATATTGCCTGAAATTTATTAGCTGCTGTCACATACCTCTGCAATACATTTTGTCAATCTAACTCTGTATGATAATAACGGACTTTCCTATTGGAGCAGGAAACTTTTGAATTTTGATGCTTCTAGTTCCCTGGAAAATGCACTCTTTTAAGCGAATTTCACTAAAGCAATCCTTCTAATCCTATTGAAAATTATTGATTTTTTGGAAAACTTTTATGCAGCAGATAAAAAAAACAAATTCGCCGTGGTCATGAAAAATACCAGGTTGTCAGTTACTTCTAAATTTAGACCCCTCTCTCCATCTAAGCATGCCTTTTGAACTGAGAAACTTTAGGAGAAATGGACACAAGGCACAATTTTACCTAAAAAGGTTCTGGATTTTTAGATTTATTGCTCACAAGCAATCTTCAAATCTTCAAATCATTAGTTTGCTTACCTTCATTTATATCAAGGAAAATCATATTTAACCAACGGAGAAACTGCCTTTGCTTGATCCTTTATTGATTTTATGACATGAAGGTCTCTGAAATATCTAAAGCGTTTCTTCCACCGAGCGGATTTTACCTGAAATTTCCTATTGAGATCATCCCCCCCCCCTCCACACCCCCAAGTCGCGACGCCCCTGATGAGAACATTCAGGCTCATCATCGTCCAGTTTTTAGCAGTATCATAATGATATTGCTCAGCCTCAATTTGCATGTTTATGCATTTTTTCAGCAGTTGCCTGCTTCGCAATGTTAATAACACATATCACAATGCTGACATTTAGCGGCTCTTCAAAAAGCGGGTTTCTGTTTGCGGCTTGGCAATGTTCTCTGATACCATATCGGATTGGAAAAATAAGAACGATCTAAGAATGTATTCAGGCTTAAAACGAATATCAAGGCTAGATAGAATTGGTAGTCTTCTTATAAAAATATTATAGTAATTGCCCATCTCTCTTTTAAATGCAAAAGTACTTTTTATTGGCATTTTACTTTACGTAAATTAATTTTCTTTCCTTCACTCTTTGTCTTTTGCCCTTGTTTTCTAGCTACATTTGAAAGCAAAACTGAAAATATTAATGTTTTTCTAGTGTCTATGATATGATAATGTGCTGTTGAAATTAAGTAGCTATTATAGAGGTTTTGGTACAACAGTTCGATGAGTAGAGGTTTTTGTGAAAAGAACAGGAAAAGCCCACATTTGGCTCCGCGACATATGACGAGAAGGTCTCACCATACACTCTTTTTTTATAAGAATCAGATAATTTTTGCCGAGCCTCGATGTTCTTAACTTTTTGACAATTTTAGGCTCAAATGTTCTTAAAATTGTTTTTATTTCAAGAGTGATTTTTTCGCAAATATTTGAGAAGTTAGATACTGTATATACATAATTTCCAAGACATTTTACTGGCTAAAGTTTAAAAATAAAGCACTGACTGCTAGCGTTTATGGACAAACTTGCATAGTTTTGTTCTGTTGACATGACATAAATTTCAAAATTCAAATTGTTTTTTTAAATTTCTCATCTGAAGCAGAACATGTTCTAACGTTGTTCTTATTTTTTGGGCAAATCGAGTCTCCCGGCTGAACCTGGAGGGTTGACAGGTCTGATGCCCCGCCCAGGTCACAATAGAGATCAAGATTTTAGAAACTTTAGGAACTAGGTTTTTAGCTAGTTTCTGTTTAAAAAAACGTTTAATCAATATTCTTGTACTATGCATTTGTCGAGATTTATGACGACTTATACGATTTTTTCTTACATATTTTCGGAAATTTATTCAAGGGGGGAGGGGGTGAGTGAAAAAGATATTTTGGTTAGATTCGCCTCTTGGACGTCATCGACTCGAGAAAACTCTGCTTTCATAATAAATACTTCAAAACCATCAACAATAGCTAACTTGAGCTTGACAATATAAATAGTGGCTAAAGATTTCTGCATAGTTCTGACCCAGCTATTAGAGATTCGACTTCTTTAAAAAAATAATGATAATTTCTCAAGCATAATGATTTTGCTCCTTATTTTTAAGGGGGCTCAGACCCCCCGTCCCCCTCACCATAATAGTGACGGCCCTGAGTTGAAGTAGGATGTTATAAAAGCGCGTCAGCTTTGTGTTAATCTTAGTTCTTTCGATAAAAGCTTTTGTAGATAATGGAAACTTTTCATTTTGAATTCCAGTTGAAACTACAACAAATCTCACTATTACAAGGTAATTTGTAACTGGCTAGCCTGTGTTTACAAAATAAAAACTACTACAATCGTAGTAATGAGAAAAGAAAAAAAACGTTAAAAAGGGAGTAGCTCTGGATTAGTCCACGTTTTGTTTCTACAGGAGAATATATAGTATGTGGTGCGAATGGAGATGCTTGAAAGTTTGGAGATGAGAAAGCGTTTCTGTTGATGATCAATGGACAAAGAGTCACACATGTCGATGAATGAGCTGCAGGAGTTGCCAAAAATACCAAGTGAACTGATGGAAAGATTGAGAAATGAAACAGACTTAAACTGATGCCTTAAGTCAGATATGAGGTCGGCATATCTCTCTGACTTTCTGACAGCATAGCAGTTGAGGTTTGTTTCAAAACCTATGCTTAGCTCTAAAACGTACAGACAGTTTTCCTTGGTTTTGAGAAGTAAGTCAGGGCGTAGTTGATCTCCAGTTATGATAGAAGGTGAAAGAAAGAAAGAGAGAAGAACTGTTTATTGCTTGCAAGGAAGTGGCTAGAAAGTTTAATGCAGAATTATGACACCAAGTATAGCGGCCTTGGTCAAGGTTCACTTTGCATCCAGCAACAACATAATAATAATAATAATGACTACCTAAACAAGATGCTAAGCAAAAAAACTGCTTAAAAACTGGTGTGTTGCCGTATTTCCAGGAATGTTTCAGCTGAAGTCCGTTTACTACTAATAACTATTGTCCTAATAACTTTTTAACTCTGCTCCTCCAGATATAGTTTTCTCCAATTATACACGATATTGATCACCATTTCATCACATTCTTTATATTTTCTTTACTTTGGGAGAAGTTTCTCAATCCTTTCCATACGTCACTTTTTACACACCCAAGCGAACCAAAACAAAGAACAACCAGCTGCACTGAGAATCCATTTCTCTCAGATAATCAGATAGCTCCTTATATCTTCTAACTTTCTCCTGATAAGTATTATCCAAATATAAATCATAGCAAACAGTTATTTCCACTATTGTGCACTGCCTCTGTATACGATTGAGAATGACTATGTCTGGTTTACGATGAACAATCTGCTTAATCCTTTCTTTAAATTCTGGAAATATGGTTTCTGCTAACATATTGGATGAAATTCTTGCCCGTGGCTTATTTTCTTTTATGAATTCTGCAATCTTATTCACAATTCGATCATAGCTACGTTAATAGAAATTCTTAAAGTCGTTGCAACCGTTTAATATGTGAGCTACGGATTCTGTATGTCTGTGACAGGGCCTCCGACGAAGGGGGGGCCAGGGGGCCATGGCCCCCTCACTTTTTTGCAAAACAATAGAGCTTTTTTCAGAATCTTTTGTTATGATCGTTATATTTTCTCTTCGCCCCTCTACTTTCCAACCTGCGTCGGAACCCATGTGTGACAGAACGGGCATTCTGGACTGTGATCTCTATTCCACAGGTGAAGGGTAAAGTTGGTGGGAAGAATACTAAGCCTCGCTTTGATTGCAAAAATCACAAGAGTATCATCAACTTTCCAATTATAATAGATGGAGTGTGACGATTTTATATGAATATTTTCAAGATTGAGATAGCATCCTTGCACAGTTAATTCCTTTGAAGCCTCGATATCTCTTTCAACACAGAGCTGATATAGCTTCTTTTGGAGCTGACACTGATTGTCACACCATGTTCCTTTAATGAGAGCCATCGCCTTGTCAAGGTACACTTTGCATCCAGCAACAACAACAACATAATAATAATGGAAACTTTTCATTTTGAATTCCTGTTAAAACTACAATTACAAATCTCACTATTACAAGGTAATTTGTAACTGGCTAGCCTGTGTTTACAAAATAAAAACTATTACATCGTAGTAATGAGAGAAAAAAAATTGTTAAAAGGGGTGTAGCTCTGGATTAGTCCAAGTTTTGTTTCTGCAGCAGAATATATAGTATGTGGTGCGAATGGAGATGCTTGTAAGTTTGGAGATGAGGTAGCGTTTCTGTTGATGATCAATGGACAAAGAGTCACACATGTCGATGAATGAGCTGCAGGAGTCGCCAAAAATACCAAGTGAACTGATGGAAAGATTGACAAACGAGACTGACTTAAACTGACGTTTTAAGTCAGATACGAGGGTGGCATATTTCCCTGACTTTCTGACAGCATTGCAGTTGAGATTTGTTTCAAAGCCTATGGTTAGCTCTAAAACGTACAGACAGTTTTCCTTAGTTTTGAGAAGTAAGTCAGGGCGTAGTTGATCTCCAGTTATGATAGAAGGGGAAAGAAAGCCTGGTAAATCTGCGTAGAGAGAAGACCCATTTATTGCTTGGAAGGAAGTGGCTAGAAAGTTTAATGCAGAATTATGACGCCAAGTATAGCGTCCTTGGTCAAGGTACACTTTGCATCCAGCAACAACGTGTAGAAGTGTTTCTGGAAGAAGACAGAATTCACAGTCAGATGTTTGACTAAGGTTCCATTTCAGCAGATTTTTTCGAGTTGGAAGAGTGTTGTTAAGGTACTTGATGGTAAAGTTAAAGATGTTACTAGGCAAATTGCTTTGTGTACTTGACCAAATACCGTTCAGCTTTTCCAGTGAATGTTTCAGTAGGAAGGTAATTGTGGCTCCCTGAGATGTTAAGTTTTGGGAGAGACGTTCTTTGTTGTCTGATTTGACAGCCTTTAATACCTCTTTAGTATTACGATAGATGTCGTACTGTAGGTTCGTGCCATGACTGGTGTTTTTCCATAGGGTTTGAATGTCAATATTAGGAGAAGATTTTAGGGCATTGCGACAGACAGTTTGGCATTGCGTAAATTTGATAGAAGGCAGTTGTAGATTTAGGCTAAACTGATTTTTTGAGAGGATTATTCCACTCAATGTTGCAGAAACAGGAAGATCAAGCCACTGGCGAATGTAATTGGAAACAAGATTGTCTAGGTTTTGGACAACCCAGGTCTTTGGTAGATCTGCAACAGTAAAATGCCATGAAACAGTAAAATTATAATAATAATAATAATAATAATAATAATAATAATAACAATAATGGCTTTGAAAAAAGCAAACATTTTACGACATACTAAAAGCTTTTTCGTCTGACACTTCTCAGAGAAAGAACACGATGGAAAATATATACCCAGTTGTTGATCGAAATAGGCCAATCAGAAAAACGCAAGCACAAGACCGGTATAGGTGACCAATCAGTGCCGCGAGCAAAGTTTGGTCCGCAAAAGTGCCCAGTTTATTAGAAACTACCATGGATTGGTAACACTTCCTTGCGATTCGAGAGTCAGATTAGGCAAGCCATAACCAAATGTTTCTTTGCTGTCAATCCTCGGATTGTTTACAGCACTAGGAGAGCCCTTCCATCCATTCAAAAGGATTGCGTTCCTACCAACCAAAAAAGTTCCGTCATTTATGAATTCACGTGCCAGTGTGATTCTGGCTACATAGGGCGCACAACCCAAAGATTGAGGGATAGGATAAAACAGCATGTTCCTTACAACATGAGAAGCAAAACTGCCCCTCAAAGAGAACAGCCTCCTCGATCTTGTAGGTCTAGAAACACTGTTAAGACAAGTGATTCTGCCATGAGTCAACATCTTTTAGACAACCCAGATTGTGCAAAACTTTATAATGACGACATGTTTCGGATAATTGGCAGAGCCCGGTCGTCCTTCCATCTAGCAGTTTTGGAGTTGATCTACATAAAAACGAAAAAGCCGCCATTGTGTAGACAGAAGGAGCTCGTTTTCTCTCTTGGACCCCATTGGTAATTTTTCTTTAGGCTCGCGGCACTGATTGGTCAACTATACCGGTTTTTCTGATTGGCCTATTTCGATCCACAACTGGGTATATATTTTCCATCGTGTTCTTTCGGAACCTTATTCTGACGTTTTATGCTCTGAGGAGTGTCAGACGAAAAAGCTTTTAGTATGTTGTAAAATGTTTGCTTTTTTCAAAGCCATTTTCAAATTCTGTACCGCAAAAAAAGTAATAATAATAATAATAATGAAGATAGTAATACCTTTTTTACTGTTAGTTTGACAATAGTGTGAACACTAATAAACACTAACATGAAGCAATTTAAGAGATTGCACTATGGAAGTCATTGACTGCAAGCGTTACAGGCGCATTGATTTTCGAAGTACCAATCTTTTTAAGAACTTTGAATTGACTTGCATTTTTGGATGATTTTATTTCATTTGGAAGAGAGCAGATTCAGGGGTATTGGAGTTTTTACCCTAGCAGTTAAAAAATCCCGACAAGATGCACTGTAATCAAAATGTAACAAAACATAACTATTCTTCTGAGGCTTGTGTGTGAAAATTGCCGGAGTATTGTTGTTATGTGGTATTCTGATTTCTAATGGGCAAATCTGTTTCTCATTAAATGACCATTCTGAACTTTGAGCCAGACCACAAAATGCATCAAAAGTTTAGCCAATTGTGATATCTTGAATGATTCTGTTGAGATGTATGGGATGTCTTGAGCCAAGCCTTAAAACTGGTCAAAAGTTAAGAACAAATTGAGAACAAGCTAAGGTAGAGCAACCGTAAAATGTAATATTTTGAACAAAGTCACATATTCTCCTCCACACAGGCTACAATCCTTGCCAAAAGTCTTGGTACACCAAGCTAAAATTTCGCATAACTTCAGTAGCTTCCCCCTCTCCCCCTTGAAAAAATGTTGAATAACAACAGTTTCAAGGCTTGAAATTTGTCCAATGTCACTTTATCAGCTAGGGTAAGTAATAGGCTTTTTAACCAACTGTGTTTTTGGGGGGAGTGGGGATATTTCTGTATCTTATGGCCAGAAACCTTATTTCTTCAAAAATCTTTCATTGGTTGCAGGGTGTTTCAAGGACTTTTGACAAGGATTGTAGCAAATGCACTGCTTACAACCAAATAACTTAATAGCAAATTAAGAACAATCCAGTCTTAAGCTTTTAAGAACAATAAAGAACAGCCAGCCTGAATTTTACTTTACTGGTTCTTATAAGAATGTGTAGCTAGGGAATGCTGGAGGTGCAGCAAAAACAATTCATGCAGGAAGCCATACTTATAAATGTGGGTTCTTGCTATAAATCATTACAATATTAAAGAAGTAGGCTTATGAAATATGCAAAAATTTGGCAGCAATGTTTCAGTCAACAGTTGCATCTGGCAAGTTGAACAACCTGATAGGGTAAACAGAACAGAGCAATATTACTGCTAGAAAAATCATGTCCAGTTTTGTGTAATAGATTCATAAAAAATATCCTAGATACAAACAAGAAAAACAAAAGGCATTTTCTTCTCACATAAATCTTTGCTACATATTCTAATACACTTGTATAAACCAAGTATATATACAACTAGCTAAAAACAAATCACACCTTCAAGCTTCTAAATAGTTAGCTGTTAACTATAATTTTCACTGACAGTATTTCATAAAACAATAAGTATATCCAATATCTGAAAACAATATTTAAAAAAGTTACTTGAATTTCGGATATAAATCATTATTTAATGGTATCTGAATAGGCCTTAACCAAAAAATTTCATTTAAAGCATAAAATATGGTTTATAAACTAAATTCAAATTATTTGAACATTTCAATAGTTAAGTTTCCTTTCAATTCATGGGAAATCAGCAACTCCATCTTCTCCATCAACAA
Organism: Rhopilema esculentum; assembly: GCF_013076305.1. Next base: position 1,684,414 of record NW_027019322.1, read on the forward strand.
AATCCTCATCATCTTCATCATGAGTAGAAAAAATTGGTGTCTTAATATCACCTTCAGCAAATGACATGTTTCTCCGTGCTTTTTCAATTGGACCAAACTTGGTTCTAGCAGATTCCATTTTCTTCTCTTCATGTTCGACAGTTGACTCGTGTGGCATTAACTGTGGAGGTGCTCTAAACAAATAGCTAAAGGGATAATAAAGCAAATTGACACAGGATGCAGAGTATAAGTCTGCGTATCTCATTGCTTGGCTTGCAAAGAACGTCTGTCTGCTGCCACTGCGGAAAAGACTACCAAGTTGGCCATAGCACTGTTCCATGCTGTGTGTTATCTCTCGAATGGACTTGGTCACTCCACTTATATCAGGTTGTAGCATTGTCTTTGAATCAAGGTTTTTGTATACATCTGCCAGTGTAATTTCTAACTGCCTCAATTTGTCAAACTTGTCTTGCTTCTTTGTCCAGACATCCAATTCAGTAATCAGCTCTGGAACAACCAGGTATGTTCTCCAGCCTTGCTTCTTTTTGGATTTCAATATGTCACCAAATATGTGATCCCCAACATATATAATATCCTTTCCTTCTGCACCAATGAGTTCTGAAAATACTTCAGAGTTCCCTCCTGCATACACCCCTCCTTTCTGATGGCTACCAGTGAATTTTCCGATGTGAAGCTGGCCAGTTGTAGTGTCCACTTGTCTCAGGGCAGTTCCCTCTCCAAAAAACAAAGGCTTCATGGCATCAGTCACCACCACATCAAAGTAGTCAATCCATGGCCTATGGGGTGTGTCTTTTCCAGGGCCATAAGGGAAGTCAAACAGGTATGTCATCACACGGTTGGTGTACTCATAGTCACTGTTCGTGATAATGAACACTTTTCGGTTGTGCTCTCTTATTCGATGCAGAAGTACTGGCAGTCGCTCATCTTTGGCAATGTATTTCTTTGGGTCTTGGAGTGTTTCCTCTTTCAAAATGCCACACTGATGCACCCAGTCAACAGCAGCTCTCAGATCCTGATGAATACTCTTGTACGAGATGAAAATCGATCCACTTTCCACCCCTGTCAGGGTCTTTGAATAGGCCGGGTCGTTGTCAAAAATATCAACTAGACAAGCGAGTAAATAAATTTCCGGAAGGTTGAACAAGGTATTTAGGATTGGAAATCTGCCAAGGGCACTTGCAGATCCTCCAACTTGGATGAATTTATTAGGATAAGATTTGCGGATTTCTCTACTGTTGTAAAATTGATATCCATGGACGCACAGTAGTATGTTCCCGTACGTGTCTACTTTCAGCAAATTTCCAAGCTCGGTATCAAACATCATTCCACGAACAGGAAAACTAGGATCATATTGAACATTTTCCAACTCTTTAGGATACCCAACATTCATTAACCTTCTTTTGACATGTTCAAATGAAAGGATCTCGTAGGCAGGGGATTTGTAAACAGCAAGAGTGTAGTCCATATCGAATCCTATAAACTTGATGTTATTTAGGCTCAAACTTCGGTTAACGAAGATCCTCGTTGCTGGGTCGCGTTTATACATCCCGTCAAATACTGAGTTGGAGTCTTGTCTATTGTAAGTATACATGTGAACTTTGCTTAGCTTAGGTTTTTTGAACACGTTTGTTTCGTCGTTATCGGCGTCCCGAGGCCTCTCTTTTCCATTGTTTAACATCTCAAAATTATGTCCTTTCTGAAGATGGTGTCCTGTTAAAGATGGTGTCGTTTCAATATGGCTACCGTGGTCACGAAAGTGCTTTTGTTGACTGGTAATCCTGATCGTCAGGTTTTTCAAACTGTAAACTGGATTCTAGTTTCTTTCCTCAAGGTGCCTTAAAGCAATATCGGTTTTAAATACAATTAACAATTAAAGTCACCTGATCCCAAAGTTATTGCTACGTACAGGCAGGGTATTAACAATTGTTCGATCCCGTGATCAAAATTACATCTACTTATCAAATATCTTTGAGAGCTAACAGCTGAGAAAGGAAGAAATTACACGGATGAGAGATTGCAGGCTTTTGCGGGTGATACAATTGTCTGACACGTCAAAAGCGAGGCTCTTCAATTCTGTTTTTGTATATGAAAGAAATCTTTACTACAGAAAAATTCACCAAGAGGCTTCAAATTTCACACCCTAACATATGAAGGAGATTTCTTTATATTTGTGTATTTCAAAGTGGACAAGGGAACCATTAAGGGCAATTACTCCGTTCTATTCGGCCATCATTATCGTTGATATAATTGTTATCATAGGAATAACTTCCCTAGCGTCTTAGGGTCAGGGGGCTCACCAGAGTATTAAATTTTAACTTCAAAAAAGGATCAGTTACTTTTGTCTGTAATACGGCCCCATACTTTTATACAATGAATATTCATACTCTTTCCATGATGGTAAATCTGGAGTGATCGCCTTCTCTCAGTGTAAATACCCTTCTCTTCCATTATACTTCTCCTTTAGTCGCTTGTAAGGAAAACACATTACATTGTTTACAATATTGTTATTGATATCGTAATGTAGCAAGTGCTTCCCGGAACTGATTGTTATTGTATGTAATTTAATAATGTCATCATCTCTATATGAATCTTTGTACTCTGTTGTTTGTACAGTATGTCTGTTGTTCTGTCTTGATGTGTTGATTAACAAACTGTGATGTTGTATAGAATGATTAGATCTAAATTGTAAAGTTCAGTTGTTGGATTGAATATGAACATATGAACATATGAACTTGTATTTGTCTTCCTCGCTACAGTAATATGAGGCATTTTTCTAATACATACCCTGGGTAACAGAGCCTTCATAATTTTGTCTCAGAAATGATGCTCGAAACTAGTCAAAAAATACCTATTTGAGTCATTCTTTGCCACTGCATTGGTCTACAATACCTTATCCCCGGTTTCTTGAGGCTCTGGTACCCAGGGTAAGAAATTGGTTAAAAGGGGTAGGTTCGTATTGGCCATGTATATCCCAACTCTGATCCGCAGGCGAATCTAGTGTTTTGTGGTACCAGCTCTATTAGTGGTTACTGCTAAGAAACTTTCCCCATGCTTGACCGCTACTGACAAAGTGAAAGGTTGATGCTTAATGGAGCCGCGAATATTATTACACGCTCCCCTTTTTTCATCGAGTGACCACAATTAGCCTTTTCCAGAGTCATATAGGCTCTATGTTTAGACCTAGTCCTTTTTTGTAGTATTTTTTATCTTAAAGTATTCATTTCCTAATTCAGAAATTGTGATAGAGTCAAAATTAAGTTTCCTTGATTTATTTAGAGTGGTTTTACGGATTTACAATCATAGTCGAACCTTATGGTTCAATAGCCTTATTTTCTTACGTTTAATAGCCTTATTTTTTTGATTAAACATTTTTGATGACCTACCATAATTCCTCTAGGGTGGGCACTTATTCGAGGGGGACTTATATTTGAGAGAGGTGCTTGTTTGAGGCATTACGGTAAAAGTCCCTTTCGAAATTTTAACAGGTTTATTCCTTAATAATTCAACAGTATTTTCGATTGCGATGGCGACATGATCCAAATCCCTTTCAACCAAACGTAGGAATTCATGCATGTGATCGCTTTGCAAAATGTTGGCTATATCTTCACAAAAGAAATGATCACTTAAGAACTTTGCTTCATAGTCATTCTTCAATTGAGTTAGGTGTGGGAAAACTTCCAGAGGGTTAGAGACTTTTACAACCAACTGTAGAGGGACGTGATCCGAAAGATTATTCAAATTACAAATCGTAAATGATTGAATATTAACAAAAAGTTCCTCCTTAAGCAAGTCATGATCCACAACACTATTCCCATTTCTGTTAAAGCAGGTGAAGTTATTGGAGAGCGAGAAAGAATCAGCAGATCTACCATTAAGAATCCGAAAGCCGGAGGTTTTGCATAAATTTAAAAGATTGCGACCAGTTATATTCACAGCATTGTCTAGTGAACACCTTTGAGCACAAGCAGTAACGGGGCAGTAGTCTAAACTGAGAGGCAAGAAGCAATCCACCTCATTATCCACAACGTAATCAGGCTCACCACCAGTTCTTAGAACCAGTAAATTTATGTTCAGGCCGACCGAGGGAAAAATCACTCCAAGAAATCCTTGTACACCTTTTGTGAAAATCCTTTTGTTGTATCTGAAGATCCCTGGAAATCCTTTTGTTTTAGGGAAAATCTCGTACGCTATTTGCAAGAGTGAATTGCCCCTTGAGGCTTGCTGTTCTTAATTTTTTCTTAATTTGAAATCTTAGGCTGGATTGTTCTTAAATTGATAGAGTGCAAGCAATGCAATTGCTTGCTTTTTCGCTCTAAGGTTGTGTTCGGGCTTCATTTGCCAATTTGACTGAGACAACCTTCATTTGTCTCAATTTTTGAATAATGAATATTCACCGAAATAGCACCCACACATGGCAAAAATCCTCTTTGTTGAGATGAAACATTGCTTAAAATTTCATTTTACAGTAGCTCAGCCTCAGCTTTTGACTTTAATTTGTTTTTAACTTGTGACCAATTTTGAGGCTCGTGTTCTTACAAAGTTGTTTTAATAAAAAATAGGAGTGTACGAACACCCCCACAAAGATCATGAATATTTGATTAACTGCACAAACATAGCCTTTCAAGCAAAGATACATGAAAGATTGTAATTAACGTGTCCCCGACGAAGGAAGGGAGGAGAGGCCGGGATCCTCTTTTTGCAAAACAAAATATAATTTTTGCAAAGTCTTATGTTTTTATTCTTATGTTTGCCTTATGCCCCACATTTTCCAACCTGAGACGGAGCTCTTTGATCAATTAAGGATTGACAAATCTTGATCAAACCTGGTATAAGCTTAGAGAATCGTGATGTAGTTGTCGGGGGTGTTCATGATAAAACACAAGAGCATGCATCAGTTCATGGAGGACAATGCCTGTGCGGTCGCACCCATAGCCAATTGACACACTCTGATATCAACCTCTTGTTTTGCAACATAAGAATAGCATCTTAAAAATATAAAGACAAACTGAAGTTCGAAAAGTAACCAAAACAATGTTTGCTATACGTTAAAATTTTGGACAAAATTGTTTTTAACAAATTGAGCTTTAAAACTCTTTCAACAGTTAAATCTTTTTTTAGCAGCAAAGACCTAATCAATCATGTGTCTAGCAATGAGTTATAAAGAGAAGTTGGCTCCAACTTTTGAAAAGACTCAAATTATGAGGAGGTTGAACTGTTAGATCATACGAAAGAAAGAATAGCGGAAACTTGTATCCGAATACCGACAGATCAGCACTTTATGACAAGCATTTAAAGCATACACAGCACTTTATGACAAGCATTTAAAGCATACAAGATTAAAGCATCAGACTTTCCCTCTTCCTCTGATGAATTTTATTTAATGGAAACGACTAGGGAGAGACGCATTCGAAACGAATACATGTCTTCTTGTGAAAATCGGCAATCGCCCTATTGATGATTAACCTAGTAGAATGTGCTGCAGAGAAGAACAAAATAATCCAGCTTCAGACGAAAGCTAAAACTTCTATTCAAATGCTAAATTCTGAATTTTTCTGTTGCTTTATAAAACCACTTTAAATGCAGCTAGTTTGTGCAGGACTGTAATCTATTATGTGGGGTTGGGGTGTAAAGGTCTTACGCTGTATTGCGCAGACCTTTGCAAGAGGATTTCATGAGAGAAACGAAGAAATGAGATCTTGTTCTTTGCTTACATTCTTGATATCGTGCATATCCAAAAATCCCTATTTACAAAATCTCATGATATATATACTAACGGCATACAATAGATTAATTATATGATTGACATAAAACTAAACGAGGTACAAATGAAAACGAGGTTATACAATATAAGAAATATCCTGTTACAGGGGGGAGGGGGGGGGGTTGTCAGATTGGCAAATGAAAAGATTAAAACAATTTTCAAATGTTTCACTCATTTTCTTACCATGCGTATATAAAAATAGTAGGAGCTAGGGCTGTCCTACCCTGAGTGCCAGAGCCTCAGAGAGTCAATGGAACCATGAAACTCTCTCGAAGATTGAAGATAGGAAGTTGCAATCTTTTAGAACAATCTTTGCCATTCGACCAGTCAATGCTATTCGATCAGTCACGGCTATTCGATCCGTCACGGTTATTCGAATAGTCAACGCTATTCGATCAGTCACGGTTATTCGAATAGTCACAGCTATTCGATCAGTCACGGTTATTCGAATAGTCACAGCTATTCGATCAGTCACGGTTATTCGAATAGTCACAGCTATTCGATCAGTCACGGTTATTCGAATAGTCACAGCTATTCGAATAGTCAACGCTCCTGGAATACTTGACAAAATGGGGTTACAAACCCAAACAGACAAACAAACAAATACAGAAGGCTGCTAAAAAAACCAGACAAGACTGCCTCAGGACCACCAAACCACGCACTAATCATCGCACGCCTTTTGTTGTCACCTACCACCCAGCTTTGCCACAACTTTGACACCACCTACCAGGTATCCACCATACTCAGACAAAACCTTGACAAACTACAAAACTCTAACACATGTAAAGAAGCCTTCCCCGACGCACCCATACTTAGTTACCGCAGACAGAAAAACCTCCGGGATTTACTGGTTCGTGCCAAAATGAAAAATGCCACACCCAGTGATCCCATAGGTTCTTACAAATGCCACTCGCGACGTAACTGTTTAACATCCCAACATATCACAGACGGGACTACAACATTTAATTTTTCTAACACTGACAAAAACTACGACATAAAACAACGACCGGACTGCAACTCCACCAACGTCATATACGCATTACAATAAACGTCTACATAACGGAAACAAAAACTGCCAATACATCGGACAAACTAGCAGACGACTTAAAGACAGATTTAACGAACACCGACGAGACATTATCAACAAAAAAGAAGACAAGTCTGGAGTTGCAGAACATTTCTGCAGCCCAGCACACACCACACCATCAACGACCTTGCCATCACACCATTACTTTGGCCCTATTCGCACTGCATCTAGAAACCTGATAATGCTAATCCCTTATTGTTCTATCTTCAAAGGCGGCAAGGGTTCGTCAGGAAGTAGCTTAATTGGTAGAGTGCGAGCAGCAAAATCTGAAATCTGACAAATTGTAACGTTTCGACTAATTGGTCAAAGGTTCCGTCGTAGGGCTCTGGAGCATCACAATCTTGTGAAAATCTATGATAACCAGCGGGTGACTCGACGGACATGCCAGAATTATGTTAACACCAATAAAAAAGTCCAAGGTGCTATTTGAAATCATATCACGATTTAAAAAGGTACAATTTCTTAATGGCAACCTGATAACGTGTTAGATAACAATACAACATCTCAGAAAACTGCCTAATGCGAACAGAATTCTGACAAACTTTGTTAATCATGAAAAGTTTTTTTAATTGGCGTGCGAATATCGGGTTTGACAAACATTATCATATTTGCAGTGCGAATAGGGCCTTTGACTTAATGACAAACGAGAGAGTGTTCGTCAAGCTAAGGAGCAATATCTCATTGGCCTGGCGAACACCCTCACCCCCAACGGCATGAACAGAACTACCGACCGTTAACTTTACAAAACAGCTCATCACCCTCAACTTATCACGCCGCCCTCACAACCCACACCATATTTTCCCTGCCCATTATAATCATCATCACCACTATAACTATCATCAACATTCCATTATTCTCAGTTCCATCACAAAAAATTTTTTCTTTTTTTTCCTCATATTCACAGTCATCATTATCATTTCATTGCATCAATCTCCATAGCACCACCCACATCCCCTTACATCACCCACCACCCTTCCCGCTCCCACTTCCATCATCCCATTCTTTTTCCACTGCGGTGCATTCACACCATTCAACATCCACCAATCCGGCACCACCATCTCACATTTCAAATCCATTCACTCGTTCGTTTCATTTACTCTGATGAAGCCCTGTATGCCGGGGCGAAATATCAGTATATTCTTTAAATTTAATCTATTTTGAAAATTTTATTTCGTGACATTGGATTCTCGTCGTCGTATTGCTTTGTTCTTGTATATCTTTTATTCAAACAACCATTATGGACCTCCAACAGTGAGGTTATTCGCACTTTTCGTCTCCAACCGAATAATCGTACTATTCGAACTATTCGCTTGTAACCGAATATTCGCTTTGGGCTTCAGCTAACCGAATAGTGAAACAGGTAACCGAATACCGATTATTCGACCTTCTGTGGACAGGCCTAGTAGGAGCATCTTGGTAGAGCGAAACAGGGGTTAAGCTAGAGAAGGATGGCTCTGTGTCCCTCGTTTCGAGCCACAACGACGGATCTTGATAGCATGATACAGCAAAACCTCTTTATGGAAATCAGGGACTTTTCTTTTCCCTAAGAATTGATTTCAAACATTGTTTGAATGATATTTCATCGGTTTTTGATTAGAAGATTGCACAATCGGTGTATTCTTCAACATTTTCTGTTAACAGACCTATTTATCGCTAGAGTCACTTTTCTGAAGTAGCAGTTTTCTTTTCCAACTAGCAGTAGCCTGTGCTGATTAGGGTACTGGAACACAGGTTAATTAATTAACAGCTGTTTTGACACATGGTTCTTACGATGCTGAAATTAGTGCTTCCCTAAAAATTTCAGAGTCGTGGCGTTTATGGGGCTGAGGGGGGTTGCGGCCTCAAATAACCTGCAGAGTACACTGTATTTTATCAAAATTTGCTGTGACTTTTGCGAGGCATTATGAAATCATATTGTAATATCAGTGTGAAATCATATTGCAAAAAGGAATCTGAGAGCATCAACTTGCAATCTTACATATCAAATATTAAAGGCATTGAGTCATGATAAATAGACTGGGTATACCCTAAGTGCCAAAATCCGCTGAGTCATGATTTCCATGACTGCGATGCTATTGGTTGACCTTGAACTGGTCACATGAACTCACCTCGAACTGATTGACAAAACAATTTCTATCAATAGCAAGTTGTCAACAACGGATGCAAATATCACATGAAACAGCAGCGATCACGCGGAAACCAAATGACCCCCTATAGAGAAGGCCTATTTACCATGACTCAATGCCTTTAATATTGCTTTTAATTTTAGAGTTGAAGAGCCACACTTGTAGTGGATATGCTCGATTGTACCATTATTATTATTATTATTATGATTTATTATTATTATTATTATTATTATGGTTGAGATTTTCAAGCTTTATGGAAAAACACCAGTAGTGGGATGAAGCTGCAATACGACATTTACCGTAACACCAAAGATGTACTGAAAGCAGTAAAATCAGACAGTAGAGAGCGCTTGGCACACCAATTACTATCCCAGGGTGCTATTATTTCATTTCTGTTGGACCACTCTCTTAAAAAGCTCAATGGTGTTTGGTCTGTTGTGCAGAGCAACCTACCCACGAACATCTTCAACTTCACCATCAAGTATCTGAACAATATTCTCCCTACGCGCAAAAATCTAAGCCTTTGGAACCTAAGCCAATCATCTGATTGCGAATTCTGCCTTCTTCCCGAAACTTTACTCCATGTCGTTGCAGGTTGCAAAGTTTATCTCGAACAAGGTCGTTATACCTGGCGTCATAATTCTGCTCTAAATTTTCTTGCAACCTCCTTGAAAGCAATAGAGGGATCCTCTCTTTTTGCCGATATACCTGGCTTCTCCTCACCATCCATCATAACTGGAGACAATCTGCGCCCAGATCTACTTCTGCGTACAAAGGAAAACATTCTTTATGTTTTGGAACTAACGATAGGATTTGAAACTAACCTTAACTGCAATGCAGAAAGGAAACGTTTAAAATATGCTCGCCTTGTCTCAGATCTAAGACCAAGGTTCAAATCTGTCATATTTGTAAATCTCTCCATCAGCTCTCTTGGCATCTTCGGCGACTCATGCAGCTCATTCCTTGAAATGTGTGACTCTCTTTCCATCGATGATCAACACAAACGATACCTCATTTCTAAGCTTTCTACGATATCCATTCGTACCACCTATTACATTTTTTGCTGTAGGAACAAAACATGGACTAACCCAGAGCTACTCCCCTTTTAACGTTTTTTTTCTTTTCTCTTTACTACGATTGTAATAGTCTTACTTTGTGAAAACAGGCTAGCCAGTTACAAATTACCTTGTAATAGTGAGATTTGTAATTGTATTATTATGGAAGCTGTGAGGAATAATGCGTGATATTTGCTCTATTTGCCAGATCTTTGCTCTATTTCGAACTGTGTTTCTCTTTTTGATTCCATTTTCGACTGATTCGACTGTTGCAGGGGGCATTATATCAACTAGGCCTTTTGCTCCATCAACTAAAAGGAAAGTCAGTCAACGCTTTTACAAAATCGTGTTCAAAGTAACTAAATTAAACAGGTCATAGATTATCTGGGTTTTATTGTCAATTGCCTTCACATCCTTTCAGGTGTTGTTATTAATTTCATGCCCAGAGTGAAACATAAAGACTAAGACTTTTATAGTCATAACACGGCCAGAAGTACCCTGGGTACCAGACTCACTATTTATAAAATAATTTTATATAGTGAGTCTGGTACCCAGGGTAGGCCAGAAGGTACCCAAAGGGCCCTGGCCCTGGGCCAACCACCAAGAGGGGCCCTCCCATCAATATAGCCAAAAACTTTTAATACAGCCATTATAATTTTAATACAATTTGTAGAAGACTGACCATTATTAGACACAAATCACTAAAACATGTTTATATGATATATATACACTTACGTGACAAAAGTATTAGGACGATCCTCAACGCACATGTGGTTAACCATTTGCCCAAAGAACAACATAGAAAATCGGTGGAACATGTCGAGATTGCTGGTTGAGATTTTCACTTGCAATTTTACCCGATTGTGAAAAAAAGATAAATTTAATTGTAATTGTAAGAAATAGAATTTTTAGATAGGTACAATTTGATTTATTTTATATTTTGCCGGATGACCTCTAGGAATCTGTCAGCCGCCATTTGCACTGGAACTCGCTGAATTAATTTTGCAACGAAATATCTTCGGATACAGTAGGGAATCTCAAGAAAATTCTAAAAGAGTTTATTTTTTGTCTTAGAAGATTTCATTGCTTGGATTTTTTTACAAAAACTAGTTGTTTTTCAAATGCATCAAGGCTTTGACTTTGACGGGGTTATTGAAAAACCATGATGCAACTTGCTGCAACCAAACTTTCTGGTAGTTTCAACAAACAATTGACTTAGACGCAAATATTCTACTGCTTCTCGTTCTCTTTTTGGTCGCTTTTGTGTTTTCGGCATTGAAACTAAAACATTGAAATTTTCTATTTCTTCCTGACATATATATATATATATTTCTATATATATATATATATGTATATATTTATATATATATATGTATATATATATGTACATATACATTGAATATATTGTATACATTGTATACATTGAATATGTAAGAAGCTATTAAGTTTATCTCTTCTCTCAACCAACGTCTGCAAGCATATAAAGAGACATAAAGCCAATTAGATCTTTTTGAGCCATCTGAACGAACTGTTTTCAAACGAGGTGCAAGCCGCAGCTGAACAACTCTTCAGGTCATATCCAGACCCATCTATTGTTGAACTCTGTCAGTTTGTAACATTTACCAATATCTTCACAGATGTGTTGCGAATTTGGGTTCAACAGAGGGAAGGTTTGAAGCAAAAGAGAGACAACGTGTTTCAGCGAACTCTGTTAATCAAAAGCTATTAGAGACCTCTAGCATGTGGTTATAAACATAAGCTAATAACGCAAAACAATAAGCAATTACTATACGCTTGGGTTAATACACATTAGGGTTAACAAAGAGAGATAGAGTTCTTAAGTGTGACGTCACAAAAAGCTATTTTTAGAATCTTAACCACATACATAGCATAAAAGAACATCATGTAATACTTCCAATGATGCAAGTTCAGTCAAATATGTCTATACTCGGGTGAGATATGGTCAATGAAAGATTTCAAATTTGCTAACGAATCATTGTTATTTTCGTTCACCCGATTGGAAATAAAAGACTATGATTGGTCAGGTTACAAAAGGGTTCAAGTTAAATTTGGACCGCCAACAAATTCTTAGGTTCATCATTCTTTGATATCATCCATCCAATCAGAATACAAGAACGTTAAAATAATCAATGCAAAGAACGATGAAAGGCTAATCTTTATTTCAAACGACCAGTTGATTCTTTTTCGACTTCTTATGAATCCTTCTCAACTTCTATTTGATATTCCTCGACCTCCTTGGTTGCTGACCCGTCAGTTGATGCAGGGACATCATCGTCTGGACGAAATGTAGAATCATGTATATATTATTTTATATTGTTCTATCAAAACAATCACTTAAATTGCTATTCGCTCGTCTACAAGTAAAAATCATCTTAAATAAAGGTAGAATAAAAACCTGCTGAAGCTTCCTCTGCCTCCTCGGCCTCTTCCCTAGACAATGTAATGACGTCATCTGCAAACACAACATGGACCTTTAGAACAATCTTCTCTAGATAATGCAGTTGTTTGTACGCTTAAATGATTTTTTCACAATTTTTCTATTGTGAGAATCGAGTAAATTGCTTACTAGTTTCACAGCAAAGTAATTGTTACATGCTTTCTCAGCACTTTTAAAGCAATTTATTCGCTAGACTTTTAAAAAGTCTTTAGCCAGCGTATATTGTAAGAGATGAATGTCTATTTTGCAAGAGTACATGTAGGTTTAGATACCACTATGCAGGAGATTGGGTAGTAATGATGTCACAGAAACATTTATATAGCATTGAGCTTACCAGAGGTGCAAGACCTAGATCTTCTTTGCGTCCCGTATCTACCTGCACCTGGACAAAGTTTGCGATTCTCTCTGAAACAGAATCGTTGGCTATACTCCTTTCTTCCTAAGCCATAATCAATGCAAGGACTCCAGTTCGACCAGCTGCTCCAGTCATTATAAGCGCTGCTTGCTAATGTAAGGAAAGTACACAAAATTATTGCAGCATGACTTGACGCGGAAGATTTCAGTGAGGAGACTCTCGAGTATTTTACACCCCTCTCCCCTAGCACCAACTTCCACAGACCTGGCACTTTCATTATGATCGATTAACTAACTTTAATCTATTCATTAGCAAACCTATCTTAATGCTTTTACGGTATATGCCTCACTTTTGTAAACAATTTGAGATTGATAGATATAGGTATTGATAGATATAAACACAAGATAAATCTGTAATCTTCAACGAACTGGACTCACTTTTGCAATCATACAGTGCATTGATCTGTAGCAGATCAGTTTTGCTGAAGCCTCTTCTTTGTCCTATATGCCCACCCTTTCCTAGCTTAATAATCGTGGGACTCCTGAAATTCTTTGTGAATGCGTAGGCTCCATAATGCATCACTCCATCGTAGTCATACGGCAGACCAAGAGTAGTCATGTCTTGAATTCGGTTTTTCTTGAAGTTGAGATCTGTACCTGCAACGTCATGCAAACTAGATGTCACCTTTATGTCCAGTTTTACCTAAAGGTTCTATAGCTTTCAATGCATTTAAGATCTTTTTTCAAGATTTAAAGGTACTTAAACAATCTGGAAAATAGTTGTTACCAAAATTCCTAGAATCTCTAATAGCTATCAAAGGTGAGTCAAGCAAAGCATCCTCTTGAAAAGAACTGTATAATCTAGAGTTTTTCAATGAAAACAAATTTGAACTACTGTTGGTCAAAAAGCAAGTATAAAAAAGCAATATGAAGCAATGTTGAAAACATACCCGGCAAAATGTTCGAGAACTGAATTTTGATATACTTGTCCCTATCATAACGACTGTGCTCATGGTAAAACCCAAGAGCATGCATAATCTCGTGAATAATGGTGCCGTATCTTCCACATCTATACCCAATTGATACAGGTTGATATCGTCCTCTCGTCTTACCCACCGATGAATAGCACCTTTAAGGAGATTCGCAATTTGTTATCATTGGCTTTCACAAAGAAAAATGCAATGTCCATAACGTTTAAGCAGCTAATTGTAGTTCGATATAGAGCAAAAAGACAGCAATAGAGTTATACCAAACAATAAAAGGAGATTAGAAGAAGCATTGAAAATGCATTCAATAATGTATTTTCCAGGAAATTCCAGGTCAAAAGATTTAGAATTCGTGTTGAAGAAGTTTGACTGTACAGAACTATGGGAAATTGTTTTGCATTGACTTTCCTTCCAGGATATTCATTTAGCTATAAATTGATAATGTTTTTTTAGTCTTGCAAGACTTTTTATTCTAATGCTACTGATGCAACTCACCCTCTTCCTCGGAAGAATTTAATATAATGTTCACGAGTGTACGTTGAGACTCCCTTGAAACGGAGGCAAGTCTTTTTCTCAAATTCCTTTATAGCCTGCGTAATTTTCCTTCGAACATATGATGCTACGATAAAATTGACAATAAGAAGCTTATAAACAGCTAAACGGTGTAGAAAAAAGACTGCTAAGTTAGCTAACTTAACTTTGATGTCTTTCGTACGACTCAGTTCTTTTGTAGACAATTTTTTTTACTGTGTCCAATATATTATACTCATCCAGTAGAGAATTAGCGAGATTTGCTGAATATTTTGCTGGCAACAAAATTAAACTAAATTATACTATTCGAGTAGAGAGAAGAAAAGATTTGGGTCAGAGCTCGTTTCATGGTTGCAATGGTTGCAATTGTGTACTTTCTGTAGATGATTTAATTCAAGTTTCTTTAAAAGAAAGTTATGCAAAAGAAACTTTAGAAGAGAGTGGGGTAAGGGGTTGGCCCTCTGAGGAGCCTCACTCTGATATTAAGGACAGCACCTCTTCCTATAGAGTCTCTTTTATGGGGTTTTGTCTCAACTTTGGTGCAAGTGACGTCTGTTGTACTTACGTATCGAGCGATCAATGTGGTATGGAATGACACGCGTCCTCCATATTTGGCCTCTGTTGCGCACTGCATTTCGTTTCTCGTTTTCGTTTCTATCTGCAGCCGCATTCACAGTTGTTGGTGGCAGAATATCACCATCAGTTAGGCCTTTGGCCCCTTCAACTGTAAGAAAACCCGGTACATGTCATGTTTCGATGAAAACTGGAGACATAGTAGTATGATTTGCATATGCAGTGAATTGAAAGGAAATTGGTGTCGTGTCGTCCAAAACGAAGAAAATAACGAAACAAGTGTACCGGCTTCTAATATCAGTCTACAACAAACTGTCACGACTCTTGTACCTCTTGTAGTTACTTATATCTCTAATAATGATACTGATCAGATTAAAGAGAGAGTTGAGCTGCCAAAAATCTGGCACACTTTTTAGCAGACAAACAGGAAGATCTTCCAAGGAGCTAGGTAGGAGGCATGTAAAAATTTTAGACACAATTGGTCAGAAACCACTTATCATGTAAGAATGGCATCCTTTGAAATAACTTTAAAAGAGGGCATGTATGTCATTGAGCTTAAAGGTCACATTTAAATCAGAGTTGAAATGAAAGTTCAAAACACCAACGGTAATCTAACTAGCCATATTTTTGCCAAAACAATGGTGGGGCAAGCGCTTTTGTAGCCTCAGAGGGGGCCAGTCAGCCTTGAAAGGAGGTTAGAGACCCACAGCTGTACAATATTCCCCCTGCAGCAGATAGGCCATCAATGTTTCATTGTATTAGAAATTTACTTTTATTGATCTCGTCGATCTCTTCTGCTATCGCTGTCTTTGGAGGCAGCCATGAATCTGGGTTTTCCTCTGGGTCTTTGCTTTTGGATTCATCTTCCTCTTCAGCCACTAAAATGGAATATACAATACTGTCTATCGGTAGATTTCAATACCTGGAATAACAAACACCTGTTCACATTGCTAGGTTGGCCCCATTCTATGCCTGTTCAAGAATATACCTTTTCTGAATGGATTTCGGAAAATGCCGATTCTTGAATCAGAAGCGAGAGAAAGCCGAATAGACCAAGTGTCTTAATTAGGAGAAAACGTAGAAAAAGCCAATTGCGACCGTATCCGTATTGAATTTTCCTATGTTTTCTCCTAATTAAGTGCGTAACTGTATCAGTCCAAGATTCAATTCTAAGCACTTATGTGCAACAAAGATGCAGAACGTATCTGGTTTCATCAACTTTAAGATTTTACGTATCTGGTTTCATCTATTTTTCATTTGTTGCCTCATGGGGTTCATATACGCAAAAAACGAGACTTCAAATACGACAAGGAGGCTGATGGCCCCCTGAAAGTTACTGTATAATATCAATTTTCGAAATTAGCACCCACAAATTGACCAAAACCACTTCGTCGCTTTTGCGTTATCATTCCCTTGTTCTCCGCCTGGGCTATTAGACCTGTCCAGCTTTTTGAGATACAGTTTGATTTCATAATCAAGATTGACGTCCATGCTTTTTACTACACTGAAAAACCCTTAACTGATAATAATCAGCAACATAAAATTTGTAAGCTTTATGCCAAAATTTTTTGGTTGCTTGCACGCTCCTGGTAAATTTTCAGTGAATCAACAAGCCCAAAAAGAGGGTGTAAAATTTAGAAATGTCATACAATTGCTTCCCTACTGTCATTCACTGTATTAAACGTGAAAATCTTCACTTGCTAAGCACAACCAGTGTAAAATAACGAAATTTTGCAAGGTGATGCAATAACAATTAAAAGCTCACTTTCATGAGAAAGTTCAGCTCATGATGAGCCATGCACGAGCTGTTTTCAAATCAGTTGAAGGTGTAAACTCTATTAGTGTTTGTATAATAAAATCTCAACACTCGCTGAACTCAACACGGCATCTGATCCCGGGCTGAAATTTCAACACGAGCTTAGATTTTGACACAAAAGGCAGCATCTTTAAGTTCGGTGTGTGTTTGAGTCAAAGATCTTCAGTGTCAGGGTATAAACGTCAGATTATGACCAAAGGTAAGGAGTTAAGTTCCGGTTTGTATCGAAAATAACGCGAGGGCAAGAAAAACGCGTTTGATTGGCCGTTTTGAAGAGAATGTATTTGGCTCTTTCTTTTATTGAAAGATTCTCCATTGAAGAGCAGATATGTTCACAAAGGCTTTACATGAAATTCCAACAACAAGATATTTTTACATGTTGTTAGAATTTAGGTACGGTTAATGGAAAAACTGATACTTTACTTTACTTTTCTTTGATAACCCATCATTCCCCTTATTGCCATTTAATAGCAAAATAGATTTTCAGCCATCAGTCTTTGCTTCATTTTTCTTCTTCTTCATTTCGTCCTTCTATCTCTTCAAAGATCACATTCAATACCCACATTCAAACGTATTCCAAAGTTTACTATCATCGTTCTCTATCTAAATATGCAAATGCCCCTTTTTAAATTAAATTGAACAGCGCATGTTCGCGAAAGTTTATAGACAGATTATCGAAGAAATAACATTTTACCAGGAGCGGTATCTTTGCTAACTTTCTTTGGGTCAGATTTTGAGATGTCGTCGCTAACTTCCTTTGGGTCAGATTTTGAAGGATCATCAACTGAAACACAAAGATTTTTAGTGACATAAGCTGACATGCTTTGTACTTGAGAACTTTAGTAAAAGATTTACAAAGAGTCAGATATTTTTCTCCAAGCTTCTTTTACAAAAATTGAAATTGGATGATGACCTTGCTCAGTGATGCCTAATGCCTAGCAACAGGGAAATTGGTGGTTCTCAGGACAATGCTTTTTGGAAATAAAAGACCATGATTGGTCAGGTTACAACAGGCTACAAGTTAAATTTTAACCGCCAACAAATTCTTAGGTTCATCATTCTTTGATATCATCCATCCAATCAGAATACAAGAACGTTAAAATAATCAATGCAAAGAACGATGAGAGGCTAATCTTTATTTCAAATAACCCGTTGATTCTTTTTTTACTTCTTCTGGATTCTCCTCATCTTCTACTTGATACTTCTCGACCTCCTTGGTTGCTGACCCGTCAGTTGATGCAGGGACATCATCGTCTGGACGAAATAAAGAATTATGTATCTATTATTTTATATTGTTCTATCAAAGCAATCACTTAAATTGCTATTCGCTCGTCTACAAGTAAAAATCATCTTAAATAAATATAGAATAAAAACCTGCTGAAGCTTCCTCTGCTTCCTCGGCCTCTTCCCTAGACAGTGTAATGACGTCATCTGCAAACACAACATGGACCTTTAGAACAATTTTCTCTAGATAATGCAGTTGTTTGTACGCTTAAATGATTTTTTCACAATTTTTCTATTGTGAGAATCGAGTAAATTGCTTACTAGTTTCACAGCAAAGTAATTGTTACATGCTTTTTCAGTACTTTTAAAGCAATTTATTCCCTATATTTTTTTAAAAAACTACGTTAAGAATAAAAGAAATTTTTTTCTGAGATCGTCACGTCTTTAGCCAGCGTATATTGTAAGAGATGAATGTCTATTTTGCAAGAGCACACGTAGCTTGCGATAGCACTATGCAGGAGATTGGGTAGTAATGATGTCACAGAAACATTTATATAGCATTGAGCTTACCAGAGGTGCAAGACCTAGATCTTCTTTGCGTCCCGTATCTACCTGCACCTGGACAACGTCTGCGATTCTCTCTGAAACAGAATCGTTGGCTATACTCCCTTCTTCCTAAGCCATAATCAATGCAAGGACTCCAGTTCGACCAGCTGCTCAAGTCATTATATGCGCTGCTTGCTGATGTAAGGAAAGTACACAAATTATTGCAGAATTACTTCACGCGGAAGATTTCAGTGAGGAGACTCTCGAGTATTTTACACCCCTCTCCCCTAGCACCAACTTCCACAGACCTGGCACTTTCATTGTGATCGATTAACCAACCTATTTATTAGCAAAACTATCTAAATGCTTCCAATTTCCACAAAATTTCCAAATCAAAATATTCGATAATCATCTCTCAACTTATACAAGAATGGAAATTGCTCCCTTTTAAAGCTTTTTCAAGTTCACTTTGAACAAAGAAACAGTCTGAAATCATTGTTGACAAAAAACCTTCTAAAAAACTGTCTCTACTATTTTTGTGATCGAGTGGATACGAACTAAAACCAGGTAGAGGAGCAGTTTCCCTTTTGTTCAATTTTCTTTCAACATTTGCGTTATTTAGTTTCCAGATTATGTCTTCGTAATGTATCGAAAATCCATCGTACAAATTCTATTAGGTCTTGTATCTATAGATTTAGCCGGGCATTTACGGTATATGCCTCACTTTTGTAAACAAATTGAGATTGACAGATATAGGTATTTGAGACACTCATACCACAGGCATCAAAGTAGCTTTTGCCACTAACTTATTCCCTTGCATTTTGCAATCAGGCTACAGCTAATATAAACACAAGATAAATCTGTAATCTTCAACGAACTGGACTCACTTTTGCAATCATACAGTGCATTGATCTGTAGCAGATCAGTTTTGCTGAAGCCTCTTCTTTGTCCTATATGCCCACCCTTTCCTAGCTTAATGATCGTGGGACTCCTGAAATTCTTTGTGAATGCAAAGGCTCCATAATGCATCACTCCATCGTAGTCATACGGCAGACCAAGAGTAGTCATGTCTTGAATTCGGTTTTTCTTGAAGTTGAGATCTGTACCTGCAACGTCATGTAAACTAGATGTCACCTTTATGTCCAGTTTTACCTGAAGGTTCTATAGCTTTCAATGCATTTAAGATCTTTTAACAAGATTTAAATGTACTTAAACAATCTGGAAAATATTTGTTACCAAAATTCCTAGAATCTCTAATAGCTATCAAAGGTGAGTCAAGCAAAGCATCCTCTTGAAAAGAACTGTATAATCTAGAGCTTTTCAATGAAAACAAAGTTGAACTACTGTTGGTCAAAAAGCAAGTATAAAAAAGCAATATGAAGCAATGTTGAAAACATACCCGGCAAAATGTTCGAGAACTGAATTTTGATATACTTGTCCCTATCATAACGACTGTGCTCATGGTAAAACCCAAGAGCATGCATAATCTCGTGAATAATGGTGCCGTATCTTCCACATCTATACCCAATTGATACAAGTTGAAATCGTCTTCTCGTCTTACCCACCGATGAATAGCACCTTTAAGGAGATTCGCAATTTGTTATCATTGGCTTTCACAAAGAAAAATGCAATGTCCATAACGTTTAAGCAGCTAATTGTAGTTCAATATAGAGCAAAAAGACAGCAATAGAGTTGTACCAAACAATAAAAGGAGATTAGAAGAAGCATTGAAAATGCATTCAATAATGTATTTTCCAGGAAATTCCAGGTCAAAAGATTTAGAATTCGTGTTGAGGAAGTTTGACTGTACAGAACTATGGGAAATTGTTTTGCACTGACTTTCCTTCCAGGATATTCATTTAGCAATAAATTGATAATGTTTTTTTAGTCTTGCAAGACTTTTTATTCTAATGCTACTGATACAACTCACCCTCTTCCTCGGAAGAATTTAATATAATGTTCACGAGTGGACGTTGAGACTCTCTTGAAACGGAGGCAAGTCTTTTTCTCAAATTCCTTTATAGCCTGCGTAATTTTCCTTCGAACATATGATGCTACGATAAAATTGAAAATAAGAAGCTTATAGACAAACAGCTAAACGGTGTAGAAAAAATACTGCTAAGTTAGCTAACTTAATTATGATGTCTTTCGTACGACTCAGTTCTTTTGTAGACAATCTGTTTTACTGTGTCCAATATATTAGACTCATCCAGTAGAGAATTAGCGATATTTGCTGAATATTTTGCTGGCAACAAAATTGAATTAAATTATACTATTCGAGTAGAGAGAAGAAAAGATTTGGGTCAGAGCCCGTTTCATGGTTGCAATGGTTGCAATTGTGTACTTTCTGTTGATGATTTAATTCAAGTTTCTTCAAAAGAAAGTTTTGCAAAAGAAACTTTAGAAGAGAGTGGGGTAAGGGGTTGGCCCTCTGAGGAGCCTCACTCTGATATTTAGGACAGCCTCTCTTCCTATAGAGTCTCTTTTATGAGGTTTGATATATGAACTAGCTTTTGTCTCATCTTTGGTGCAAGTGACGTCTGTTGTACTTACTTATCGAGCGATCAATGTGGTATGGAATGACACGCGTCCTCCATATTTGGCCTCTGTTGCGCACTGCATTTCGTTTCTCGTTTTCGTTTCTATCTGCAGCCGCATTCACAGTCGTTGGTGGCAGAATATCACCATCAGTTAGGCCTTTGGCCCCTTCAACTGTAAGAAAACCCGGTACATGTCATGTTTCGATGAAAACTGGAGACATAGTAGTATGATTTGCATATGCAGTGAATTGAAAGTAAATTGGTGTCGTGTCGTCCAAAACGAAGAAAATAACAAAACAAGTGTACCGGCTTCTAATATCAGTCTACAACAAACTGTCACGACTCTTGTACCTCAGTTACTTATATCTCTAAACATGATACTGATCAGATTAAAGAGAGAGTTGAGCTGCCAAAAATCTGGCACACTTTTTAGCAGTCAAACAGGAACATATTCGAAGGAGGTAGGTAGGAGGCATGTAAAAATTTTAGACACAATTGGTCAGAAACCACTTATTATGTAAGGATGGCACCCTTCGAAATAACTCTAAAAGAGGGTATCTGTGTTATGGAGCTTAAAGGTCACATTTAAATCAGAGTTGAAATGCAGGTTCAAAACACCAACGGTAATCTAACTAGCCATATTTTTGCCAAAACAATGGTGGGGCAACCGCTTTTGTAGCCTCGGAGGGGGCCAGTCAGCCTTGGAAGCAGGCTAAAGATCCACATCTGTACAATATTCCCCCTGCAGCAGATAGGCCATCAATGTTTCATTGTATTACAGAAACTTACTTTTATTGATCTCGTCGATCTCTTCTGCTATCGCTGTCTTTGGAGGCAGCCATGAATCTGGGTTTTCCTCTGGGTCTTTGCTTTTTGATCCATCTTCCTCTTCAACCACTAAAATTATATATACAATTCGCAATTTCAACCTAATCTATGTTCTTTTTACCCAAGAAACTGCAACTCCCAAATAAGAAATAAAATGATTTGTTTTGTGAAGAGCTCTCTTTAGAATGTCAAATACCATCTTAAAAATTTCTTTCCACAGCCATATCTAGGACCACTCGTATTCTTTTATACATTGAGACAACTAACAGAATTCTTTCTGAGTTCGACCCAAAAATGTTGTACCTAACCAGCTTGATGAGGTTGGCTTACAGTTAGATTTCCAAGCAAAATTGACGTCCATGTTGTTTATACTAAATTGAAAAACCGTAGATTGATAATGATTAGCAACATAGAATTTGTAAGCTGTATATCAGTCTTTGTTATTGCCAGCATGCTCATTGACAATTTTTTCAATGAATCAACAAGCTCATAAAGAGGGTATAAGATGTCATACCATCATAGCCTACTTTCTCGGTAGCATCGATTTCATCAAGAGTACTTTCAACATCTTTATTTTCGTCGTTGCTATCATCTAAAAGAATAATTATGCATTGGAAAAAACGAGATTAACCAGCATTTGTCTGAAGGATCGTCAGCTTTTCAAACTTTGGCATCATATGAACATACGCATTTAGAGGCACAATGTCCCGTCAGTCACCCGTACAGAGTAACCAATAGTTTTTGCATCATTTTATAAATGCAAGGTACAATTTTACAAAAACGCATTTGCACAATTTTGACGGTAACGGCACCCCATATTTAAGTGCTCGTACCTTACTTTTGCCTGCAGTCTTGTAAAGTGTGTTTACAAAGTAAGGATGTGTGTCTGTCAGCCTGGGCCGCAGAGGTCTTTCAGGTAACAATAATAAGATCAGGCCAACTGCGGGTAGCTTTGCAGAATTAGAAACTGCCACCAAAAAAGTTTTGGTGTTGCTAAACTGCAAAAACCCAAAAACCAAGATCATTTTTGTATTGTTTTGTGTTCAGGATTTTAAGTCATCAGGAGGCTCAATTTAGGCTTAGCCTAGCCCCTGTTTCCGCAGTCCCTGGCATAGATTAGATTTAGAATTGCGTCTTAATTTTTCAATTTGCTTTCATTTCTTACCAACAATTCTCATCAGGAGTTTTTAAACTAAATTAGCGTTGCCTATAAGTTTTGGAATGAGGGGTGGGGGAACTGTTGGTTATATGTCCGATAATTTGAAGAATGTTCTATTCAGAAGGAAATTCTATTTACAAATGATTTCAGAACCTTCTTTGCATCGGCAGTAAGCTATTTTTGGCAAGTTGCGAATTTCTAATTTACCCGCAATACACATTTTATTTACGAGTAGTTTCGATCCCATGCATTTACTAAATCCTATTTCAGTTTGTAGTCATCTGAATTCTGGAGTTTGATTTGGGCTTAAAAAGTCTTCCGAAACGTAGAGCAGTACAGTTCTCGCTTTTTACTGTTCTTTTAGCTTATAAAACAATTTTATGTAATCTCTACATATTAAAATATGCTCATTAAATTTCTGAAGTAGTTAGATTTTACAAATCACAGCACCTTCGCAGATAGCCTGTGCTCCAGACCCCAAACTTGAAAGTATTACTATATTTGATTTACAAGAAAATAAAACAAATTTAAGGCTTTCTACCCACTAGGCTGGATTCCTTTTTTAAAGTTAAAGCCCAGCTGAGTTTTTCTGTAGAAAAAGGACGATACATTTAACAATGGCATCGCACATTTTCTACTCCAAAGTCATTGCACATTGTCAAAATACATTGTTCCTTACAACTGGGAATCGACTTACCGTAAATTCTTTTTTAAGCCCCTACTCTCAATTTAGCCCCCCCCCCCCTCCAAAAAAATGTTCACTGATGCTGGAATAAGTAAACTTGACAAAAAACAGAGTTTTTCATTTAATTCATTGGTTGTTTGATACTTCGAATTAAATCAAAATACGAAGACAAAGATTTAGTGTGCAAGGCCGTGTGAGAGCTTTTTACCAAATTAACAGGCCGCTGGTACTCCGAAGGATGAAGTCAACCTTTTCGAATGCTCGATTTCAGAAGGCGACATGGCCCAAGAAGATATTTTAGAATTAATAATTGATGATGATGACGATGACAATATTATTGATAAAAAAGGCTGATTGGATGTTTATTATTTCGCAAATAACAAAAAATTAGTTTACCACTATAAATGGTCTTTTATTATAAAATATTCATTAAGCCCCCTCTCTCAATTTAGCCCCCCTCTTTTATAAGCCCCCTGTAAAGTGCTGAAAAACAATAAGCCCCTGGGGGCTAAAAAGAGAATTTACGATAATGAATATCAACCTTTATAGCTATCTATCTTAAAGACATCTTTCCAGTTTTACGGTCCTCGCTACCAAACTAGCCGAAAGAATGTCGAAGGATAGATGAATTAAAAAAAGATTATACCACCCTCGAACGGTAAGTCATGCTACTGCAGATTGGGCAAACATTATATTCAAAACATTGGTTTTTGTCTTGTATGTTATGTTATGCATTCTTCTTACCGTTCTAATTAGAACATTATCAACATTCGACCCAAGATTGTCGCCATAAATTTTGGTATACATTACACTCGTTCTGCAAAAGGACCTTTAAAGAATTAGTGGTACCTAAGCTTTCGATATTTAATGCTTGTTACCGATGCTTGGCGTATCTTTTGATTTAATATATCCCTTTACCTAGGATGGCCTTGGCTTCAAAGAATCAGGTTAATGGCACCATCAAACTGAATATTTAGTACAGAGATATCTTCAAACAAACTAGACAGTGTCCAAACTTTACAGCAAAAACAGAAGCAATCTCACATCCATCTCGGTTGTATTGACAGTTATTTTGTCGCACTATTTTTGTTGTGGTAGAGAATGCCAATGCATTCGAAGGCAACATAGTTCCAAAGGAAAATTTTTCATTCTATGAAACTTGAGTATCTTTAGCTCCCTGTATGGAAAACCTGATATTTGTGCGAAAAAAGCAAAAAGAGAAGAACAAATCTCGCTATGTTATGAATAAACTTTCAATTTTAAATAACAGCTGACAGGCTTTCTTTTTATTTAGCTTTGCATAAATGTTTAAAGTAAGTGCTTGAAACATTAAAACCAAAATATGTTGTACTGGTGAAGCCTTCTGATAGTTTTATGCATGCAATTTTCATCCATGTTGTTCCTTATCATAAGCGTACGGGCCAGGGGGGCTGGGGGGCCGTAGCCCCCCCAGTTTTCGAAAAACCATGTCAGTCGGGCAAATTTTCAAAAATTCTCCGCAAATAGTCGGCCAAAAATGGCACTGAAAAGTGATGAGACTTACTTTAGGTAATTTGGTTGAACATTCGTGGTATCTTCAAATAAACGAAAGACTGAAAGTTACGAGTCAATATCGTTGCATTATCAAATCGACCAAGAGTGCCTTAAAAATGATAAGATGGTTTTTGAAAATTACAAGAAGCAAAGTGCTTTTGAATCTTATGGTAATAATGCAGCAATGCTTGTCCAGAAGATGTTTCAAGAAGGTTTGCATCAAGTACTGCCATTCCTGTATGAAACAACATCATTGCTAGCAACGATTCCAGCAACATCTTGCACAGCTGAAAGATCATTCAGTGGCCTTTCGGACGGCTGAAAACATATCTCAGATCAGAAGAACGGCTGAGCAATCTGGCACTACTTAGCATCGAGAGGAAATTTTCAAACGAAGTTTTGAAAAGAGACATGAATGCGATGATTGATACATTTAGACATAGAAAAGATCGGGACTCACATTTCTTTTGACTGTAGTCGAATTCAAGAGTTAATAATAGTATTTTTTCAGTGATATTAAGTAAAATATTGGAAAATATTATACATTGCTGCCCTTATCTATGAGAAACTTAGATCAAACTTTTAGATCTGAACAGTAGACATTATAGAAGAATCGGTAAGGATAGCATGTCACCCCAAACATGTCTCTGATTGCTCAACTCTCAACTGACTATTTTTACTTTAGATATTTCGGTGAAAAAAAACTCGTAATGTGAATATTCCTATGTCAAGTTCCTTATAAATATATGCATGCCTCTGCACCCGGGCAAAAGTCCTACCCCCCCCCCCCCCCCCTGTAAAAATTCCGCCGTACGCTTATGTTCCTTATATATTGAAGAATTGATACTGAACTCTTTCGAGACGAAGCTTCGAGTCGAAGGCAGAGAGCATCTCAAATGGAAGCAACAGAACGATTTTAAAGAAGTTCTCAAAAAAATACTAGATCCCATGCGGTACAATATAATGCTATGATAACAATCAATGGTAAATTGATAACGGTGAAATTGATAACGGGCTTTGCTCGAAACGTCGTTACTTATTTAAAAATGTTTTTCCTGGTACAATTTCTTAAAAAAATGTCTGCTGAGATTATAAATGACTTTTGAAAAAAGATAATAAAGAAATGTCCCGATTCTGAAGAAAAACAGAATGCTAAAAAGAAGAGCTTTTGAGCTATGTCCCAGAAAACATTAATTTATACTTAATGAATTTGCTTTTGTACTTCAATATTCCTTAAATTTTTTTCATGGTTGAGCTGTAAAATTTAATACTGCACAATATTCTCTTCAGAACTGCGGGGATTCTTATACAAATGCATGTGTAATGTGAAACTACACGCCTTAGACATGTTTTTGGCTAAGCCGTAATGAACCAAATAAAAAGAATATAAATTCCGATATAAAAGACATCCATTATACAATGCAAAAGTTTTCTGAATCCCAGCTTCCTCAGCTGCTTTTAAGAAGGCCAATAAAAGCTAAAAGCTAATTGGATCAGAAAACAAAAAATGATTGCTCCTTGCAACATTTGTTGACGTGTACAAATTAGCTTTATTGAAAACCAATAAATTTTGCTAAATCCTTTAACAACAACTGATGCAAAAAGTACTTTCAATTCGATTGTTAACATAAGTAATTCTAGAACCCTTTTCTCAACAATGAAGAGTTAATGTTACGATGCAAGCTATTGTGCAAAAGCTTTGGGATGATGATCATAATGTATGTATACTTCACAATCTAAACGTACCTTCATGCAAATGCTTGCATTCAAAGCAGTGGTTCCGCAGAAGCACCAAGAACATTAGCAACACCAAACTGTGCCTCGAGACTTTAATGGAACCGAACATCTTGGAAAGTGTGAAATTATCAGAGGAACAACAGAATTTATAATGCTTTAGGGTGTTGTGCGGAGGACCATTGAGGTTTCCGTTGAACCGTTGCCGACAGTGCATATAGTTTCATGTATTGGTTCAAGATGATGAAACTAAAGCTCTATCATCAGCATGATTTTGATATATATTGTTTATGCAGTTAAGTTGTTGATTGAAGTTTGAGGGTGTTATCAATGGCAAGGGAAAGTAGATACATTCCATATGAATGGCTAGTAGCAGTGGCGGAAATTATGGGGGTTTGGGGTCGGGCTCCCCCCCCCCCCCAATCAGCGACGTC
>NW_027019322.1:1715731-1878415 GCF_013076305.1 Rhopilema esculentum
CGGGCCCCCCCCCCCCCCCAATCAGCGACGTCGTCGGAAAATTCGGGCTTTTGTCGGATGATTGACAACCGTTTAACGTGTCGAATTACTCCAAGAAAACGTTCTGAAAAGGAATTTTAAACTAATCTTAGGGGCGTAATTGCGAATTTTTCTGCTCGCTTCGCTCGCAGGTGATCCACGTTTCCTTTTTTACCCCAGGGGCCTTCATAACCTCTCTGTGCCCTTTCTGCAAAATTTGAACATAGCATAGCTGATAAAATATTAGCCATTACCAAATAATCAATCAAATAATACATGACCAAAATCAAAACTCCTTGTGAATTGTGTATTTAACTTCAATTCCGTAATGATCAGCCAAATTTTCTATCGGATTCTTCTGAACAAAAGTTATTTTCAAGCGTATTTCTCACTGACGAAAACAAGATAGAATGCATAAAAAGAACGTGCGACTTGTCAAAAGTGTTATCGGTCTACCTCTTGTATCATCAATTGTCTTAGATGAGATATCAATCTTGATATCAAAAATCATAAATGGATTGTTCTTTTTGCTACTTAATTATTGCGTGGTCAGCAAAGATTTCTAAAGAGTCCCGTCAAAAAATCAACTATTTTTATCAAAATGTGCAGTTTCTGTGAAATTATACATGGTCCGTGATGTTATCTTGTTGGAAAATCGTAGGCTTGGGCCCCCCCAAATGAAAGCCTGAATTTCCGCCCCTGGCTAGTAAGATAATATTCTTGAAACGTCATTGATTAATACTCTTATTTTTTTCTAGCACAATTTTACTTAAATTCTTAGACATTTTCTATTATATTTTACAGCACGCAAGCCTACATATTTCTGGAATATATATCATATAGTGTCATACTGTTGGGATAAAGTATTGAAGACGTTTGCGGTGGCAAAGAATGAGTTCCTCGCTCAAATGAGCATGTTTGTCATTAGTTTTAAACAATATTTCTAAAACTAAGCAACGAAGACTCTGCCACCCAATCTGGATGAAAACTCTATTAACAAATTTTAGACACATTTGCTGTATGGTATGCCTCCACTTTTTCAATCAAGTGGAGTAGAACCCAAGTTATTTAATGATTGTTAAATTAGTAAGTTTTTGAATAAAACAGGTAATTCACAAAAAATGTAGCCAGGGTACTGCACTCCACAAAAACCGATTGAAATACGGTTAAAATAACACTATCCGTTGCAAGTATTTTTTAGGGTGTTTACATTGCAACATGTTGAAAGAGTTAGAAGTCTCTTTATGGAATGAGATCGATGTTAGGAAAAGAGAATTACTGTTGAAAAAGTTATAAAGATATGTTTTTGCATCCCTAGACACGACTTTTCAATATCCTTAGACACGTTTGTTTATTCAAATAGCAATTATTATGTTTTAACACTATCTAACTGCAGAAGTATCGAAATTAGGCTGAAAGCCCCCGAATTTTGCCCATATAACATCGATTTTCGGAATAAGTGCCCCAAGATTGACCAAATCCACTCTTTGTCATAAATTTCGCCTTCGGGGGATTAACTACGATACCCCCCTTCTCCGCCTGGTCTACCAGGGTATCCAAATCAAGTCCAGTTATGCAAGCCTTATTCAAATCAGTCCTAAAGAAATGAGCTCCTTATTCCAGATGATAATGATTTACAGGTTGCAAGTATAATGTGTCTTTATAAAATATATATATGTAGAAAAGAAGAAATAGAAGCACAACAATAACGATTTAAAGAAATAAACTGCTACAAAAGTTTGGTGATTATCAGGCTTTTTTATAGCGAAAGAAGTTCTAAAAAGCCCTGTTTATGTGTGAAAATAGCCTCGGCTACCCGATGCTATTTTTGGTAAGGCTATTAAATGAGAGAAAAATAGCCTCGGCTTGCCTCGGGGCTATCTCAATTTGGCGCCAAATTTGACGACTGATAACAGCTTTTGAAAATGACTGGCGTGTTTCTGCATGCTTGGTTGAATGCAGTTCCCCAAATTGGTCGAAAGAAAGTAACCTGGAGCAGCACCATTTCACTATTGAAATTGAATCTCTTTGAGTTTTTTTCAATATCTTTTTTCTGTCGTTTGAACCGCAATTTTTCTAGCGTGGGTTCTGATATAAAAAGATCCTTTTTTCCTGGGGAAGTCTCGAAACTCACGCTTCATTGAATTAAGAAATTACAAAAACTGTTTGTACTTTTACTTGAATGACTCTTTGTCTCTTCCAAAACAGCTTGGTAGTAAAAAATGCAACAGTTTATTTATCAAGTTACCGACAACAGTCTAATTAAAGGTAATGTGTCCATATAAAAGGACTGCGTATACCTAACATGTCAAGTAACATCAAAATAACGGTTTGCGATTGGTCAGTATTCTTGCGATGCAAAACTGCTCACATGAAAAGCTAACCTCGCAGCAGGGTAGATAAACAGAACGACTGTAATGGCTGGGGCGATGACATGAAAAATCACATGTTTCTGAAAACCCCCGCAGAGTTGCTTGCTTTAGCTGGACAAATTACCTTTAAAGGCATTGAGTCATGATAAAATGGATCGGGTATACCTTAAGTGCCAAAATCCGCTGAGTCATGATTTTCATGACTGCGATGCTATTGGTTGACCTTTAACTGGTCACATGAACTCACCTCGTACTGATTGACAAAACAACTTTCATCAATAGCAAATTATCAACAACGAATGCAAATACCATATGAAACAGTAGCGATCACGCCGAAACCAAATGACCCCCTAAAAAGAAGGCATATTTACCATGACTCAATGCCTTTAGGCTTTGGGTATCGAAATGACTTTTTGATACCGCAAATTTCGAAAATAGCACGGAGGAGTAGTTAGGTATTATTCGTCCGACATTCGTCAGAGAACAAACATTGGATTTTGTCCAAAATTAATGAATATTCCAAATGAAAAGTCCAAAAGAAAGGATAATAAGCCTGATAAAAACATTAGTACATAGAGCTTTTATAATTTGTTTTAAGAATATATACTGCGTCCCCTACAATTTTGAAAAGAGTGGCCAAATTCTGCCACGCTTAATTTTTTAGTTGATCAGTTTCTTTTGAACAAAAATGGAAAAATTCTGATGAACCTTTGGAATGAGCTTTATCTTATCATTAATCAATTATCTTGTTACGCCATGATATGAACTTTGTGACTGTTTTGGTTTGTTGTTAATTTTTATTAACAAATTTCTGACAATTACCAAACAGAATTGTATGAAAAACTTCAAAAAAATTACCTCTGTAATCAGTATAATAGATAAAATTGGTTTAGATCAAATATTGTGTTGTTTTCCTAACTTCCTTCAATTTTGAGGCTTAATTTCATTTGAAAAAGTTTAGAGGTAAGCTCAAATTTGTAAATGAAACCGATATATCGACTCGCTCAGGTGAGATATCAGCAGTCAATAATAACCTCACCTGGGTGATACTATTTGCGATACTCATATAAACGTAAACTGAGAAATGAGAATTATATTCTTTTGTATAGGATGCCGATATCTCAGCTTGGAAAATAGCCTCAGGTAGCCGAGGCTACTTTCTCCATATAAACAGAGCCTAAGTAGTTTTTGTTTCTTCTGTAATGGTTGATGGGTTACATCTTTGCAAGAGGGAAATGGGGAGGTGGGATAAAGAAAATGGTTGGTTGAATGCAGATCCCCAAATTGGTCGAAAGAAAGTAACCTGGAGCAGCACCATGTCACTAGTGAAATTGAATATCTTTCTGAGTTTCTTTGAATATTTTTTTTCTGTCGTTTGGACCGCAATTTTTCTAGCGTGGGTTCTGATATAAAAAGATCCTTATTTCCTGGGGAAGTCTCGAAACTCACGCTTCATTGAATTAAGAAGTTACAAAAACTGTTTGTACTTTTACTTGAATGACTCTTTGTCTCTTCCAAAACAGCTTGGTAGTAAAAAATGCAACAGTATATTAATCAAGTTACCAAACAATAAATCGTATGAAACTGAATGAAAGCTTTTGGTCATAATTTTCATGAATTGTCTTATTAACAATTTATTGAAGCCATCATAATTATACAACAACTCCAATAGAACTGGCAGTTGAATATTACAAATTGGCCAATGAATAGAATGACACTAACGTATTGCCTCCATGACGGATCACAACCTAGTCTTGGATACACATAGCAATGGGTTATTTATACCATACGGATTTTGAAACAGTTATCTTCGCCGATTTCAAAACGTTATTTATCTAGGATAGTTTGCATATGTACCTAGCCAACTGGTTTGCTGTGGCTTCTTATATCGGAAACAGATTTTAAAAACTTTATTCAAGTAAGTAAGGTCCTCCAACAGCCTTTCAGATCAGGCGCTTCAATGCCTAGGAGGAGTAGCTGAAAGGCTGTTAGAAGACTTTACTTAAAAAAAGTTTTAAATCACAAGAGTTGAGTTCTGTGCAATAACTAAATGTGCCAACAGATTTGGAAAGGACAAGAAATCTTTTAGGCTACCAAGAGTGATCACGCATCTTAATAAAAACTCAAAGCAGGCACGGATCCAGCCTGAATTCTGACTTAGCAAAGGTTGTCAGAAAGAGAAGCTACGCCCTTTTCTGTTGGAAACGCCCTAACTTTTCTGAATGAAATCAATAGAGTTCTAAAGTGATGACGTCACAAAAATCTATTTTTAGAATTTTTGAATTTTTCTCCCATAGCCTGAAAGAGCATCATGAAATACCTCTAAGTATGCACAATCAGTCAAATGTGTAATGAATTGGCTGAAGTATAACCACGTCTGTATTAGCTCTTTCCCCATCAAACCTCTGCATTTCGGTTTCTGTTCATAACTTTATGAACAGAGCGAAAATAACAGTGATTCGTTAGCAAACTTCAAATCTTTCATTGGCAATATCTCAACTGATTTTGGACATATTTGACTAATTTTGCATATTTGAAAGTATTTCATGGTGATCTTTTATGTTATGTGGTTCAAATTCTAAAATAAGCTAAAAATAGGCTAAAAATAGATATGCTAAAAATAGGTTTTTGGTGACGTCACACTTAAGAACTCTATGTCAGTGATATCTAATAGGGGGCTCCGAAAAGGAATTCTCATTTAATTGGTTCAAACAAGCAATTGCATAGGTCCACTGTGAACAATTGCATAGGTCAACTCTAATTCCTATTGGTTGGTTGTACCGCTGCAGAGGCAAGCTCAACTTCTGATTTGATAAAACAAATCTCACCTATGCTCGCGCCAAAGATTGCAGAGGTGAAGTACACTCTGATTGGCTTACAAGACGTTTGCATAGGTCAAACAAATGGTGATTGGCTCTCGAGGGACAAACAAGTTTCTGGATTCAGAAAATGCGGACCAGATAAATGCTAAGAATCGCCACTCGACTATTCTGTACAGAGACCGAAAGATAGTCAGTAAAATATATGCCCTGTCGTCTGCAGGCTGTTGGTATCCACAGGGGCAGATCTACGACGGACATCGCTAAAGAACTTGCCAAAGAAACTATGAATTGAAATTGTTTGCTAGTTTCGATTTTATTTTCTTGCTATAAAAATCTGACTTATGCTTCTGCATAGGTTACTGTAGTCTAGATCCGCCACTGCAAAGGTCGATTCGCAAGAAATAGTCAAGGCTGTTAGTGAAAAAATTGTGCAAATTGTAATAGAAGCGTGAAAAACGGTAGAGTTATACAGTTTGATAGGCTCAAAGATAGGTTGCAGACCCTTGCTACTTTTAGACTGGGGTAGTGACCCAATTGGGGGTGTTCCAATACTTGTGAACATAGTTATCGATGACAATAATTGCATTTGGCCACATCTACTTGATAACCTACTGGAATGTATACAATACATCAAAAACATTCAATCAAATTTGAAGCAAGATAGTCTAAAACAAATAAAAACTTCCTAAATAAAAAGTTTACAGAAAACGGGGGATGAACAATCTTTTTCTACTAGGAAATCAGAAGACACCTGTTTTTAGCTGTATTTTTGCATTTGTTACTACCAAGCATCTGAAGCTGGCTTTTAGGGCACTAAGTAGCTATGCTTATTGAGCTGAATCCTGGTCCTTTCCCTCGATGTGACCACGCTATGTGATCCCTATTGATACTCTTGCTGATTCTACACAAATTATGTTATTTTCATAAAAAGGATTATTTACACCTGCATATCTATACCATATTAATAAAACTTATACAAATGCGTAACATATACATTTGCTATACACATAACGCAACGATACTCTGATACACTTTTGCTGGCATCATTCCCTAGGCGCAGGATTGAAGGACTCAAATTTTAAAACACAACATACAGATATGTGTATATATATAACTATATATATATATATATATATATATGCACATCAAAGATCCTCTACGGCATGAAATTGTGTGAAAACGCCCAGTGGAATTAGACTGATGCCTTATTTTTTTTATAAAATGTGATTGTTGTTAGCGTATGGAATGAGACACATTTTACAGCACCGTTGTTCTAATGGCCATTATAGAGAATTGGTACCTTTCACCCAAGCCTAAAAATAGCATTTAGGGGCATTCTCGATGGGTTCTGTAGGTACGCAAGGTAGGCGCGTAAATGTTGGCTATGTGTGACGTAGAACGCACAACCCAAAGATTTGAGGATAGGATAAAACAACATGTTCCTTCCAACATGAGAAACAAAACATTATTTTTAGAAATGTTCATTAATTCAATTTTCGAAAATTTATGTCACCGCTGCATAAACCAGAAACCGGAATAAGACAAGCCCGAAAAGAAACCTAACAAGCCAGATGCAAAGGCAAATTGTTCTTTGGGAATGGGCGGAGGAAGTGATGGTGACCTTATCAATACTGAGTTGTTATTGCTAAAGTGTTATCCTAGTGCACTAACAGATGAAAAGAAAAGGTTCGTTGTATTTTGAAGCAGTACTGAAAGTTCTGTAGCAGTCCCTTCACCCATGAGTGTGTTTCTTATGAAAAGCTTCCTATAAAAACAAGTGTATTAAAAGCTATAAAGCTAAGTTTTAGTTTAAAGAGAAGAGATATAATTAAGCGCTAGTCAATATTCGCGTAAGAAAGGGCAGCGTTACTGGTCCAACCCACTTTTACAAAGATTGCATTTCATTCAAATTCTTCTCAAATTGATGCAAAAATGGTGGGGGAAGTTGTGTAATTTTATTTCCTCCTTGATAATCAATTATAACCTTCTGATTAAAGATTAGAAATTCAGTATTGAACCTGAATTGGTGGACATAACAGAGCTTGACAGTATAGCATCTAAGTCCAAAAGTAAAAAATAGCTAGATGTCGAAACCCTGATCCCCTCTCTGCTCCACACATCCAGGGGCGCAGTGGGAGTTACCTTTTTGGGGGGGCAAAGCTGAAAATTTTCCGATAAAACTATGATTTTTCCGACAAATTTTTTCTCAATACATTCCTTGAAGATTACCCTTGCTGCATATACTGCAACACTTGATACTACAATATCACGAATGGATCTGGAAATCGTTAACGAATGGATCGTTCGTTATACACCTTCAAGTTCAACAATAGCCTTTATTCTAACAAAATTTACCAAATATAAATCAATATAAACAAAACTGCAACTAGTTATAAATTTACACCCTACAAGTCTTCTCGCTATACTAGACAATAAACCGTCACGTTAGTGTTTATAGCTGTTTATAGCAAAAAGTTTTTGGCAAGTTTCAAGTCGCATCATAATTACTTTGCATTTACTTATGCTAAACCTTAAATAGATATAACGCGTCCAAAAGAATAGTTTTCTTTTAACTGAATTTATATAAACTGTTACTCAAGCAGCATCTTTCTCAAAAGAGGTGTGGCAGCATACAAATCGATGATGTCACCAAAGTCTATCGACTGTAAAATATCACTTTCGACGTTGATTGTTATCAGAGAGGAAAGGCGGTCTTGTCCCATCGTTGACTGTAGCCGATTTTTTTACAATCCTCAGCTTTGAAAAAGCTCTTTCATAGTTTGTTGAACCTATTGGCAAAGTGACGAGAATCTTGTAAAGAAGGACCAGCTGTGGAAAGGCACTTTGCAGGTTATACTTATCATCAACTCAAGAACTGAATGGAACTGAAAAGTTTTCTCTTTCTCCTGCAGCCGGGAGAGGGTTGCTCTTTTCTCTTACTTTCCAAAATTTACGGTAATTATTGGCGAAAGAGCTGTACTCATCTCTTAATTTTTCGTCATCCAGGCCGTAATTCTTCGCAAACTTTTTTAATTACACTGCACACAACTGCCTTTCAATTGTTTTTTGAAAACATTCAGGGTTGAGCAAGGCAAAATGTGTCAAAATTGCCTTATGAGACGTGAATCTTGTATTCATTGAGCTGATAGCTGTATCTACTATCACGATGATATACGGATTCCCTATTTCCTTCTAATTCATCCATGCAATTTTCCCCTGGCATCTTTTTCTTTCTGCGTATTCGTCGCTCGACAAAATTTTCCTCTTCTAAGTCATGGCGAAAATAATAACTTTTTGCGTCTTCTACAACACCAGCGAATTCATTTCGAAATGAACTGAGTTGAATTTTAACTGTCGGAAATGGGAGTTTATAAAATAACTGAGACCAGAGCGTTAATTTCCTTTACAAATTTCAGCAATGCGATGATTCCGAAAAATACTCTAATGAAAATAAGTAAGAAGGGTTGATCATGCACTATTTTACGACAGGTTTAAAAAAATATGCGACCTTTTAGACAGGATCGATGAAAACCTTACATTTTGTCTAATATTTCAAATTTTCCGACAAACGTTGGATTTTCCGACAATCCGACAAAATTTTTGCCAGGGGGGGCGGCTGCCCCCCAGCCACTGCGCCCCTGCACACATCCCCCTGGCACCACGTGCTGAGAAGAGGGGGTCAAAGGGGTCAGTGACCCGGGGGCCCGTGGCAATAGGGGCCCATAAATAATAACAGCCTGTCCATTATCACAACCTGTCAATAATAGTTGCAATAATAAAATCTATGAATGAATAAAATAACGCAACACAGTAATAATCCTTTTGTGTTATCTCACTGAAACAGAGCTAGTAGCATTCGGCAATTTTCTAAGAAATTAACAAAACTTTTTAACAAAACTGGAAATCATTAAGTGCCAGCTTTTGGATTTCACTGTCAGATCGAGATAAATTTTGATAATTTTTTTGCCTTCGATATTTCTTGGGCATTTTGCTCCTTAGCTACATAAGAAGCTTTTTCCACCAAGATCGAATCGCATCTATCTCTCAACAGTTGTATTTCATCCGAGAGGTTCTCAAAATTTTGCTACTCAGCATTGATTGTTGTTTTTCTTAGCTGCAATACTTTTATTCTAATATCAACTTGCTTAAAAATTTAAGTCTTTTTATAATCAAAATCACGGCTTTGAACAACTGTAAGTATTTGGCTTTTTGGAGATATATAGCTTTTTGCACTCAATTTATTGCTTTTAGGAATAGAAGGTGACGTCAAATAATAATAAAACAGTGGCACTCACATTTGTATGCAACAGTTGACCTACCCTGGGTACCAGACTCAGTGTGAGGACCTCTCCGAAGACCCCCCTTAACCATTATTACAAAAACTGACTTACCCCCGGGAAAAAGACTTTCAGTTAGTTAGAGAGAAAGAGACTGTTCGAATCACGTTGAGGAGTTGTAAAGAGTATTTGGTTTTTAAAAAGGTTTGCGTTGTATTGCGTTACGTTAAAAAGGTTTGCGTTAAAAAGGTTTGCGTTGGAAAACTATGTCGTGTTTTGTGTGTTTATTACTTGAAGCTAATTGATTTGCACTCGAACCGGGCCACATCAATAAGTGAGTCTGGTACCCAGGGTACAGTTGACCTGACTTGTTTGAATTTAGTAAATTGAGGTTTTGGTACCGCAAAACTTGAAGATTGCACGAATTAACGGAAACATAGCAAAATAAAGGACTTTTCACCCGATACTTTTAAACGAGACTCTTTATTTTTTTTACTTCAGATAACTTTTAAACTTCATTTTTTTGAATAATTTAATAATTTGATAATTTAATAATTTTAATAATTTGATAATTTAATATTTTTTAATTCCCTAGCCTCCATTCATCACTTGTGCTTGGATACACCCAAAAATCATGCAACGCAAAGAAATTGCGAAGAATTGTTGCTTCACCATAGGTCAGCCAATGACGACTAGCCAGAAGAGGAAAAGAAGTACAACTGACAGATTTAAACACATTTCAAGCTTTAAGTGCATTAGAATGTTTACAAAGTTTGACATACATTGATAGAGAATTATTGAAAGATTTCTAACTTGGTACGTTTATTTGCAGTTGTGTACCAACAGTTGGTATTTATAGTTGCATTAAGCACGGGGGTTAATTGCCTGAATCAACAATTTGACTCTGCTTTGCCCACATCTAATATATGATGCAGTAAACTCTTTTTTAAAAAGATCAAGATAATTTTTGCCGACGCTCGATGTCCTTATAATTTGGATAACTTCAGACTCAGGTGCAGTAGCAGCGCCACGGGGGGGGGGGGGGGTGCACCCGAGTAGCGGCCCCCCCCTAGTTCTCAGCAGAATCGATTTTGTATTTTGTCTAAATTCGATGAGAAAATGTTGGGGGAGGGGTAATATTTTGCCACCGTACTTTTTGTGATGTAATCCTATGATTTTCAAACTGCCAATTTTCAAACAAACGTTAGTCATAGGCGTTCCCTTCGGATAAAATTTGCGTTCCCTGTCGGTAAAAGGGCGTTTTCTGGTGGTTTAAAGGGCGTGGCTTAAATTTTTTTGGTTTTCCCCCCAGAGCTTAGTGGCTGGCGCCGCCATTGCTCGGATGTTCCTAATGTTGTTCTTTTAGCAGCATGGTTCCAATTTTTAGCAGCACGGTTCATTGGAGGTTAAAAAATCGGCTCTGTTTTGTTAACACGAGAGAAAATGTGTCCATGGGTCATAATCATTAAAGAAAGCTTACGATTATTGCCTAGGATCTTCTATAAAGATATTGTAAATATTCTAGATGTATAGGAATGCTGGTTGTTGGTGTTGATTGGTTCCTATATTAATTCTTTTGCAAATTCTTTAGAGACATGTTGTCGTTTTAGACCGTTGTGTCTTGATGAATTTAATGACTAATTAGATGAATACAAAACTTGGCGTATACACACAAAACGAGGGGATGCTATAAAAGTATTGTTGATTAGGTTACTGTGGGTACAGAGACAATGAAAGGTGTTTAAAACAGTGAAACAATGGAGGACATGATAACGATTGACAATGGTCACTAAACACATCTTAACATTTTTCCATGGTGGCGGCAATTAATAAATCTCTTAGAATTATAAGCATTTTGCCCCCTCACTTTCAATGAACTTTCCCCTCGCCCTTCCGATGGAACGAAGGTTTTGATCTCAGCTGCCAATCAACTGTCAATTTAACTAGTGCTCAACCAATGATCCATAAAAAAATCATTCTTGGTCATGGTAAAATTACCAGATTACATGAAAAGAAAGCCGCAAATCATGTAGTAGTTAAGGGTCCTTTTTTTTCTTCGTAGTTAATGGTCCTAGGGGTCATAGGGGTCATAGAGGTCCTATGGTCCTAGGGTCTGGTTTTTGCAGTATGCCATAAGCAAAGGCTAAACAGTTAATCTAGCATTAGCTCTTGTGTGGCCGTTTTTGTGGCGTATTCAGCAAGGTAACCACATTGTGCATTGATCACTAGTAAAAGCGTACGACCAGTTAGTGTGCCTGACACTTTTTCCAAGTTATACGAAAAATTAATAAATAATCAAATTAGTCCTCATCTCGATAAAACCCTGTCCGCTTTCGTTGCAGCCTACAGGAAGGCTTACAGTACACCGCATATCTTAATTAAATTGCTTGAAGACTTGAAAGTCAAATTGGACAATGATTACATTGTCGGAGCAGTACTGATGGATTTATCAAAGGCCATTGTTGGAGCGATCAAGTCCTGGGAAGAGGGTGGTGCCCAGTCTTTCTCCCGTCGAACACTTCGTGATGAATCGCTTCGGCACATGACCGCAAGAGTTTGTTTGTTGGCTATTGTGGCTGAGTGTGTAGTAAGCACGTTTTTGTTACGAAAATCACGTACATAATCTCACAAATTGATTTTCTCTATGCTCCGACCTAGACTTTACAACAATTGGCGCCCAACGTGGGGCTGGGGTATAAGGAAAATATTTCGAGCTGAATCGTGAGATTAAGCGAGTTGGAACGAAACGAAATGTCCACGCAGGAAGACGAAGTTGAACGTCGCGCGGAAGCAAGAAGAATCGAGAACGGAAATGTGGAGAGACTGAAGAGAACCCCAGGTGGAAACAGGGCAGTAATTACGAGGTTTGAGCGAGAAGCGACTTTGATAATACGGGATCATGGTGATACCCTTACCACGGAAATCCTAGCGAAGCTGGATTCGATTTTGTCTGTTCTTCAGCAGAAAAGGAGGCTATTGTGTAACTTGAACGATGAAATTTTGGCAAAATGTCATATTGATCAAATAGAGAAAGAAATCGAAGAATCAGCTGAGATAGATGTGAAGATCGAGGAAATTATATTGAGAATTGGAGCTTGCAAAAGGGGTACTGTTGTTGGAGCTTTACGCGGACTTGCTTAACCGACTGGAGTTTCTACACCGCCACCCGCTATTCGAAATGACTTGTCGACCGATGCAACGCTCTTCGTACCAGCAAATGGACAGCTGAATAGGAGTGGTAGCTCCTCACATTTGAAAAATATTGATGTAAAGCTGCCTAAAATTAATTTGCCTAATTTTTCTGGCGATGTGACTAAGTATCAAGCCTTTTGGCAAAGCTTTCAGTGTGCTGTGCGTGAAAATTAACAGTTATCGGCGGTTCACAAAATGAACTATCTAATGCGATCACTTGAAGGAACTGCATTTAAAGCCTTGGAG
Organism: Rhopilema esculentum; assembly: GCF_013076305.1. The sequence goes on from NW_027019322.1 coordinate 1,728,659, forward strand.
GGGCTGGCAATTACCGAAGAAAACTATGAGCATGCTATAAACATTTTGCAGACAAGGTTTGGAAATCCAAAGCAAATAATTAGCGCTCACATGCAGGCGCTGTTGAATTTGCAGAGTTATCCAAATGAAACTGTGTCACAGATTCGAGCAATATACGACAATATCAATGTGCAAGTCCGTGGACTGGAGACGTTAGGCATTTCATCGGAACGATATGGCAGTTTGTTAGTGCCCGTGATAATGTCAAGAATGCCGGCAGAAATTACCTTGCAAGTGGCTCGAAAGACATCAGAGCAAATTTGGCGAATAGACGAGATTTTGGACATCATAAGGAAAGAAATTGAGGCAAGGGAAATAAGCCGAAAACTTGACACGAAGACCACTTGAAAACCTGAGAGAACAAGCTCTGCAGAATATCGAGGAACAACGAGAGCCTTTGCGGTTATCAAAGATGGTAAAAAGGAACGAAAGCTGCAGTGTTATTTTTGTCAAGGAGCACACTATGCAGAAAAGTGTAAGGTAGTTACCAGCATCGAAGAAAGAAAATCAAAATTGATGGAAGGAAATCGTTGTTTCAATTGTTTGAGGATTGGAGATCGAGCGAAAACATGCAGAAGTCTACCGAAGTGCTTTCACTGTAAAAGCAAACACAATTCAGCATTGCACGAAGACCTAGTTATTGAAGAGAAGCGAGGGGTACCTGCACCGCAAACGACAGTCAATACCGCGTCAGATGAGAGAAAGAATGTTCTTCTAAAGACAGCACAGACGTATGGCTTTGGTGCGGATAGGAGCGAGAAACAGCTGGTGAACATCCTGTTTGACTCAGGCAGTCAGAGAAGCTACATTTCAGAAGAAACGGTGAAGAAGCTGGGGTTGAAGGTCGAGAAAACAGAGACCGTATACTTGAAAACTTTCGGTTCAAATAAATATGGGAAGTAAGTGATAGGGTAACGGTAAATCTAGAAAGAGGAGATGAAATATTGCCGTTAACCGTATTAAGTTCCCTCCATCTTTGCTTGCCATAAAGTACACCAATAGATGTAAGTTGCTATCCACATTTACAAAGTTTGCAACTCGCTGATAGTTATGCGACTTGCGAAAAGCGCATAGAATTAAATATTGGTGTAGATTGTTATTATCGCATAGTGCAAGGCGAAGTAAGAAAGGGCGGCAATGGCCTTGTTGCAATAAGTAGGAAACTCGGTTGGTTGCTTTGTGGACCTGTTGTTTGTAATGAAGGTGATCAAGGCTCTTTAAGTAATGTGATGAATTTAATTGTTGATGTTTTACCTTCGAGAGACGAAATTACAGATGATAGCAGAGAAATCGTCGAATCGCTGACGAAATTTTGGAAAAACAAATCCGCGGGTCTTTACGAAACCGAGAATCCTGAAAACAAGAAGATCGATAATGGAGAGGTGGATATCAACTTCAAGGATGGTCGCTACACGGTAAGACTTCCATTTAAAGATGATTTGTATCGTAGCCTACCTTCAAATTATGAAATAAGTAAGAAACGGCTTGAATCATTGTTCAGTAAACTTAAAACGAAGACCGATCTTTTGAAACAATATGATGAAATTTTTCAGCAGCAACTTTCTGATGGTATTTTTGAAGAGGTTTCTCAAGAAGATATTGATAAACAAGGGTCACATTTTCTTTGTCACTTTGGTGTTATTAAAAGTGATAGAGAGACAACCAAATTGCGTATAGTGTTCGACGGTTCCGCGAAAAATTCACAAGGAAATCTCTCTCTAAATGATCGTCTTGAAACAGGGGAGAATTCTATGCCGCATCTTTTTAACACCTTGATACGATTTCGCACGAAGCCAAAAGTTTTGACAGCGGACATAGAGAAGGCATTCCTCCAAATCGAACTTAATGAGGAGGATCGTGACGCACTACGATTCTTATGTATGGTATGATGATGTGACTCGAAATAACCCAACAAAATGTTGTTTTCGATATCGACGGCTTTGTTTTGGTCTTAATTGCTCGCCATCAATCCTAGGCCAAGTCATTAAACATCATGTTTTGCAATCCAAATCTGAGAGTCCCAAGGTGGTCGAGATTCTCAACAGGTTGTATGCTGACGATTTATCTTATGGAGCTCAACAACCACAAAAAGCCCTTGAAATATACGAAAAGGCTAAATCTATTATGTTAAAGGGAGGTTTTAAATTGCGTAAATGGGACTCTAACGATAGCATGTGTTGGACGAAATTCGAAAGTCAGAGGAATCGGGTGAGACACCTGCGGTGGAGCAGAGCGTGGTCACCGGTGAAGATGACCAAACATTTTCTGAGTATGCATTAGGGACCTCAACAAGTAGTTTTGATAATGTGGGTAAGAAGGTTTTAGACGACTAGTAAGAAGCACAAAACGTTGTCTGACGAAAGTCGTGGGTCGAGCGACACTAAGTTATGGGGAATTGGAAACAATTGTCCTGGAAATTGAAAGAGTAATAAATCCACGACCCCTTACCTACGTTTTTGATGATACGGATGGGGTATCATATCCACTAACCCTATCCCAATTAATTAACGGTCGTAACTTGAGTCAACACCCAAATGAAGCACATTTTGAAGTAATTAATACGTATGAGAGTTTGTCGAAACGAGCTAAGTATAATCGAAAATTACTTTCTAATTTTGTAGATCGATGGAGGAAAGAGTACCTACTGGGGTTGTTGAAAACTTACAGGCCAAGATATTTGTATCCTTAGGAAGGACCAGAAAAAAAGGTCCTTTTGGAAACTTTGCCTAGTGTTAGAGCTGCTGACAGGAACAGATGGTTCAGTGCGAGCAGCCAGGGTATTAGTAATATCACGGGATGGCAGTAAGAAAATCTTGAATCGAAATTTGAAATATCTTATTCCGTTAGAAATTCGATGTTCCTATTGGCAGAAAACCGAGTGTGCCGCTAATGCAGCCAAGGACACGCGAGCAATGCCACCTCAGGGTAGTGCGCAGCAAACGCAACCTAGGCAAAGGCAACAAGCGCCTTCGCAACCACTGCAAGCTATTACTAGGGCGAAACGCAAAGCTGCTATTATTGGAGAGATGCAAAGGCAAGCTAGTATGAAACGTAAATGAATATATTGTGATTTGCAGTTATGTTTCGAGTTTAAAATATTATAGTTGATTTTATATTCGTATTTATAAGGATGTTCGATTACGCTGTATATCAAACCGGGGGAGTGTGTTGGAGCGATCGAGTCCTGGGAATAGGGTGGTGCCTAGTCTTTCTCCCGTCGACCACTGCGTTGACATGTCTTTCGTGATAAATCGCTTTGGCACATGACCTCAAGGGTTAGTTTTTATTCATTTTTCTTCATTTTATAATATTTATATAGGTTAAAGGTTCATACATATATTTGTTTTTCAACCTGACCTGTTTAAAAGATTAAAATAAGCTCTAATACCAAAAAGGAAAGAAATTTACTAATCAAACCTAATTTACAATATTATATAAAACTAGGGCTATAAAAAGAGAACGTAAAGATGAAATAAAAGTTGTCCCCGACTATAGCTGTTCTTTGAAGGTTTTCAGGGAGGGGGCCAATTTAGTAGCTCTTTCTAGACTGTTCCACAGTTTTGGACCGCGATAAGAAAAGCCTTTTGGCCATTTATCGTTGTGTACGAAGAATTGAGTACACTATGTAGTGGGTCGCGGGGAACGCATACATATACCTATATATATATAAATATATATATATATATATATAGAGACGCTTTTTCGTAACTTTTTTGCTATGCAAGGCATGCTCGTTTTCCTGTAATTAGGGTACCGATTTCTATTGCTTGCGGCCACGAAATTATGTTGACTCAACGTCATTACGAAGTCAACGATGCAAAGAAGCATTGTATTATTGGCAGAAGGGAAGTTGGCACGGCTTTTCGCGAAAACAATCAATCCTTTGTGGCATGACGTGATTTAAGAAACGGATATAGTGGCAATAAAAGTTTTGATTGGAAAAGTGCATTGCTATTGTCAATTTTGCCATTGCTATTCTTCGCATATCAGAGCCCTGTGCTCCTACCATGAAGATACCTCAGCACGTACTCTAGCGCTCCAACGTGCATGGAGCTGTGCACTTCGCGACTGAAAAGATCTTACAAATCGTGTCACCTATACTAATACTTTGCAACGTAATAACACCACAATTTCCAATTAAAGTAATTTCAAATCCAAAAAGCAAGTAAGCAAAGAATAACTATCTTTGTCGCAACAAACAACTAAATTTAGCGCCTCAGCGTTTCTGCCCTCAGATGCTCTAGGCAGGCACGTAAATAATAGGGGGGCGTGGGGGGCGTGACGCCCCCCCAAAGTTTGGAAAATCCAGTTACAGTTGGAAAACATAACGGTTGACTTGGAATTTTATCTTAGGACCAAACTTGTGAATTTTATATTTTAAGAAGTTTTTTTATTTTAAATGTAAAAATTCTAAACATTAAAATTCACAGGCTGAAGCTGACCCGTCTCCACTGGATCCAAATTGCACAATTGCCCTGTTTGCTTTCTTTCTGACGGGAGTTGAATCAAATTACGAGCAGGCAAGGTGAATTTCCGGATAAGAAACTTGAAACTTTACAGTTTGGAATAATAATTCCCGTATTGATCAGAAAGTATTAGAGTGGGAGTTTTTTAAGAAACTACGAGTAGTTAATTCAATAAAAGATTAATAATCTTTCAGTACTAAAAATTCTCAACGCTTCTTATAAAAACGAGTTTATGCTAAACTCCCCCTGTTATTTGTTAACGCCCTTGACTCCTTATCATAAATTCCTATGACAAAACTGCTGTAAAGCAAGAACACATTGCAAAAACTGCAGTAGAATATTTGATCAAAGAAGAGTGTTTTATCTTTCGGATCAGGCATATGCACAAGTTTGTTCTCAAATCATCATTTCAATTGTAAAGAATGAAAAGGAATTTGGCCCTCTGAAAATTGTTAGTAGTTTTATTCGATCAAGAACAAAAATTAAAGGCTCAAGTTCTTGGTGCTTCTATATCGTGAAAAAATGTATTTTAGATAAGATTGATCTGCGCCAATTGATTAATTGATCTGAAAGAATACTACTAATCATTAAGTATATCTAATACTGGTTTTGCTTAAATGTTGCTTTACTTCTTACTGTAAGTTAAAATGTCTGTTTCATGTTGATCAAAATTTAGAGATTTAGGCTTTTATGCTTTAGGCTAATTATTGAGTAAAGTTTTGGTAATTATAAAGAAAATAGAACTATGGTGTTCGGGCTATTTACAAATATCAATTTAGTAGGTACAGTAGATTTACTGGTCAAATGAAAAATTTCTTACTTAGATTGGAATTTTCATCCTTCCACGCCCCCCCAAAATTAGCAACTTGTTTTCGTCCCTGGCTCTAGGTGAAAGGTTCGAAGATCATCGATCGCATCAGTTAATATTGAAAGCTTTATAACGGTTTCCATTCCAAAAAGCAACTCAAGTATAAAGTATAACTACCATGGGTGTAGCGGATGCTATTAAACTACCTACAAAGCATCAAAAGAGTACCGGCATTCTTCGTACACAGCGACAGGATACCTATGTTTATCGGCGGTATCTTAAGATCAGTTTCTGATGAACGCACAAACCGTTCTACAAAAATAATAATTGCTATGGATGTAGTTAACAATAGTTCATTCATTTAGTTTGAGCTTCGTAATGCACGTAATCGTAAAGCCTCATTTCAAGAGTCGTTAGGAAACTGACTCAAGATTCAAGCTTCACAGGTATTGAGTATTGGCGTCAATCTATTGTTAGAGAGATTTAACTTTTCATGTTTTAGTAAAATCTGATTAGTTTGACGAATTGTTTTTCTTAATTCCTATTGGTTACGCTATTTTTATACTTTTTGTAAAACGTATATATGCACGTGTGATTTAACTTAGAGTAGAGAGTTTGAGACTAGAGTTAACAGAATGGAAGTCTCAGAATTGAAATTTTTGATGTTGAACTTGGAAGATGTTTCTTTTTGAGCACAACTCTGCAATTAAATACGTATCTTGAACTAGCGCTTGAAGAATACTTAACACGTTCTCTATCATCCGAACATTTTGCGAATAATTTTCTCAAGTAGTCTGGTGCAAGTAAATTTAAAGATTTGTTAGTTAGCGTGGCTGTCTCCTTTCTTACAAGATTACTGATAGTTGACCAGCCAAGATTCTGAATTATCGGAGCAGCAGACGCATCGTATGGGCTGCTAGTTACAATTCTGGCAGCTCTATTTTAGATTTTATTCAAGACGTCAAGCCTTGATTCACTACAGCAGCCCCAAACGGAACAACAGTAGCTCAAATGGGGCTCAACAGTTCCTCTATACATTTTGTTGAGTATGTCAGATGGAAGATATTTCTGAGAATACCTAATAAGTCCAAGGACTCGATTAGCCTTGGTCTTGATAGTATCGATATGCTTGTCCCAGTTACGTTTACTGTATATCTGAACATCTAGGTATCTTGTGTTGGTAATCATTTCAATGTCTTGATCACCTATTAAAAAAGATGGTGGAGCATCAGGCTGGCTTTCAGTCTTATGGATGTTTGGACCAGAGCCTGTAACAAGTGATTGCGTTTTCGCAACGTTCAGGGAGAGTTTGTTTGCATGCAACCAATCCTGTAGCTTCAAAAGATCTAAGTTTAGGTCACTTTGCAGGTCATCAATACTTTTTTAAGAGAGGGAAATGGCCGTGTCATCAGCATACATGCTGACATGAGATTTCTGCAAGGAAAAAGGCAAATCATTAATGTAAATCAGGAACAAGAGTGGACCAAGACAAGAGCCTTGAGGAGCTTCACAATTTGTTCCCCTCACATCAGAGGCGGTGCAATCTACCCTGATGTGTTTCATTTATCCAAGTATGATGTGAACCAGTCATGGTCCAGGCCGGTCACTCCGTACATTTTCAGTTTTTCAGTAGGGTTTTATGATCAACCGTGTCGAAAGCCTTCTTCAAGTCAATAAAGATTAGACCAGTGTATTTTCCTTTATCTTTATCCAGGTACCGATCATTGGTGCTAGCCAGAAGGGCTGTGGCTACCGAGTGTAAGAGTCGAAAACCAGGTTGATGCTCATATAGTGATTTATTTGCATCCAGGTATTCATAAAACTGATTAAAAGTTAATTTCTCGCTATTTTCCAATCCTCCGGAAATTTCCCGGCAAGCAATGATTTATTGAAGAGATCTCACAAGGACCCGCCAACCACTGGCAAAGCAATCTTAAAATAAAAGCTCACAATGCCATCGTGACCTGAACAATGCGATGTCTTCATCTTATTCAAGGTTGATGATTATTTTTTTTGTCATGATGGCAGAAAAAGAGAAACTTAATGAAGGAGTTTCAAACGGGTATTCACCAGACAAGAGTGGATTGGCTTTATTTGGAATTTTATCGCTAAGTTTATTCCCAATGCTGCAGAAGTACTCATTCATTGAAGATGCAATTGCTTTGTTACCCCTAATTGTTTGCCGTCTACAGTAAGGTTAGGCGCAACTGTAGTGTTCGACTTTTTGTTAATGACTTGGTTGATGGTTTTCCAAGTTTTCTTGAGGTCATCTTGAAACTGCGTGATTTTTTCAGAGAAATACTCACGTTTAAGTTGTGTATTCAAGTTATTTAACCTGATTATACTTACAGTGATTTTCAATCTGTTTTATCAGGGCTATCGCAAGGATCAGTCCGTGGTCCTATTCTTTTCAATTTCTACATCAATTACCTGTTTTATTTCATTAAAAAGGCTTCTCTTGTAAATTACGCAGATGACAACACTTAAGCACATTTTTCAAAAAGCCTGCCTCAATTAATTAACGTCTTGGAAAAAGAAGCAAGCATCGCCCTTACCTGGCTCAAGGGTTAGCAATCATTTGATTCTGATAAAGCCTTAATCAGAATAAAATGATTGCTAACCCAAAAAAATTTCATGCTCTTCTCGTCAGAAAGAATAAAAAGTTCTGAAGCTTCAGCAAAAGTTCTATGGAGAAGATCGAAAAAATACAGGAACGAGCCCTACGTTTTCTTTACGATGATCATGATTCATCTTATAGAGATCTGCTTTGCAAATCACAAAAATGCACAATGCATGTAGGTCGGCAAAGGAACCTCTGTATTGAAATTTTTAAAATTGTAAAAAGGTCAAATCTTGAATTCATGCAAAATATTTTCGAACACGAAAAAACTATTTGCATTTTCAAAATCTTTAAAATTTATGAACTATAACAAAGAAAATCGATAGCCTGAATATACCTGACGCACTATTAGCCTGTTATTGATAACCAAAGAACTTAACATATAGGCTACTCTTGCAGAACTTATTCTTTACGTCTATAGACAACAGGATTTCGAAGATAATTAATAGAGAGTGCGGGAAAATAACCGACCCGAGCGAGGCTATGTTTGAAGTTCAATTTCTTGATAAGTTATATGTTTGATGAGAAAAGTAATAAGCTAGAGGTTTGTTTTGGTATTGACACTGCAACTTTTGAAATAAATTTCATAAGGCTACTTTATTTTTCAACAAATACCAAATATGAAACTAATTTGAAAGTTTTTTCTTCCAGAAAGTGGCGCGAAAGTGGGAATTCTTTCCGCTGCCAAACTCAAAATAAATTATTTTTTATAATGGTTCTGTACGAGGCTAGCTCAATATGCCGGTCACATTTTCGTCACATGATATAAATGGTACCACCTCAAACTTTGTATGGATGCTTGATGTGGCTGCTCAGTTTCAGAAGAATAAAAAAGAAACCCTTGGTAGATTTTTTCGCTAAAAACTATTCAGGATGATGAAAAAGAAGGTATGTAAATTTATGTAAAATGAATTTCACTTCGAGATGCAAAAATTGGGCTAAGCACGGCTTCCTTCTTTCTCTTCCTTAAGGGTGCCCCAAACAATTTAACTTTTACGTTTAGAAGTAGGTTCTAGTAGGTACTAGAAGTAGGTAGAAAGAGAGTCCAATCAAATGAATAGTAAAAAATGTCCACAAAAAATGTCCTTTTTATTTGATATCTGAGCTTTTCATAGCTACACTGTGAACTATAGCTAAAGTAGTCCCTTTCATGTACCAAAGGTCATAGCCCCGTTTAGCACTATAGGTACTGTATACTAAAAGTAAAGTGTTACAGGGCCTTTTTTAACATACTAACTAGGGAGGCAATCGCCCCTACAGCCCCAACGATTTTCTATTGTTTTAAACAATAGGCTGTTGTCCTTCTCCTTCAATAAACAAAGCTTCACCCTCACAGCTAATTTCTGGAATAGGCAATGAAGTGTTATATGACAGAGGTGGGCAATGAATTTTCACAAAGGGCAACATAAGATACCTGAACTGTGTTGGAGGGCCAAGCATAACTTTTTCTGCACAATAATCCTTATCTCTCCTAATGCAAAAATGTATAAAAAATTATTTATTTTGGCTGCTACTGATTATCAGAAAGATCTACATAGATATTACTTAAATTTTTTAGGCTGTTAGTATTTTTGGCTAAAAATGAATTTATTGTTTGTTGACTTTTATTGACTTTATGTATTTTAAATGAAAAACGATTTTGGTATTTTTTTAAGGTTCTCTTGATGGGCAAAAGTTGCTCGGGAAAAACTAGCATGAGGTCAATCATATTTGCTAACTATATTGCTCGTGATACCAGAAGACTGGGAGCAACAAGTATGTATATAACAGATCTCTGAAACATTTATCTGTCATGGATTGTAGGCCTCTCAGTTTGAGGCGCATGATTGCGTGCACGCATATCCACATATGCCAAGGCGAGACCAGGTCTGCATTTGTTCATGCACCTGCTTCCCATAAAGTAGCGACGTCATGCTTCTCAGCCATTTGCAAAAATCACTTTTTGTTCAAAAACTTTGTCTGGTTGCCCTGGGAATCATTTAATCAAAATCTGTATTGATCAGTGGCGTAGCGTCCGGGTATTCAAGGTATTCAGTGAATACCCTGAGATTTCTCAGAAAAAACATTGATACGACGTATATTTGTAATAACTAAAAAATGTTTTGGGGCAATTGATTCTGGTTGAATTCATTACCTTCGATATTCTACATTTTGTACAAGTACAAAATATCACGAAATTCATGGAAACAACACTGCGACGCATAGAGAGGCTGGGAGATCTTTGAAGATTGAGCTACTTCATGTTGAATGGAGATCGGTCATGAATACGCAGTGAATACCCTAGACGGTACTTTAACCAATCAAAATGCTCCTTTCCATGAATAATATTTGCCGTTAATCAGCTAAAACAATGGTCCTGTACGCTGAGAAATATGCAGCGTACAGCCTCAAAGTTGGTTCAAAATAGTCTCGTTTTGAGATCGATATAAACAGATAATGGACGTCGGAGCGGTTGGAGTGATGGATCTTCATCGAAAACAGTAAACATGACTTTATTCAAAAGCTATTGCAATGTCCGCATTACTGTTTCATAATCATTCTCTCATTTGACCCCTAATCTTAATCTACCAACAGCAAAGTGGAAAGGTAAGGTAGGCTTCTACATAATACTACACTGACTCAGATCTGTGCCCTCTTGAAATGTCAATTTTGTTATTGCTTGTCAATCAGAGATGCTTCTAATTGTGTTATGAGACGGAATTAAAGTAAATGCAGATAGGCCTGGATAATATCCTTATAGTTGCCTGGTGTATTCAGTTATCTTGTTGGTCATTTTGTTTGCATTATTCGAGCGCATTTATTTGCATTATCGTGCAGTCTCATCTCATTACCTTCGATTCTTTCAAACATTAACTTGTATTGAAAATATCACGATTAGGCCATGAAGAAAAAGTCTAGACTGCATACCACAAGCTATTTATAACTCGTGTAATGCCCTATGTGAATAATTTTGAAACTTTTGAAAGCCTTTTTGTATTAAGGTATCAAGATTAGGTGTTTACAGTTACTTCCTCTTTACATCAGTGCAAATTTTAGAGGATTCAACAACAACTATTGGGACATATTTCGACCAGCAAAATTTTACTGATTTTCAATGATACGTTTTGATTTGAATTACTTTTGATGAAATGGAATTTTGATGCAATGAATGAGTTCGAAGAGTATATTTGCGTTGGGTCCTTTTAGCAAAGTATCGTTTTCACCATAGTAATGCCCTGACAGTGCAGTACTTGCCAACCGAACCAAAAAGAAAAGTGTTAAAGTAATAGATTAAATGTCAAAAGCTAGTCCTTTTAATCTTCCTATTATCCCTCTATTTTCATCAAGCCCCATCGAGCCACACCCTGCCCCACCCTTTTGTTTAATAGAGAATACCCAGTTAAAAAAGTCACGCTACGCCACTGGTATTGATACTTAATGTGACTGCTTCAAGACCCTTTTAAGCTATGTGATGAGAATACATGGAATTTCAGAGAAAATTGTGATATTGATATGAGGTTAGCTGACCTGAATCCTCTAATCTTAGTCATAATTTTGGAAAAAGTTTATAAAGATGATTTAAAATTTAGAATCAACAATTATTTGAAAATAACACGAAAAGTGAATTTTATATATGTAACTTCATCAGACAGCCCTCAGAGAATAAACGTAAAAGGAAATTTATATCCAGATGACAATCAAGGGAGGCATTTGTGTGGCAGTAGTTTCACACCCAGTTGAGAATCCTACTACATAAAATATTTATCAAAAAGCAGTTCACTTGAATTGTAGTGGATGCTATCCACCAAAAACAATCACAAAGTCTATACATGTGCTTTTGCATCCATGCATGGACCAGATTCAGATCTAGATTGAAAGAGTTGGAGAGTTGCAATGAAAGAGTTGTATAAGCTGATTTTTAAAGAAATCTAGAACATGCAACTGGCTATGGAAAACTGTAAAAAATTTTATCACAGTTTTTAAAAGAGGGAATCACACCTGGGGACTGTTAAAAAAAAGAAAAGCACCGGTGAGAGTAATAACAGGCTCTTAAAACAGACAAAAATTAGTAAAAAAAATTAAAACACTACCTTTGTTTAAAAATGTGTTCCATATAAGAATATATGCTTTCAGTTTGGCAAAGGTTTGTCTGAAGTTAAGTGGACAAAATTGGTAGCCATGCCAGCTGGTTTCGGCCAGTATTTGAAATAACCAATTAAATGCTATTCGACAAGATTACTTGTTCAACTTACCAAGAGCTTTTATCAATCTTTTGCAGTTGATGTGGAAACATCACATGTTAGATTCTTAGGGAATCTTGTCTTGAATCTGTGGGACTGTGGAGGGTATGTAACTAATGGATGTGTTTTGAATAATTTTAAATGCCACAAAAAGCTGTAATATTGGCAATTGTATCTCTATAAAGGCCAATCAAGCATAAGATTTTGTGCTATATTTAGAGATTTATTGTCTTGTGTTCAGTTTTTTGTTATACGTTAAGTACCAAAAATTAATCCCACCTTTTTTTTAATGTCTTAATGTCTTTGAAAAGCAAAGCTTTGAAGCTTGCATGTAATTAAAATGTTTTTCCAGAGAGTAACATCATTAAATTATATTGTAAGCTATTTATTTTTGCTATCAAGAAATGTTTGTATTGATAACTGGAATCTTTAACTTTAGTCATTAACTTTAACCTAAATAGACTCTTTGGTAAAAATTCACCAGATGTATTCCACTTATTTAGAAGCTGATGCCTGTTCATGGAATTTGCCCCTCTTTTCCATAAAAACTGCCATCTTAATAATATTCTACCCTCGGTTCCTACCATTCTTAGCAATTTTTGCAGAAAAATTATTAAAGCATGGAAATATTTTGCAGAAAAAGTTTCTTACTTATTCTTCCAGGCAGGAAGCCTTTATGGAGAATTATTTTGCAAGTCAGCGAGACAACATTTTTCGTAATGTTGAAGTTTTGATCTATGTCTTTGATGTGGAGAGCAGAGAGATAGAAAAAGACATGCATTACTACCAGTCCTGTTTAGAAGCAATTTTGCAACATTCTCCAAAGGCAAAGATATTTTGTCTTGTTCATAAAATGGACTTAGTTCCTGAGGACCATAGAGATCAGGTGAAGAGATATATAGTTTTCTAGCCAAATGTCAGTTGTGGCAACTTTAAAATTTTGGTGAACAGGGCTGTCGAGAGCCAGCTCGGTCCCAGGGGTGATTCACACAGCTGGACCCCTTAAGAAAAGGTCCTATGGCCATGCCCTGCCGTCACAGGAGAACTAGGAAAACACCCTTTTAGCTACAATTGTTGAAAAATATTTTTAAGGATTTATGAAAATCTGCAAAAACTTTTTACATGAATGAAGGACATGTTTTCTCTGCGACAAAATTACAGGCGTTGATTTCATGTAAGTAGCTGAAATAGTAGTTTTTTTGCATTGTAAATAGATATTATTACATTAATACAGGCCCCATCAGAGCACCGCCCCCGGACCTTTTACCCCTCCTAACCCCTCTCTTGATGCCTCTGTGGTTGAATAATCTTAGGTACTGCATTTCAAGTAATTTTTGTCAGCACATTTTTCCTCACATTTTTAGCACATTTTTATTAGCATAAAAAATTTATCATATTTCTCCCATGCTTGCATTTTCTTGAGATTTCAGTAAAAGCAACCTGGGTGTTTTTGTAAACTTTAAGTAATGATTTTAATGCTAGGTCATTGATAATGCAACATCTAGATGACAAGTTGACAAAAGTGTGTCATATTACAGCTTTTCTTCAAATACAGTGGTAGGAAAGAAGATCCTGTTTTGAATTCAAGAAGTTAATGCTACTAAATATTCCTCTAGATATTCCATGAACGAGAAGAAGTGCTGAAGAGACTCTCAAAACCCTTAGATTGTATCTGCTTCAGAACTTCTATTTGGGATGAAACATTATACAAGGTAAGGTTTTGTGCTGTTGAAAACCTAACTTTGAATCTAGAGTGCCATGTCAGTTCATATATAAGATGAAATCATCTATATCAAATTTTGAAGCTTGTACACATTGAAGCTTTGCATTCACGCAAGCTTGGTTCCAAAAACCTGTTAAAGCACAGTAATTGCAAGGGAAGTCTTGTAAGAAAGACCCTATGGCAACATTTAAAACTTCAAATAATTTCTTGGGGCCTCTATTTGTCTGTGGGCCTCTAGGTCTGGACCTGGTGGACCCAATGGGGAGTGCTCCCTGGCACTTCTCTGCTCTAAGCAAAAGTAGCAAATAAGAGTTTATCAAAGAGAATTTAGGATTTCAAATACATGTGGTTTCTATTAGTATTTTACAGAGAAGTCATAGGAACCCAAAATTACATGGTTTTATATATTATCTTTTTCAAAAAGTCTCCAAAGAGTTTTTGTATTAATGGAATGGAGACAGAAATGTTAGTGTCAAAGTTGTTATAATGCCAGTTCTTTTTTTGGAAGATGAAAATGCCTGTAGTAAATTCTAATGAGTTTAAAAATTGACTCTACTGAAAGTGTTTTTCAAAAGGCTACTGAAATCCTAGACTAGCACATATGTAACCTTAGTGCTAATAGTGATAAAAATATTTGCTTTACTTTTGATCTAAATTTAGTTTTCCCTTCCCAGGCTTGGTCAAGTATAGTTTATAAACTCATACCAAATGTGCAGCAATTAGAGACTAATCTAAATGGTTTTGCAAAGGCTATTGAGGCAGATGAAGTCCTGCTGTTTGAAAGAGCAACTTTTTTGGTAAGGAAAAACCTTCACTATTATAGGTCTGCTAAGCAGCCAATACTATGAATCACATGTTTGGTGAACAAGTTTTCTCTATGATGTATTTAATTATCTTTGCTAAATGAATTTTTTAAACAGCCCTGAATCTGAATTTTGTATTTGTTACTACAAAACATCCAAAGGTAGTTTTTAGGACCCTGAGAGCAATGCATATCAGGCAGTGTCCTGGTCCTTTTTCTTGGTGTGACCATGTGACTCCTATGCCTGAAATTACAAAAAGCTGGCGACTCTCCTCATTCTAAGTAAAATTTTGCCTGGTCTGAGACCCTAACCACAGAGCCATCCTCGCACTTGGCTCAGTGGGTAGGCCTGGCATCATTAGTATGGACACAGTTCTCAACTATTTATAGATTTCTCACATTTGAAAGAAAGAACAAGCAATAGAATATAACTCCTTTATGAGCTCTATATGTTGATTCAGGTAGTGTATGTATTCTTCAATGGTAGCTGAAAGAATTTTGGTATTGACTTCCGAAACGGTACTTAGTTCAGTCTTTATTTGTTTTTCCTGAAAATAAATATTAAATTTTTTGTTTTCAAAGTTCTCAATAGTATTTTTAGGCTTTAATTTCAGAAAATCATTTTAAAAAATTGATATGTTTTTAGTGTGTCAACCTTGGATCGAGTCCAAGTAAAAGAAAGCTGCTGAATAAACCCATTTTCCAATTGTACCTTGACCAAAGCATGTTCTCTTTACAGGTCATTTCCCATTGTCAGCTGAAGCAACACAAAGATGTTCACAGATTCGAGAAGATAAGCAACATTATAAAGCAGTTTAAGTTGAGCTGCAGGTAATATTGATTTTACATTTTTTTTGGATAAAAATAAAGACTAAGAAAATAGACCAAAATCAACAAATAGTGATATTGCAGAAAGATGTAGTCCTTTGACTCTTGAGCCAAAGATAGAAGCTGTCTTGTTCTCAAAATGATAGTTGTGATGAAATTTTTTTATAGCAAGGCCATTGAGACAAGCAGGAAGTAACCAGGGTCACCACACTGGCACCTCAAACTTAATAGATTCAGGAATAGATTCGAAGTTATAAAAAGGCAGTGGTTGATTTAAGGGCAGTTGCCCCTCTCTCACCAGTTGAAGCTAGTCTGGTGCCCCTTTTTGGAAATGTTTTGGCACAATGAAGAATTTATGAATAAGTCTTATTTCGTAATGAGGCCACTTTGATTTTAGATTTTAGGCACATTTATGCTGACATGGCTGTGTTACATGTAAACTTTTAATTAAAAATACTTTAATGTTCCATTCTCTGTTTATCATTTAGCAAATTACAGGCCCAGTTTCAGAGCATGGAGGTTCGCAACAGCAGCTTTGCAGCCTTTATTGATGTGTTTACTTCGAATACTTATGCAATGGTCGTCATGTCGGATGTCGGAATTTGTAAGTATTCTGGATTTGTAATTTGTAAGGGGTTTTTTAAGGAGAAAATGCAGTTTTCGATGCATGACCCTTAGCATGTAACCGATGTTCAATGCCAAACACCAGTGTACTAGGCTACAAAATCGTTTGCGACGTAATGGAAACCTATTCCCAAAGATGCAATGCCCTGGGGGGCTTTATCTCTCTTTCGGGGAAGTACCCCATCCTCCAAAAAATCCCCCCTCCAATAAATTCCAATGAAGTTAAGAAAGCTAGTAAAACCCCTCCAATAAATTCCAATGAAGTTAAGAAAGCTAGTAAAACATTTAATCTGCAATAAAAAATATGAATTTTTCTTAGCGTAATGAAGTTGATGGAAATTCGTTATAAGACGCATAAACTTGCTCCTGAATCTCTAGTGCAACTTGCCATTTATACTTTTGGTTCTTGAAGCAAAATTTGTTAACTTGAAAGCTTTTAGCTGAATATCACGCTAGTTCGTTGACTCTTTCTCATTAGTTTTCGTGTGTAAAGAATTAAATTCTATATATTCGTTTAATTTCTCTAACAGCAAAGTCTAATAATTATTTCCCGGTGTTTGCTTGTTAATGAGCACTTTGAAAGCAATTTTCTTTCGTTTACCCGTATGATCATTGCGTGCCTTAATTAAAAAGGGTAAATTAAAGCGTTGTTCATATTGTTTATCTTGTAGCTTCAGCTGCCACATTGATCAACATCAAGAACGCCCGAAAGCATTTTGAACAACTCGAGCGAGTAGACAACCCCTCATTTGTTGCTAGATAGATATTCGCTCAATGTTATTATTATAAATATATTTCCAAATGTGTTGATTATAAGCTGTTGTAAAAACCGATATCTGTTAAATGGTCCGGTAACCGAAAGTGCAAACTTGTAGCTGCATTGTTGAGTTAGCTAGTCACGAACGTCTTTTCATAGTATAGAATTACCTCGTAAAAATGCTTTGAGATCAAAATTTTCAACATTGAAAGCGAATTCAAATTTAATCGCAAATGTTTAGTGATAAGATTTATCATTTCGTTCTAAAATTAGCTTTTTACAATTTAAGAAATCCCCTGCCCTTAATTATTTTCGAACAACCGCCACAGTACATAGGCTCATCAAATATTGTAAAAGTCTTCCTCAAGCTTATATGAAGGAACTTTAAAGATGTAATTCACAGGTTATAAATTTTGGACAAATCAACAGAGAAAATAGTAGCTTTCTTTTCTGTATTTGCCAGAAAACGATGCTGTCAGGAAATTTCTTAAATTCAGTACATATTAAGTAGGCTCATGCAATGAAGCTTATCAAAAAGTGGTGGAGGATAGTTTTCTAACAAAGTAGAATTCCATTTGCTGGAACGACATTAAACGAAACCGCTCCTTGCCTAATTTTGACAGCCAACTGCACTTAAAACTCTGAATCCCAATTCTATCATTATAATCTGGATCGTTTTGAATTCTATTTGCTTTTGCATCGAGATACTTCATTTATGACTCCTCAACTTGTAAGGGTCTCTCGTGTCTCAACCTGTCGCTCAACTTTTAAGTGTTTTTTTCGTATATTGGTCACGGCCAGATGTCACACTTATTTCGTGTGCGGGTTAAAGCTAAGCTCTCTAATTTTGCTATTATCGTAGTTTGTGGAACTTAGCAAATATTTCCTTGTATTGTCTTCGATTTGAATTTGATAATATGAAATAAACCACATTGACTTCTTTTTCTCTGTTATAACTCCCTAAAAAGCAAAGCTCGCGGATATGTACTGTAAGTTTTTTACTATACAGCACAAAAGGACACTGCTTCAGTGTAGCCTGCATGCAGACTCTACTGTTTTCAACTCAGCTCCTCTGTTTCCTTTTTTCGATCTTTCCGTTGAGTTTAGTTAAAAATTCATCGTCAAAGAAAATGCAAAATGAGTTTTTTCAAGCCTAAATGAAAAAGATGGATCATGTGCCAGAGACACTTACAGGCAAGCTGCAACCATTCGAACGATAACAGAAAAGGTAGCTTGTGAAACTAGAAAGACCCCATAAGCGGTGCTTTAAAGTACCAATGAAGAATAGAGTTCGTTGTTCCTGTTCTTTGTTTCCGTTATGGCGTGTATTCCTGTTGAGGGAAGAAAATAGTGCTTTTTATGTTTATTTCCAAGTTTAAGGCCAAGGCAAATATTCGGTAGGGCTTATATTCTGAAGCAAGTTTACGTGCCAGGAATAGGGGGCTTATTTTCGGGTGACTTTGTTTGGAGTTTTAACGTATACTTGTACTTAACTTTAACTCAATGACCTATCATCGTTTGTAGGAGCTTGTAGAAAATTTTGTAGAATCAACAATAGTCTGAAATAAAGAATGATTTCCTGAAAATTTTATCTGTCTTTATCATTTTTCAGGTCATTGCTTTTTTTTGAAGTGTCACCTAGTATTTTGAACTCAAATTCTCGTCTTTTTTGGCTCCACAATTTTTATCTTATTGTACAATTTTGCTTTTCATTTCAGAGCAGTGGGTTTCAATTGTACATAGGTAAATTCTATGACCCCATGGTACCTAATTTAGTATTAATGTAGCAAATAAGGAACACCGCAACGCGCCGAAAACAAAAAGCAACAAACACACGTGAAATAACTGTGACTAGTATTACGTCCCGGCATATAAGGCTTCATCAGAGCTAAAGTAAACAGACTAAAAAGTACACAAATTTAAAATAGGCGATGGTGGTGTCCGATTGATGGACGTGGAATGGTGTGAATGCAGTGCAGCGGAGGAGAAACAGTTAATGAAAGTAGAAGAGAAAGGATGGCGAGTGATGTGAAGGAGCGTTGGTGGTGGTTGAATGAAAGTTTTATGAGGATGGGCAGTGGTGAAATGATAAAAAGTGATTATAATATTCAATAATGATAATACTATCAATAGCAGTAATGATAGTAAGGTCATTGATGGTATTTTCTGGGTTGCAGAAGTGTTCTGCACCACCAGACTTGTCTACTTTTTTGTTGATAGTGTCTCGTCTGTGTAAGTTAAATCTGTCTTTCAGTCGTTTGCCTGTTTGTCCGATGTATTGGCAGTTCTTGTGTTCGTTAGTTAAACAGTGCTTGCACTGTAATGAGTAAATAACGTTTGTAGAGTTACAGTCCAGTCTTTTTTTATGTCATAGTTTTTGTCAGTGTTAGTTAAGTTAAATGTAGTATTACTGTTTGCGATATGTTGGCATATTACGTAGTTACGTCGCCAGTGGCATTTAGTATCAATTTTCCCTGCAAGAACATGGAAATGCTATCTGCCTCCCGATCAAAAAGGTGAACGATGTTTCTCCATTCTGGAAACGTCATTCCAGCCAAGTTTCTCCTTCGCGTAGGATAAGCAGGAACTTCTTCTGATTTAACTCCCATTTTACCCCCAAAACAGCGGCAAATCCCCGTTTACCATCACAATTCAATATCCCCAGTTGATAAAGAACTCGAAACTGGTAATCAGGAACTCGAAAATGTCCCTGTCCCAAAGTGGTACTCCCCTCCATTTCCGTCTGATCTAAAAAACTCTTCCTATCTAACCCAAAAAACTCTCACGTGGTCTATTGGGAAAGATGGTCTATTAGGTTTGCGATGATAGTGGGACGTGCAGGTTGCAAGGGCAGAATAAAATCGCTCCAATCCTTAAAACAAGATGAATTTGCGAGCGAATGAAACATGTCTTAATTGCATTTAACCATGTGTGATAATCCAATTAAACGATTTTCCTATCTTTGCTCTTATTAATAAGAAATTCATGAAATAAGAGCTTATTCTTATGAGCGCATCAGCGTAAGCATGACAACACCTGCAGCATTTGTGCGAGATTGTCTTGGGTTTTCGTCTTGTCTCATGCCATATAAATGACAATTATTGCAAGCAGATCATTTATTGCAGGTGGTTGGATGCGAAAACAACGCATCACATGGACGCATCTGGTATCACCAAAAGAAATATCGCAGCACCTCGTCTTTGAACCATGATCAGCAGCCTACAAATACGCTAGTGATGTCAAAGGAGTCATACCTTCACGCAGCAATATCAACCAAACTTATGATTGCTAATTTTTAGCCTTTTGTTATAGAATAGCACCATGTCTAATGAAATGACTATATGTTAGTCTATTCGAAGGCAAACAGAGTTCAGAAAACAGAAAGCCTCAAAGCTCGGAAGATCATCAAGCAAGACTGATGAAAATGCACTTGCGGAAGTGATTTTGCACACCCTCTTAAAGGTAAGGAGGTTTGCACTGATTTACTAATGATCTCTTCATCATCCACATCTTATCTTAATGCAACATTTCAGATTTAAAAGCGAGGTTTTCCTCAAAAGGAAGCAAGTAGCTTAGATAGAAGGGGCAACTTTTCAGTTGATTTACAATATTATGTTTCCAAGATTTCAATACTAAGCTTTGAGGCACATGCTAATAACTGCATGCAGGAAAGTATTCTCCTTGTTACAAAAATACACTCAAACTCTAAGAACCTTCCTTTGGACAGCAATGAAAAAAGAGTTTTGGCTTGGGTGTGACAACTAAATATCTGTTGTTTTAACTAGCTTTTCTAACGATCTTTGAATCTGTAACCGGCCTGTTTTCTTGGCTCTGTAAAGAAGCCTCTGATAACTAAACTACACACTGTTTTTTATAAGGAACCTACACGTAGAAGACCGAAATGTTCAAAGAACTTATACTACTAAAAACGAAATCCCTAAGGAACTTTTCCATTTGAAAAATTTTATAACTGCAAGCACCAAGAACTAAAAAGCAGGTTCCACCCATCTGCAGCCAGCACTCGCATAGATTGTTTGCTATTCGTGTGCCAAGTGCTACATCGAGTAGTTTCCGCATATGCCGTCTCGCCCCTCTCTCTCTATATTAAGTGTATCCGAAAGTGAGATTTTCACTATACATAGCCTCCTTTGTGTTTTTGCTCCTGAGTTCTAGCCAGTGAAAATTAAGGAACTATTAAGGAACTTTTGGTACTACAATTTGATGATTTGAGGTCTACGAATTAGGAACTTTTGAAACTAGGCCTTGGGGTAGTTTCCTTATAAAAAGCGTGTAAATCGTGTTCTATAAGCCATGCTTAGATGTATCACTCCAATGCACCATAAGGGCTGTGGTCATCTGTGTTTAGAGATAACAGGTATACAATACTGGAACTATACTCTAGATCTTATACAACTCTTGAGAAACAAAAGGTCTTGCATTTAGAGAAATCTTGACCTACGGAAGCCTTGGCACACGGCATAGAATATTTTATTTATGAGTTGTTTCTTTATGCTACTTTGATGAAAAATGGACCCCCATACACCAAAGCTGCACGGTAGAAAAACCGCTGATAATCTAAGGTGGTTTGATGGACTTTTAATCAGATCTGAGACTTCAGATTGTGGAAAAGAAAACAGTATCTTTCTGCTTCCATGAAATTCTTTGCGAAAAATACATTTGAAATGCTTTTTGAGAATATTTGCACAAGTTCTTTAGAAAAATGATTTTAAGATGTTAAAAATCAAATTTCTTTATTTTAGCTTCGCATAGATTGAAAACCCGAATCAATTTATAGAGAATTCAATAGTTCAATAAAAACAAAGAAACACATAGGTACTCATTTTTCAAGTGAACGCAACTTTCACACTTTTATAGATGTCTATTGTAAAGCCTGGTTTTCATAAATCGTAATTCATCGTAAAACTTATGAAACCGTATTGTCTTAAGCATCTGATACCATCGGCGATCATCGGGGATGGATTTTTAAATTCAAAATGTTTTGAATTTCGAGCTCGTCGGCAATGATCGCCGATGGATTACGATTTATGAAAACCAGGCTTAAGACAGTATCTGTCTTTTTTGAAATGTTCCCAAGCAAAATGGATCTGGATTCGAAACCGAAAGCAAGTCTGATCTTATCAACGTAGATTGTTACGTAAAGGAGGTTCTTAAACATTAAATGAGTCGGGCTATCCCTTCAAAAACCCCTTTTGCTAACAAGAACGATCAAGTTATAAGAAATCGCTAATGGATACCCCAGCGCAAGAAACCCCAACTCTGCTCTATTCTCCTTTAAAAAGATAGAAGCGAAAGAATATAAACTCCAAAACACGCTTCCTTAAGCATAAGCCAGCTTTTTGTTGAGCACAACAGAGGCGGATACAGAGTGAGTTCCTTGGTGCACAGAACTCAGTCAGTTTTCCAACATACAGCTAAAAATAGTGTTGCCTGAAACAAGTAATATTTGAAATAAAAATTTAAAACCGAAAAATTCTAAGTTTTATCACAGTCTCTTCAAAATCGTAAAATTGCCAGTTTCTTCTCTGTCGTGATTTGGAAACGATTTTCCAGACGCTGTGGAGGACAACAGCAGTCAATCCTGGAACTCGGAAATAAACGTTTTGTGCCTCGGAAGTGAATGAATTGAAACAATAAACTTTTCGTTCGGAACACGGATGGAACTCAGGCTATGTTCACATTGCTCCGTATTCATCTAGATTTAGTGAGTAGACAGTACCTACCCCCTCCCCCCCTTCAAGGGTACCAAAATGCATAAATATGAATAATAATGTTGTCTTATGCACAATGATCAATGCATTATCTAAAAGTCCCTAGCCTTGGCCTGGAACTCAGTCAGGCTTTTTGCTGGATCCGCCCCTACACAATTCTTGAGCAAATGAATTCTCAAAAGAAACAATATGATTTAACAGCTGTCCATGCAAAAATATCTAAATGGCAACTGAAACTAAGAGGCCTTCAAGATGTTCGGGAGTGATAAAAGTTATCGTCACGTCGAGAAGAATGAATGAAAATGAAAGTTGTATTCGGGATTTTCGGTCAAAGCCAGTTTTATTGCACAATGGTTTGCAGTTTTTTGCTTCACCACCAGAAAGGCACTGCACGCATTTTTTATAAGAAACAGGTTATAAAAAACAGGTTATAAGAAACGGTAGGCTCAATCAACCCTACCCACGTTAAAAAAGCTAAGAAACTTTTATAATTTGCAGTTTTATTTTTCCGAGTTGACACTCGAAACAGTCTTGACATTGAACATCACTGTATCTGTCTGAACGTCACTACACTGGAAATGCAGTTTGCATTCCCCATTCCATTCTCAGTAAATTACACATTCAAGAAGCTTCCATTTAAAAATTTGTTTTGACTTCAACTTGACATTGATGAAGCTCAATGAACTTTACTGATTACAGATCCTAAAAGAGTTAGTCATTCTAGGAAAACAAAATTTTTTGATCACTTTGATCGTTTATCTTTGAATTTGAATGAACTTATTACTTTACCTTGGAAGCACGTTTAAAAAATTC
The DNA here is from genome assembly GCF_013076305.1 of Rhopilema esculentum. The sequence continues at coordinate 1,752,088 of NW_027019322.1, forward strand.
ATTACTTTAGAAATTTGAGAAACATGTAAGAAATATTTGATAGCAATATCGCCAGAAAATTTAAGAAACTGCCTATCAGCACCAGACCTTAGTTTCTTATAAAAAAATACGTGTAGTAGAGATCACGTTTCCAGAATGTGGATTTCAGCTGTAGCTACCAAAAATTTTTGCCAGGAGAACTGTATTTGCCTGAGACATGGTACGCCTTAGAAGCGGTAGATATCTATATACAGCTGTCTAGTTGCATCAAGGCTGTTCACACTTCTTTTACAAGAACAAGAAACATCAGGCTGAGATTTGCCCAAAAAATTTGAACGACATAAGAAACAAGGCAGGCTGAAATTCAACCAAATTAAAGAAATCAAATACCTGCAAAAATTGAAAAATAAAAAGTAGCAACAGAACAACAAAAAGCTATAAAAAATAGCATTAAAACAGCAGTTACAATAAAAAAAACCTAATCAATATTGACCTCGTTATATCAAATATATTCTTTGCTGAAGAAAAGACTGGAGGGATAAGTGCAACATTCCGTACAGAGACATCAATTATTTCACCAAACACATAGTCACAGAAAATCTATTAGGCACAAAAATTTTGATTTCAAAAATAAGAGACAAATTAAAAAACACGTTAGGCTGAAATTATGCGAAAAAATAAGAAACGCCAGGCCAAGGATCGCGGAGCATATTACAGATTGAAGGGACCAAAACGTCTTTTGGGGGGGTGTTGGTTAAACGTGCTAAAAACGGAGAGCAAGGTAACATTTTGTATTGTTTTAAGTACATTATGGATATTATTGGGGGGCTAAAGCCCCCCCCTGCTTGCGAGATCCCTGCGCCAGGCTGATAATGGAGCCAGGTGTTCTTATAAACAAGTGTGCATCGAAAACATTTTCTGAGCTTGTTGTGTCCCGTTGTTTTCAAGCTTGGCCTGGACTGAAAAGACTGCAGGTAATGAGCCTTACGAGCTACGTCGATTTCCGCAGCCTCTTGAGCATATTCTCCGCGATGATTCGATGTTCCCGTAATACCTTGAAGCAGAAAACTTAGTCCTAGAATAAACATACCTGTTGTTTTTGTGGAGGCAAGAATATACCAAATAGTTCTGGCATCGTCGATTAGTGTGGTTTCCGTGTGGTGAGCTATTCTTGGAAGTATTTATTACCTCGTTTCCTAACAGTAGTGTTGTCTTACTGTTCATTGTGTTAAAGGCAAATTGAGGCCTAGTTTTTTATTAAGTGTATTCAGTTTTATCCAGGGGTGTAGTGCAACCAAAATAACAAGATAAGCTCTTGCGCAAATGTTGCAAAAAAATACCAGAAGTAGAAATTAGCTGCATTTCAGTAGTAGAAAATGGGGCTCAGCCCCCTCTAAGCGGTTTCGGTAGAGTTTTGTAAACGTAACCAAACAAACAATTATCCCTGGCATATAATAATATTTCTATTTCTCTTATATTTAAATCAACACCATTAACCCTACAAAATTGTTTGCGGTTAGATAAGTAAGACCTAAACCAAGACTCCTCTCGCTGTTGAACCCCATAAAGTTCGAGCTTTTTACAGAGAACATCATGGTTGACCTATCAAATGCTTTTTTCAGGTCAATAAATACCAATCCCACGAGCTTACCGAGATCGAGCCCGTTGTACCAGTCATCAGTTCCCAATATAGGGCAAAGCAAGCTTAAAAAAGTAACTAGAGATATTGTCGATCCCAAAGCCCTTGGTTGTTTTAACCTTGGCAAATGCATCCCTAATATCGTTCAGCTCAATTATCTTGAATTGAAGTTAAACTTACCCTTATCTTTGCTAACTTATCATTCACCTGTTAGAAGGGGATTAGCGGCAGGTTGTACTTTATCTGCTAGATCCCCTCCTATAGTGCAAAAGAAATTGTTCATTGCATTAGAAACATCCTTTTTGTTTCGAGTTTCTGTACCAGATTCTATGAGACAATCATTGTTCCTTGATTTTGTTCTCTTGTTGAGAAGTTCATTAATTGCTTTCCAAGATTCTTTCATATTACCTTTACATACAGATATCCTATTGGTATAATGCTGCTTCTTCAACCGAACATCAAGGGCATTGACTTGATTTCTTGGCAAGATCACAATTTGTGTCTCTGAGGAGAATGATTTCTTCGCCCTCCTTGTCAAGGAAAGCAAGAGCTTTTTCCAGCTTATTAAAGGAACCAACTGGTCACTTGGTGGTCTGTACCAAGCAGCAACAAGAAAGGCTTTGCTTTTGGGGAGTTCTAGCCACACAGAGAAGTTCTAGTCCCTCAGCAGACACATCGACCCTGGGTGTCATTTTCATTAAGTCTCTTACATATAGTGAGACACCACCTCCGTAACAGGTCCTGTCAAGACGCTGTTGATGATATCCTGAAATTTCAGTCAGCTCTTTTGGAATAGAACCATCGAGCTTAGTTTCATTTAGGGCAAGAATATAAATCCCCTTGTCATTTAAAAGAAAATTAAATCCCCACGTGCAACCAAGCCTGAAATTATCACCTCGATGTTGTTTTCTTTTATTTCATTGGCCAATTAGATTATATCTTGCGCGATTTGCACCTCTGACTTTTCTTCATCACCTCTCCTCGAAGACAGGTCATTGGTGCCAACATGTAAAACGATGATATTTGGTTTCTTTTCGATTGTCGGTATGGTGTAACTATGCATATCTGTAATCGTTGCACCGTTAAACGTATATTGGACTTAATGCATGTGCTCCATAAGCAACTGGCTTGAATTGTCCATCTTGTTGTTTTTGAGTAAGGATTGCTCCTAGTCCTAATGGTGAAGCGTCTACGATGACTTTTGTATCTGCATGAGGCTGGTAATAAGCCATTGTGTTTGCATTTGTAAGGCTTTCCTTTAACTTTGTGAAACTTGCTTGCTGTTCCTTGTTCCACGCTAATGTAGTTTCCTTTCTGTTGAGTTTCCTCAGAGGCTCGTGTGGCATAGTCTTTGATAAAGTGTGAACAAAAGTTTACTAGACCTAGGAAACTTCTTACTTCTGTTGCACTTGTTGGAACTTTGCCATTTTTGACTGCGTCCACTTTGGTTTGATCTAGATAAATTCCTTTGTCTGTTAGATAATATCCTGCAAATGTGAGCTTTGTTGTTCCCAATAAACATTTCTTTGGGTTTATCTTTAAGTTTCTGGCATGCAATGCTTTGAGTAGCGTGTCAAGACGCTCTGCCATTTCACCTCTACTCGATGACCATATCAGAATGTCATCCGATATTGACCTTGTACCTGGGCAACCCGTGATGCTTTGCTCAATGACCTTCTGAAACTGATCAAAGGCTGAACTTACCCCGTACAGAAGACGTCTTGCTTGGAAACAACCTTCATAGAAAAAGATAAAGATACCATAAAGATACAAAGTTAGTTAAAAGTTAGATCATTCTCAGTAAGCACGATTAATTATGAAGAACAGAATAGTCTTAAATTTCTGTATACTCAATAGCCTTTGTTCGTTGACTACGCCTACTACTCAGCTCACTTGAACGTATCTCAGAGCAACAGAAAAAGAAGTCAAAGCTAAATGCAGGGTTAAAAGTAGGAAATAGATATGTATAGCAGCAGAGTCACTAGAGCACATCCTTGTGGTGCCGCTTTCTGTCACGAGAATACGAGAATACATCTCTGCCTCACAGATATATTTCAGACTGATTTTAGCATTGCAAAAATGCGCGATGTAAGGTTCTCTATCCAACAAAATGCAAATTTACTATCAATTTAGAAATGCATTTTATATGAACAAAAATAAGACGCTGAAAGGCGAAAAATTGCACAACAGTGTAGCTTAGACTTTTGCGTGTACAAAGCAACAATCTTGGTCGAGTGAAACTCGGATTAAGGCCATATATCTCATGATAGATAAGGGCAAATCGTATAGTGGCCTATTTTTGGTATCCAAGTTTTGATCGACTTTATACACATTTTTTAAAAATTTCCTTTTTTCAACCGAAGTACCTAAAATCACTCGTCAGTATCTCCAAGACCAAACCCATCAGCAATGCTGAATCAATAGATAACTGAACAACTTTGAATGCTAGCTCACCTGTATGTTTGTTTGCTTTACAACGTTTCTAAATTCCTTTCTTTGCTATCTCCATAGTCTTAAGTGTGTTTAAATTTCCACCTAGCAAGCACTTAACTCCTTTAGATAAAAATATTTTTGGTAAACAACTATTTATTTATAAGAAAACACATTCCTTGCTATTAACAAAATTGTATACCAACCGTATCAAACAAGGGCAAAATCATTGCCAAATAGACACTTCCAAATAGACATTTCGTAATAAAATCTCCATAATGAATGTTATAAACACAATTAAAGGGCATGTGTCGTTAACATGATTGGCTAATGCAATACAATTATCTCTTTTGTTTAGTATAAAGCATGGAATCGAAGGTGAATTTTTACGGCAGTAAAAATTAATTAAGAAGAAATGAAAAGTCACGAAACAATGGATTTCCACTCCAAACGCTTTTGTTTTATTAGCCAACTGCTAATGCGACATATGCTCTTTAATTGTTGATATGCATAGTACTGAAATCGAGTTTCAAGGATGCACTGACATAAACCAATCACTGAAGTTTTTTATTCACAAAAGGAAGTAGACTTTCAATGTTTTCTTCCATGCCTTTCTCTATGAAATCATTTGTGGAATAATCTTCTTGCATTTGTTGCCGAGTAGCAGCAGATAGGTTTTTGAAAGGAATGAACCCGAGCTAGAATGGTTGCAGTAGTATGTTATGTTCTGGATTGGATCATTGCCTGCATATGATTATGTAGTTTGATAGCACATACTGACAATCTAGCAAGGAAAGCAAATATCTATTTCCTCCTATTTAGCTTTGACAAAGATGAAAAATTTTCAAAAAGTGTTGTGTTTGTACAGCTTCTTGTTTAAAAAGGCAATTACCTTCAACAATCATGAAACCAGCCGTCAATTTCTAACTAAAGGTGAAGAGTGACTTCCCCATTCAAAGAAAGCTGTTACTTCATTGTGACCTGTATGAAATGAATTTGCGTTGATAAAAAAGACCCTTAAACGATAGTTTTTCAAAAAGGATCTAGTTTTCACCGTTGTTATGTCAATTAAAACAAACAACGTAAAACAGAATAAATCTACTGTCCCTCTCACTGCATGAAAAGGAAGAAAGCGAGCGAAGTCCTAAATCAGTGTCACTTTTTAACTTTCAAGAAAAAACCTACTCAGTATGCAAACAAATTCCTTACAAAGCTCTGTCAATAAGGGATGACAATAAAACGCCAATCTATGAGATTACAATTCGTCGATTATCCATAAACTAGTATCAGAATAATTAGAATCTCTTAACTGCAAGGGGGAACAAACTCTAGAAAATCTATTAAAAATACGTTGCCACTGAAAAGAAGCTCTTAAGCATTTTTGGAATAAATGACGTTTGGATTGTTGGGCGAAAACCACGAGGTTTATTGATATTCGGTAGGTGTTTTATACTTTTTGTAAAGTCGTTTCAAACGCTGTCATGCAGAATGTCCTGAGCCCCCTATCCTTGACAAAGAATTCACCGTACCGTCGGTTTTCTTTGATAATTTAAATCCAGTGTAAAGGGCTAAGCAAGGTAACTGAATCTGGGAATATTCAATTGGAATCAATAGTGCTTTCAAAATGATCAAAATGCAGTAGGTCATTTATAAAGAGGCCCAGCCCGAGTCGTCTAGTGAACTAGGGATTCATCACCATTTTACATTTCTACTAAACGTTTCTGCAGGTTTCTTGCAATTTTACAGCTATCAAGGATTTAGTGCCTGTTTACATGGAGGCGAGTTTCCCGGCTAACCGGCTATAACCTACTTCTTTTGATTAACACAAGGCTTCGAAACAAATTCTTCAAAATAAGCGTCTTATTTCCATGTGGTAATGAACACAACCTTTGATAAATCGCACTACTTAAATAAGATACCGCACAGTAGACTGAGCTTTAATCTGCTAAAGATAGAGAATGTCCAATGTTGATAAACGCGTTTTTTAAAGGGATCATTCAGGATGAGTTGTTGCTGAATAATGCTATTTTTTCCAATGAATATTTGCGTGCTTCTGCATCGTCAACACAGTCGTATTTTGTTTACTCAGCTTAGGTCTCACAAACATTGTAAGTATTTAGCCGAAAACCAGTAAGCTGTGCCAATCTGATAGTGGTGTGGTGACGGTGCTAGAGGAGATCAGTCACGTCTTTGCTGGAGATATGTCTCGTGATGACATTCAGCACAATGAATGAACGACGGTCTACTCCGAAAGAAAAGCCGATTCTGTAATTGGCCAAAAGCAGACTTAGAATTGTATAAAATAGGACTGTTGAAGACTTTGAGAGTTGGTTGGTGAGTTGCTCTTTATTGGACTAAGTGAATTGGCAAAAATTGACGGGTTTCAATAGATCAATAGATGACCCAAAAACCTGACCTGTGTCAGAAGGCAAACATTTGTTTATTCTCATTATACTTATAACATAACAATAAATCGAATTACTAGATAGTCTGGTATAGCAAAGGTTCAACAGTATTGGCGGATATTGAATAGAAAATCGATGTTGCCTTACACGGAAGCATTTTAGTTCAATTAAAGATTCGAATTTATTTCTTATCAACCAGGATGTGAGCTTTTGCATCTGCCAATTTCCTTGTAAAAATGCTCGAGGGTCCAAGCAGCTTAGAAGCCTTTAGGAATCGAAATATTTGAAGATAAAGCTCATCCTATTTTTGATCTAGAATGAAAAGTCTTGAGAACATGATAAAGTCAAGCCTAGTTAGACAAATCTTTCTAGGCCCCTCCTCTCGTAAGAATCCTTCAAATATCCTTGTAATGGCAAATATTCTTATCAAGAGTAAAGATTGAAAATTTCAAGGTCTAAATTCAAATCCAAACGAATTGATTCCAGAAAAATTTCTTGAGCACTCATAATACCTGACTTGATATTGAACAACACTTGATATTGAACACAAATGTCGGATAAGACAGCACTTTATACTTTTGGATGACAAGAGAGATCGCTTATGAACTTAGCCATACTTAATCACAGATTTGTCCAAGTAGCCTTTTTTTAGGCCGCTCAAGAAGGGCATTTGCTTCATAATATTTTCAGTTACTGGTTGTAATTATGACGCAACGTATAACGAAAAATTGAATGAATTTGAGACATGATATTCTTCAAGTAATTGCAAAACATGTTCAAATACTTGCAAAGCAACGAAGACATGGAGAGCCGCAATATCAGTTAACGATTTTCAACTTCGGTATGTGACGCAAACACATCAAGTGACGTGGCGTTTGTAAACGTTTTAAATTTGGATTGTCTTTTAGCTTACTTTAAATGCATAGCTAAGGTATCAATGAGTCATAATTCTAATATCCAAGCAATGTAGCGGTTTGCAACTTCTTTTGTTAATGCTCTAAGGTACATTTTACTGTAAACATCTGGAGATCACGAAAAAACTTGATATATAGGTTGATGTGATTTGATAAGCACGTTACATCACTTTTCTCTATGTTGATGTGCATTCTCTGTTGAGAAAAATGTCTACATAGAAATTTTACCCTGGTGTCTTCAATGTTGTCGTCAAAGTAGCCTTTGCTTTTGATCTAGCCAAACCTTCTTTTGTAAATTGAAGCACTATAAAACTGCTAACGGGACTGTTTTGATATCATTAAGTTCTACTATTAACAAATGCTATCTTTATGCATTGCAGATCCTCAAAATGGAAGGAAATTTCAACTCAACGGTAACAGTTACACAAAGAAGTATCACTGCTTCTCCAAATAACACTCATAGTCCTTCTACGCTAACTATTACAAACTTCACTGTCTGCATTAACTGCACAGGTCGACCCAAGAACATCATGATTGCTACCCAAGAAGGCTACGATTACTTCAATATCATCCTACTGCTAATGCTTGCGTTGATTTTCGTAATCGGTACAGTTGGGAATTCGGTCGTTTGCTATGTCTTCGGCTTCAAACAACGCAAAAGAAGATCTGTTCCTGAAACGTTGTTTCTTTATTTAGGAGCAATTGACCTTACTTCTTCCATAATCAACCCATGCCTATATGTGTACTGGACAGTGACAAAGTATTCAAGATGGGACTTTGGCATTGTAGGCTGCAAGCTTCTGGCACCTTTGGCACCAGTATCAGTCACTCTCTCAGCTCTGATTATACTCATTATTGCAATAGATAGATACACAATTATATGTGGTCAATTCGGTCGCAGCTACAGTCGAAATAGAATCCACTGCGCAGTACTATTTGCCGCCGTCTTTTCGATTTGCATATTCCTACCCTATATCATCCTATTGGAAGTTAGCAGCACGTGCAGTGTGCAAAAAACTGGTGCGCCTGAATATGCCTATTCCATGATATCTGCACTGCTTTTTCAGGACGTGAGTTTCATTGCAGTCTTGGCATTCACAAACTTAAGGACATTTAGTCGCTTACGCCGTCGGAGCAGCCTTGCCATGGAGCGCACTGTTGAATCGAGGCGACTTCGATCACACAAACGAGTTGCAAGGATACTCTTGGCTATGAGCCTGGTGTTTTGTTTGCTTGTGCTACCACGTGATTTGGTGCAGCTTACTTACATTATATCATGGTTGGATCCTCCAGGAGTAAGCTACACACAAGCACTGCTCCGCATCAACGCCTTTCTAAAAGTCTTGCAAACGTCCAACAGTTGTGTCAACGTGTTCATTTACTCCAAAATGCATACAAAATTTCGAGTACACCTATTCCGGCTATATTACAAGGCGTTTGGTCGGAGAGGTCTTTTTGCAGAAAAATTTGGCGTGAATGTGGTCAATGAAGAAATGACACCGATGACTCGAAGAAGAATCCTAAAGTTCAATGAAGGAATCGGGACACCTTCGGACACGCCGGTATTACAGAGAAAGAATGTCAAGCGAGAGAAGATTCAGGACAGGGAAGGAGCCAATCCACTTCTAGTAAACCACATAATATCAAACAAGGCTCAATTTCAAAGTGACGTGCAGACCTGTTCATTGTAAGACTTTATAGGCCAGGACAGCCTCTCTTTCATCCTGTTTAAAAGCGAGTCCAGCCTCAAAGCCATAAACTTATTTTAAACATATTTTGAAGAAATTTAAGAAATAGAAAATAACAATTTACCATGCTGGGCATCGTCTATCTTTATCATATCTATAATTCTAGGGGCTCTGACAATTGCTCAGTCATTTTTTATTGAGGACCGTGGTAGGATACATAAGATTATAAGATGCTTGCTATACCTTCGTAAATAAAGTGAGGAAGATAAGATGAAGGGTCTCTTGTTAAGTCACCCTCACTAGGAAATCCATTGAAACCTTGATTGGAAGCGTCTGCGTCTATGCATCATATTGCTAATTCTGTTGTTGACAATTGTTTTATTTAACATCGTTGTATCAAAGGTTCTTGTACTTGCTAAATGCAATACCTCAAAGGTCATCCGCAAGATTCATATCACAGAATGTGTGACTTCATAAGACATACTTATCAGATTTGCTAACGAAGCATGTCTTATTCTCTATGGAAGTTGTCGTACATCATTCATTCAGACTCAATCGCCTGACCTTGTCGCAGAAATCGATACAATTAGAAAATTTCTTTATCATATTAATTAAAAGAAGCGGTATGCTATTATGAATTATGAGATTATGTGAGATTATATTATTAAATATTTCTTTAGTCAATTCATGCTAGAGTTGTTCGTAATCGCGTTTGTTAATATTTATTCATAACAAAGATTAGAATGACTACTGTATGTACTCATGATCTTTTTCGTGACTCTTAGACCTTTGATTTGTGCGTTAACATTGTAGCAAGAAATAATTCCCTTGAAAGACTTACGTCAAACGTATTGCTTATCACAATGGGGTTTCAGTCGATTTTGGGTCACATGTTTTCAAGCACTAGAAACAAACTTCAGTTTCACATCCTTTGTCAGATATAATTGGGTACAGCTGGTACACAACGTTTTTAGAAAAGCATTACGTCATAGTTAATGCTTTGAGGACAAATATGGTTTGATTACAGATTGCACGTCACCAGAAACCACAATATTACAAGAACCATTTGGCAGTTGAATACCTCTTAAAGGATTTCTGGAAACTCCTTTATATCGGTTAAAGGTATTATATGATAAGAGGTTTGCAGAAAAACGTCACCCTGACTCATACCACCTGAAGTCAACTTATATGCTTGTTATTTTCAACATTAGACCTCAACTTTGTGTGAGTAAGTTTTCCACGTCACTATGTCAGTAGAACCAAACAAAGAGAGATTAAATACTGATGTTTACTTCGTCGATTGTCTCTTTCATGAACTATTCTCTGTCAAATTTTTAAATGGCCTTTTTTATAAACAGTTTCAAGCCCTTTCTTGCTTCCTGATTAGCCCTCCTATCTATTTGAAGGAAATAACAACTTTAAAATTATTTCTTGAAAAGTCTCACTATTTTAAAGAAAAACAATTGCCACTTGATCTGAAAAGATGCATAATTCACTCGTTAATCATTTTTTGCCACGTTAATCAAAGTTAAATTAAATTGTGTTTTGTCCTAATTCACTTTGGTAAAGGCATTTTTTATTACCTAGGATGAAACGCTTGGTTTATTGGACATTCTTTTTTTTATATAAGTCTAGCCTTCACACTGTAACAAAAGTTTCTCATTTGTTAATATACAAACGGGGCAATTTTTGGCTTTAGTTGGCAAAGCAACCAAGCCTTCAAAGCTTTTTTAAGAGCATTTCAGCTTTAAAAACTTAAGAAATTATTCTACTGGACAGTATTTAACTTTATGTATTGAGTTAGATCATGAACGGTACATTTCTATTATTTTCAGAATACGGGACGTAGGCAATAGAATCATTGCAAAGTAATCTGCACTGGTGGCCAGCGTGATCATGATGATCAGCCAAATAACTAGTACGGTGACAAGAAAGACATCGTGAAAGGAGTATTTCAAGTTCTATTGACGTGAATCCTTTTGATAAAATCCATAATATTAACATATTAGCTAAGACATGTAGTTTAGACAAAAATTTCAGCGAAATTACAGTAATTTGACATTCCGATTGAGACAGTCAATGTATTTTAGACAAAATTCACGAAAACTGTGTCTGAAGTTTATTTTTATAAACAGATCATAAGAGCAGTTTAAGGCAGTTCCTGCTTTGCATATATGGCGCCACCTCTGGATGTAATCTGGGAAATTAGTGGTTATCGGGTTGAACTTAGACACTAAAAAAAGACAAAATAACCAAATTGAACGTAACACAACTTTTTTTACAACAAAAATAATTGTCAACATCATATATAATATCAACTAACGAACACAAAATTTGCAAGCAAATGTTTATTTATCATACTGTATGTTTTTACTTAACAAAGTCTTTAATTGAATCTTTAATTGACTGTTTTCTTTTGTTGTTTACACGAATAACTGGGCTATAAAGAAGCTCGAAGCTGTAAAAAGCTAACTAGATTGTCAAGTGTCAAAGTGTTTGAAATAAATATTTGAACAAATATTCATTTTTCTCAGTTTTTTGCTCGCTGGCTCCTAACTTTTTGTACTGTCCGCTAATTGTAAATAAAACAAACCAAATTGACTATTTTGCGTAAAAAATGATTTCCGATAATTAGTGTGTCCACTAATTAAGTGTCCGCTTTTTAAAAAGTCTTTCATGAGACTTTAACCAGAAAACAATCGATCAAAAAATTTTTTCCGCTAATCAGAGGTGTCCGCCTTTTAGAGTGTCCGTTAATTGGAGAGAATACTGTAGATAATTGCATATCCCCCGGTAAATCCTTTCCTTATCTTTAAGATATAGCTCCAAGTGACAGTGCTACTATCACTGTCAATCATCCAAAGTTAATGATTTTATTGCTTTCAGGCTTATGCTCTAGCTTTAGCTTTATACACATTAAAGTTGTCTTTTCTCTATCAGCTTGACAACAATTTAGGAAATCAAAAATATAAGACACACTTTTAAAGGTATTAGAATCTACGTAAGTAACATAATTCTTTTCCTCCTTCTAAAACTGATTGTCTAAACGTAGGAATGGCTCTGGTATAGGTAAAATAATATGAACACGACTTCAGGAAAACAATAACTTTACATTTTCTTGGACCAAAAAGGGCTTGACTTCTTTCAATGCGATATTCCTGACAAATAGTCAATATTTTGTGGAAACATTAAAGCTTATTCTAGCTGTAAAAGTCGCAATATTACGGTTTGGAATTGAACACACCTTGCATTTGACAGTAGCAGATACTAACTCAATCAACACAGCGGTCCAGTAGCAAATCCTTTTCTTCTCCGTAACTTAATATAATGTTATGAGCCACTAACATGACGTCCACATGTCCATAATTTGATAACTTTAGATCTTATCGCAGGATGAAAAGATAGAAAATAATTGGGTTGACCAAAGAGTTTGCAGCATAAAGAGTCAACACACAGCAAAATACGTGATCAAAGGCACGCTCTTTGTATTTAAGAAGGACCATTATGCTTCTGATAAATATAGGAAAAAAGCAGACAAGGTAAGAAATTATAATTAAGCCACCAACAAATAGAAGATTTTTGTCCTTTTTGCTAATTCTGTGATTCCCGAATCGTTCAGCTTCTGCTTCGATTTGGCGGCGAATGCTTCGCGAACGTAATTGTATCTTTGTGTAACAAAATGTGATGACAGGTGAAGTAAAGGATAGACATGATACAGTTGATGTCGATGAATAAGTATTGCTTTTAATGAAGGAAATTAAACAGGTAGATCCTATTGGAGGGGATCATGTGCCAAATATTATGATGGCCAGTATATATGAAGTTTTCCGCAAGCTTTGTACAAAGGGATGGAAAACCTTTATGTATCTCTCTAGGGCAGTAGTTGTAATGGACAGTAGAGAGACTAATCCGAGCATCAACATGTTATATGGCTCTGTTCGTTCATTTAATTTTAAAATTGAAATGGTTACCGACCATGACGATGTAAGCGACCCTGCAAGTGTAAGTGCTTGTTGTATGCGAGAAGACGTTAGTTTGTACTGTTGCATAAACATTACACATGAGCACCTTATCCAGATTGTCGTGTCTAAGCTTTATACACAACTGACTTCTGCTTAGAGAGGAACGGTCCTTAAGGATATCTTCCTTTATCTGGATCTCTAAGTGTTAATCAAACTTTTCTAAGGTATCGTAAAATGTTCTTTTTGAAACAATTTCAGCAATCATGAAGATGTAGTTGATTCTCCAAAATTAAAGACCAGTGAGTCAAACGGTAAATACCGCAAATTTCGATAAACATGGCAAACGTTCAAGTGTGCAAAAATATCTCCAGCCTGCCCGATGAAACAATAACGTTGATATGTGGTTAGACATTTACAAAACTCTTTTATGTTGTGTATGGTATTTGCTGATTCGGCTACAGTCACGATCTTTCTTTTTGCAATAACATATAATGTTTGCCTCCTATAAACAAAAGGGGATTATGTCCCGAAGAATTTTCAATGCATCTTTAGGAATTGCAAAAGGCCCTTATAAAAAAATAATTATTTGGGAAAATTTAAATGAAAAAGGAAAGATGATAACAGAAAACTTTCATTTTTACTGAAATATTGTTTGTAGTGATATAAGTGATAGGATTATTAATCTTTGGAGTAATCTTGAACATTTTCAACATCAATTCAACATGATTTGAATTGGTGCCCAACGTGGGATTACGCGATTTTTAAAATGACTAGCATATAGAAGACTCAACCGGCATTCATACCTTCATCTATGTTTTGCAAAAGCACTTAATTTGATGCGTTTAGACTGAAAATTTTGGTTTATTAATTCCCTTCAGCCTCATTTCTGCGAATGCTCGATGAAAGATTATGCAAGGAGAACAATCGCCTGGTAGAATCAACAACATTCAAGAGGACATTTGTTTTTGTAATTTTCTTGAAAAATCTGACGACTGCTCGGGCGATAATGGCGGTAGTCTGGGTCCGCCACTGCAGCGTAAGCAGCGGCGTAACTACCTTTTTGCTTTGAAAGGGATGTCAAAGTTTTGCCGATATTTTGGGAATTACCCGACGAAGATCCTTTAAACATGAATTCGAGGTATTCGGATAGATACTTGATAGAAATGCTCCGGAAATTGGGAGCAAATTTTGGGTGAGACAAATCAAAGCTTAAAGAGCCCGCTGCAGTGACATATGACTGCAAATTAGCCCTAAAAAGTGTCAATAAAATTTGTGATCGATGAATTGTCAATGCAGCCCTGAATCATTAATTAATCAATCAAACAAAAACTTGCTCAACATTTAAAGATTTTAAGGTGAAGTCACTTTAAAAAGGGCGCTTATACCCAGTAGTAACAATACACTTCCAGCTTTCCATTTATCAGTCTATTTTCGTAAATCTGTGAAAATGTCTTATTTTCCTCATCTACATACATTGAAAAAGCCCTTAGCATGTAGCTCACATGCGCTTTAAAATCCTTGATTGCCGGGTTTATTCGCCATTTCGAACTAAGCTTGGTTCACCGTTCTGTATAGACTAATGGCATATTGCTTATATGTACTGTATATCATTGAAATGAACCCTCTGGCAGGCACCACGGAGCGTTGAGCGTTGAGAATAGTGGGGGGTCTAAAAATGTGAGGGGGGGCTAAAACCAAACAAAAAGTGCCTTGAATGGTAATTCATTGGTTAATTTTTATATTTTTGGCAAAGTGGGGAGGGGCTAAGCCCCCAGCCCCCAGCCCCCAGCCCCCATGCTCCGCGGTGCCTTTCTGTTTTCCAAATTTTTGGCAAAAATTGCATCGCAAAGAGGTGAAAGGAATATTTTCAGCACGGTACTCCATCACTAGACCAATCTTATCAAATATTTTTCTTTCTCTTTCAAAGAGATTTCCGATATCAAAAGATGCATGAACTAGAACCGAAATTACTATCCGTAAATCCATTATTCACAGAAAACGTAATGAATTATAAATGCTATGTAAATACAGTCATGACAATTACAGTCAATCCTCCGTCACAAAGGTGTGGTTTTTTATCGCAAAAAATGTCTCAAAAGTAGAATGAAGCAAAGAATGGTTGTTAAAGGGGGCTAAGCCCTGTACCCCCCTCTAAGCTCTAGTTCTACACCCCGGTTCCCCTAGCAGTTGCAGAACATTATAAAGCACATATATTCGAAGTTTCTTACCCTCATATGAGTTTTCCTGTCTAATAAAGGTTTTCCTTTTTAATGCGTTTTGTAACTAACTACTGTGGTTTATTTCTTGCTGATTTTATTATTCCCTTAAAATAAAAAATGATTAAGATTCGGAAGATATGCTGAAAGGAGCAGACAACTAAAAAAGATTTCAAGAGCACATTTTTATGATAAGTATTCCTTGTATTGTTTGAGTAAGACTAAAAAAATACACAACATTGCGAAAAAAGAACTTTCTCTTTCCGTATCAGCGTCTAGCGTAACTGGGCAGGAAATAACCTCATGATCAGAATGGTTTCTAAGATACAACAAAAATGGTAAACTATGAAATGGCCTGAAGGTGACACGAAGAAATTAACATAAGAGTCATCATTGCTAAGAATGCCTTGTATGTCCTTAATTTTCCGTATTTTGATATTTCATTTACTCTTAGTACCAGGTACTCAATATATCCTATGGCGTAACGATTATTTAGAAATGTGTTGCTAAAAATCAATTGTATTCTCGCGAATTGCGATTAGGCCAGAACAGAAGTTGTGTTTACACCTAAAGTTGTCATTAAAATATCTTAATTTTAACTGAAACCTCTGGTGTTCAAGGAAATTTTACAATTTTTCTCTCAAGGATTGTGTAATACAATGTTTCTGTATTACACATCATCTTAAATTTGTCCTGTAAATCAACGAATAGATAGATTATGTTCTGTCTGTAATTGGTTTGCTCTTTGCTATACCGCAACTATATTAGTAGCTAACAAAGTTCTCAATTGTGATATAACCTAGATTTCATTGGTAAGGCATCACATAGGCACGGATCAATTCTGTTGATTACTCCTTTGTTTTCTTCAAAATTTTAGCTAAAAAAGTCCAGTACAGCAGTGTACATGAAGCTGTAAAACATGGAGACACTGTCCAGATGCAGGAAATGTTTCAAGACGGTGCAAGCCTAAATGAGTGTGACCCAAAGTTCAAATTCACACCCTTGCACTGGGCTTCTCATCATGGTTCCCTAGAGGTATGGCTTTTTTATTGCTTATTTACAGGCTAGATTTAGCACCAACATAATAGGCCCTGAAAAAATGGTTCTTTATCAAGCTTGAGCTCGTTCACACTCCTTTTATTCCTCTCCTCAAAAACTGAAGGTAGTGTTCACATAATGCGCACAATATAAAGCTGCCTTATTCGCCTGTGTTTAAGATTTTCCATATTTTTATATTTGCTTAGCTTCAAAGCCAAAATCATCTAGGAGCTTGATCAAGTGCCCAGTTGAAGTTAGAGGGTTGATCAACCAAGTATCTGAGTTTTGAAAATTCTACTGCCTGCATTACAAGTGTTTTTGTAATTTTGAGGTTCTCTTGAGTATGGATAATTCTGGATACATTTTTTATCCTACCTTGTTTTTTGCACTTATAAATAAAAACTTGTCAGTGGTTTTTGCTTTTTTGGATATATAGCTACATCTAAGGTTGTCACTTTGTCCTATTCCAGTGCCTACATTGGCTGTTATGGCATGGTGCAGATTACTCGGAAGTAACTCCAGAGCAATGGACTGCAGCACATATAGCTGCAATAAGAGGGCAGGATGCTTGCCTTCAGGTAACATATAAGATGCATTATTGTTTCTCAAAATTGTGGATGCCATAGATGATTCTCGACTCTCTGAAGAAGCTTCTAGAAAGGCTGTTAAATAACACCATCAAAGTAATAAGATAACCATTGTGTTAGATAATGATAAAAGGAAACACAACATATATGTGCATGCTATATTTTTATGAGTTAATGATTTTTAAGAAAAGCTCCTGGTAGGATAAGATTAATTAATGGTAGTCATACTGCACTGTTTGTTTATTTAGTTATAAACTAAGTGATCAAAATGTTATATTTTTTCAAGATTTCTTCAAAAGTACCAGCTGTTCTTTTAGGCCCTAGCAGCAAGTGGTGCAGATATGCATGCGAAGGATGCTAGAGGTAAAATTCTGTTCAAACAGTTTGTTGTTACAAATCTTTTGAATGTCATTAGCCTAATTTCTGGAAAGTGTTTAGAGGTATTATGCAAATATTTATATTCATTTTGAAATGTAAAAGAAGGGCTTTGCTTTTGACTCAGCCAGCTTTTTTTCCAGTTGATTTGAAATAATGAGCAGCATCAATTATCTCAAAAATTTGTAAGAGCATTGATTTTCTGTTTGCAAGTGTATTTTTATTATTGACTTCTGTTATGATTGTAGGAAGGACACCTGCTCATTTAGCAGCAGCTCATGGGAATTCTTACACATTACAATCAATTCTAAGAAAAGGAGTGGTATGTAGAGTTTATAGTTTCTGTATATAACAGGTTAGAAAATCTTTGCTGCCAGCTATGTCTCAAATTGATCTTTAATGTTTGCTACACCTCATTGCATCCAAACCCTCCCAGCCTGAAGTCCCCTACACCCCGAAAAAATGCTCTTGAATTAGCTTGCCTTTGTTAAGTATTGCTAGTGCACCTAGAACAGAAACTCGTTTTAATTCTATTTTCTGTGTACTTCTTGTATCCGTAAAATACCAGAAATATCCTATGTACTTTCTTGATTATCAGTGGCTCAGTTCCAAATTTCTTTCATTCTGATTTTTTTCTATTCCCTTTTATAAATATTCCCTTTTATAAAGGACATAACTGCACTTGATAACATTGGTTGGTCTGCCCTTCATGCAGCAGCCTTCCATGGCAGACTTGGCTGTTTGCAGGTAAGGTTGTTAAAGAAATAGAATTCAGATTTTCCCAGCTGCCTTTCTCTAACATCACTCAAAATTTTGTTCATAGCACTTGAAAAATCATCTAATGTAATCCAGGCATGTTACAACAAAATAATTTTCCTTTAATTATTGATTATCATTTCTACTTGCAAAGGACCTATTTTTACTGTTTTACCACATTTCTAGTCACCCATTCATCAAAAAATTTTATTTTAAGGTGGAATAATTTGTTAGTTAATAGGTGCAGAATTGGTGCATAATAGTTGCAAAAAGTTTTTAGAAACTGTAATGTGCTAATTTACTTTACATATTGATACAATCTGCAATCTTACCTAAACAGTCAATTGCACAGACTAGACCCAAGTACAAATTCTATCAGTCATTTCCTATTCAATGGATCAAATCCTGTGAAAAGGGTCCAGAATTGCTTTTTGAGTAATCATATTTAATCATATTAATATGGCCTCCGACAATGGGTGGCTTGGGACCATGCCAAACTCAACCTTTTTGTAAAATCTTTTGTAATGGGTCTTAAAGTTGCCTCTTGGCCCCCAACTTTCCAATTTGCGTCCCTGATTTGCATTATGACCATAGATTTTTTAGGCTTCCACAAATTTGTTTCTCTTCACAGCTTTTTTAATTTATTTTTCTTTTTTTATGAAAAGTTGTTGCATAGATGGGGTGCTAGCTTAGAAGATGTGGACCAGGCTGGGAATACGCCAGGTAATAATTCCCATTTGATATTCATATAGAAACCTAGTGACTGAATACTGGCTATCTTATATTTTGCATTGCCTTGACCAATGTTGTTTTTCATCATAATCCCCCTCCTAAAATATATATACCTTCAAATCATCCTTGTAGGAAAGCTGCACCATAGTATGCCAATTTTCACAGTACAAGAATTTCTCCAACGACAATATAATGGAAAATTAAAAATCTAAAGCAAACTAAGGATTTTCGCAAATTTTTTGTTGTCAAAATTAATTTACAAGAATGTTTTGTTCTCAAATTGAGCTTAACCAAAATGAAAAGCTTTGAGAACAAGTTACAGTATATAGCGTCACAGTATATGTGTGACAATTTACGGTATCTAACATGCTTCCTGATAAATGTCCCTTTTTTATTCTTCAGCACATCTTGCTGCAAGCGAAGGCCATCTGCATTGTTTGAAATACGTTATCAGCTCTTCAGTAAGCATTGCAAACGCATTAGCTGCCAGAAACGATCAGGTATGAAATGTACAGAGCTGTTGATACAGAGGGACTCATTCTTAGCTCTTTACTACTGAAAGGGCAAACGCTCTCGGCTCCTTTATAAATCCTTGTTCCTGTCTTGTTGATCCCCAAATACATACTTGCTTCAGCTGTTGTTAACGTAAAAACAGCTTTGCAAGTCTATACAAAAATATTTCTATGCATAAACTTTTCTCATCTGTGTATATTGTTGCTATGATCTGTTGCTGTCTATATATGTGTATATTTGTAGATATCCCGTAAATCTATTCTTATGTGTGTCTTTTTTTGTGTAGTAGATAAGAAAGTGGAACTAGCTTGAAACCAAAAACTTTGACAGTGGAATTTCACGAAAAGGTCGAATTAACTTGCCAATAAGACATCATAGGCAGTCATTTTTACGATGAAAATTTTATCTGTTTCCCGACTTTGTCACATTGTAACCAGCATCAAAATATCTTATAGTCAATAAATGTTGACCTAGAATGGCTTGAAAGGTTTTATCTCTGGTAGCCTCAAGGAATTGACGCAACCTTTGTGATTCGAAGTCCGATAATTGTGACCCATAATTCCGCAAACATGATGAAAACTATATTCTGCAGAGCAAATAAAAATTTTAATGCACATAAAAATCATTAAACAAATTTTGCATGTCCTATGCCCCAAAAAACCCCCAAACCACGTCCCCGTACCTTCAAACATGTTAAAGTACCCCCCCCCTCCCCGAGGTTCGAAGTCCAAGGAACGGTGGAACAGTTAGTTTTTCTACCGGTGCTAAAGATGGAATTTACCTTCAAATTCCACGAAGCTGCAGAGAAACAAATGTTTGTACTTTATGGGAAGAGAAAAGATTTGCTGTTTCAAAAAATAAGAGTGTTTGCTCTTTACTGTTTTAGGGAGAAACGCCAAGAGATTTGGCCCAGCAGTACCTCAAACACGATTGCCTGGAGTATATCAACGGAGTTGGTAAGTTTACTGTGAATTTCAAGATACCATGCCTTTAGAGCAAGTTTTTGGATGGTATCTTTTTTATTAATTATCGCGATTTAAAGAAATTGTCGACCTTATGAAAAGCACTGGTTTTCTCCTAGGCCTTAAAATGTATTTGCATTTGTAAAGTCATCTATATGTAGGGAATGTGTATCTATGTTGCATCGAACCTTCAAATCCAGTTGGCCTAGGATGTGACGTATTACTAAGTTTTGTTGCATGTCAAGTTGAAGCTCATGCTTTCCTTTGCTCCGTATTAACAGAGTTAATGTAGAAACTTTAGTTTGCCTTTAGAATAAGAAGATTTGTATAGCTTGAGTTTCGTGTAGTTTGTTACACTTTTTCGCACATCCAATGTCCAGTTTTTCTTGTTTGTACAGAATATGACGTAAATCATCCAGAAACAGCCGAAGGTAAATATGATTGTTCGTATTAGCTTAACTGCAATAGGTGATAAAACAAAAGAAAATTAATGTCTTCGAACCATGTGTGTTCTGTAGTTATTCGACCCGTATCATTTGGCATACTCTAGGATTCTTTTTACTTGATGGAGCTAAGTTAATAGGAATTTATCTTTAATTACTGAGAGGGTTCCTCGTGCAAATGCAGTCAACCAGGGAATAGTCGATTTATCTTCAGGGCTCAACCCTAACTTACTTAATCTCCTTATAAAAGGTAGCCTTTCCAAATCAACACATGAATCGAAAAGTATTTGTTTCTATCTAGCATCAAAAAGTAGTTTTTAGAACACTTAGAAGCTTATGTTTATCGAGCAGTGTCCTGGTTCTTCCTCCCGATGTGACCACACCTCGTGATTCCTACGCCTGGAATTACAGAGAGTTGGTGACTCTCCCCACTCTGGGAGAAAGTTTGGTCATGCCAGGGACTCGAACTACGGACCCTTAGGTCCATAGTCAACGCCTCTAACAACTGAGCCATCCTCGCACCTTACATAACGTTCTATAACGATCCAAATAAGGATTGATATCTTTTTCGAAATTCTCTGAAAAATTATATGGAAAATTATCAGCCAACATACTTGATGACATGTTTGTGTTGTATTGTGAAGCATTGTCTGATATGCAGCCCTTTTGGTTTTTTTTTAAAAATTATACGGCATCACAGATAGTAACAGTTCTTTGCTTTTTGCATCAGAGCATTAAGTTGTGTTATTTTTTATCTCTAAATCACCATTGGAAGATTTTAAGTGGGAAGCGTAGAATTCACTACTTGCAAATTTGCTGTATTTTATTGGAACCTTCGTATTGTAACGAATCTGTGAACATTTGACCTAAACCAAGTGAAAGATTATATTTGTTCTCGTTTTCTGTAGATCTGACATTCCCAGCACATGTAGCAGCTTACAAGGGTGATCTTGCCTATCTGCAGATGCTTGTCGAAACGGGTGTAGTATCGATAAACGAGAGAGACGACAAGGGGGCAACCCCTGCCCATAAAGGTAACGGTTTTTTATTAATGTGAATTTATAAAACCGATTTGCAATAGGTTTGTCTGTTTGAAGCAAAGAAATTTTATATCAAATCTAAAATTTTATTTTGTTTGAAATGAAACAAAAAAGCGAGCTTCTTCTTAACAAGGCTTCATCTTTTGTAAATAAAAGCTTTCTTATCTGTACAGATCTGTACAAAACTTTAGTTTTACCGTTACTTAAATTGATCAATATTTTAGGCATTAATTTTGAACCCTTTTTGTTTCATTAGCTGCTGGAAATGGGCAAATTGAAGTTTTGAAGTGGTTGATTGAGCAAGGTGGCAATAGTAAGTACCTAAGGATTCTTGCCAAGGAGTTTATTCGTTCATTTAGTAAATTACTTATTTAAACATTAGATCATAGCAGTTAAATTTTTTTCCATTGAGATTAAAATTATTCAACTTCTACAATGCCTGCCAAAAGGTTTGGAACACTGACGTCAGTTTTCAAAGTCAAATTCAGCCATCTCCCTCTCCCCCAGGGAACAATGTTGGTTGACTATAGAACGTTAAAAATGTTTGGAAGTTTCTGCTTTTGCTTCCATGGTATGGTATTTCTTTACACTAATAACATTGTTCCGGGGAGAAGGAGTTGGAAGTAGTGCTTTTTTGGAAATGCAATGAAAGATAAAAAATACAACGCAAGTTGCTGGGCGTTCAAATTATTTTTGGCAGGCGCTGTAAGTGTTGAGTAGAGTCCTCCGTTTATGATAGGAATCTTTGTTGAAAAGGCCTAACCTTATGAGCTAAGATAATGCATATCTTTATCATGCTGCTGTATTTTTATGGGCGACTTAAATTTACCAAAGGGGATAACCGCATACTATGAAATAGACAAAATGAGGTTCATTGGCCAAAATGTATGGGCAAAAATACAACAGAAACTAAAACTTCGGTCTCTTTGAGTGTTTTTAAAAGCACTTGACGCGACATAATGTCAATGACTAAATGCAACTGTAGGATTTTAAAAACTCTTAAACATAGGTTAGGATAGTTATGATTATCATGTGTTTCTTTTATATAGTATATACGCTTTGTGAATAGTTTGTTTAATCTCGTTTTCTAGTTTTTGTAAATATCCAACTTTAAATCGAAGTATTAATAATTATGAAAATGAATAATATAATTGCTAAATTTTTCTGCCAAAACATGTTAGTTGGACTTCAACTTTCGTGTTTTGTGATTTGTGTTTCTTGTTCCATTTTTGTCACTATTTTTCAAGCAAATGTTAAAGATTTTCCACAAATGCTAGATATTTGTCACTAACATAGCTTAAACATAAATAAATGTAGAAAGTGATTAATCTAAGTTTTATTCCGTATGCCGCAGAAGATTCTCACCAAACTTTTTGTGTGCGATACAAGCTATGCGTCTTGGATTCCGAATTTTTATTTCAATATAGTTTCTGTTCAGTATTTCGGTATTCTACAAGAATTGGTACCTTAGAAAAACGAGTTTGTACATGAATTGAATATCTAGTACGCAAAAACCTCAAAAAACATATAATTTTTAAACTTGGTACTCTTATTTCTAATGGTCTTAATAAACAATTTCCGTTTCTTTCCTAATCCAGTTATTACTTGTTTTCACTCTTCTATTCTCTTCTTAACCGTTTTTCCTTCTATTCATTCTACCTTATGTAGAGTTATTCTCGAAACGTCATACTAAATATTGATTACTTGTACAAAGTCATTTTTATTGTGTCAATTCTTGTTCATTACTCGACGTACGACTCCATAGATTTCGGTATTCTAGTCGGAATTTCAGGGTGACATTGATAATGTGTTTATTTAGAATTTGCCAAAATATATTTTCCCGGGAGTTACACTTGTACATTTGTCGTTGCCAATCTTCAGTTTTGAGCCAGTTTACACTACATTTGAGCCAGTGACATTTCTGATCTGAGACACGATCCCATTATTCCCTTCTGAATGGAACTGGAAGAAAACGTTACTATTGAACAGGGAGCTACAAGGTTGCGGCTCGCAAAGAAATTTGCCAGAATTTCTTAGCTGCTTTTCAAATTCTATGAGTTTTGAGTTGTATCTTTAGATTATTTGATTAAATTTTTCGAAACAATTGAAACTTACCTTCGTAAATCAACGACCCTGAACACAATCTCAACAGAACTTTAATTGCTGGCAATTGTTTTGATCAAATACTTTCTGGTCCCTGTAAAAAGTTAATTATTTTTTCAAATTATATGAAGATTCTCCCAAAATGCACAATCTCATTTTAAAGTCTAATAAATCTACCTTTGAAATAAATTTGTAAGCGCATGCTAACTAATTATTCGTTTAACATAAAAACACTACCTGTCAGCAATTAGACCTATGCGTTTGAGAATCCAGGTAAACGTTTAATAGAACCAATTCAACGAAGGGCAATCCTAAACTCAGGTCTCTTGTGATAAGCGCCTTTGAAAGAATTCAAACTATTTTGCGATTTGTTCCCCAGCCACAAATCTTTCTGGCAAGCTCAAACGGCGGCGATTAATGATTAAAAAGCACGCTTTTTGTGTAGAACAGGACGATCCTAAGCTGCAAATTCGAATTTCATTTTCAAGGTTCCAAGAACAGTTGCCTGATAAATCGCATTGAGGTGGAAATTGTGTGTTACGAGTTAGGACCGTTCTGTTCTATACGCCTAAAGCCTGTACAGCTCTACCTACTGGTTATCGTGCAAATAAACCGCTTAACAGTAATTTCCATTGATTCTAAAAACAGACTATTCTGGTTTTTCGGTTGGTTTCACAACTTTATCGAAGAAAGAGTAATGAAGAGCCCTACTGTATATTGTTCATAATCAAAGGAACAACAAAGCCTTTACAAAACCGATAATTATCAAAGCTATTTTTGCCTTGCTTGGTGGCACCATTCATCATTTTTAGTACCAAAGCTTTTGGTCATGGTTTGCATTAATAAACAATTTTCCGTTTTGTTGATGCTCTGTTTTGTTTTTTCTAGTGATGATCGTTAATTCGCATGGCGAAAACCCGAAAGACGTTGCTAGACGTTTTGGAAAATTGGCTTGCTTGAAGCTACTTGGGGGTGATACTGGTACGGAAACTTACAGAGAATCTCCTTTTCTAAATCGCTTCATTAATTTTACAAAGATGACTTTATAGAGAGCCTTTCTTGCCTGAAATGAGTCGTTTTCTTTGATTTCAAACAAAATGATTTATATTTATTGTTAACTTCAGTTGAATTAGAAGATATTGCGAACGAAGATATTCAACCTGATGCGGTTCCGGAAGAGCCAAAGAAGAAATCAGAAGCCAGGGGTAAGTATTAAGCCAAGTATCATTGAGCTTTTCAAAATAACGTCATCAGTTTGGCAGCTGGTGTCCAGACCCTCCTCATGTTGTTGCGTTTTTTGATTGGTTGAAGTAGTCAATGCAAAAAACCGCCTAAAGGTGAGCGGCTATATTACACGCGTGTTCGCTAGTTCAACAAATTTAAGTTTGAGAAGCCAAATTAAATATCCTGAAATAGCCCACATTGGCCTTAAAATTCAGACCATAGTGTGACGTTTTTGTAAAAATAGTTATTTGGACTTTAATTCATTACTTTCTTGTGTTTTGATTCTTTTAAGTACTGTAAATAGCATTTTCGTCGATTTACTGTTTCATTCTCTGTTTTTTTCCTGTAATTTAAGGGAGAGCGTTACGAAAAGTCGATGAACTGAAGCATTTGTTGGATATAGCAAAAATGAATTATCGTCAACTTGGAGGATTATTAGAGGAGGATGAAAAGGAACGGGAGGAAGAGCGAGAGAACTCGAGGTAAAACAGTTCTGTAACATTGTAGGCTATGGGAGTTTATTTGCTTTTTTACTGGATAATGAACCCCTACCAGGCCATGCCGCTTGGTGTCTGAATCCAACTTCAGCCAGTTTTGCATGGACTGAGACGCGTGTAAGTTTTGCGAATGGTGTAAGTGTTATGGTGGGAAATCTAATCCTAGCTGTGGCTAGGCTGGGGATTAATGCTGAAAATTGAAGATATCTGAAAAGTTCCTGCTAGAAAGAACAACATATGTGCACTTTTTGACATACCGGATAACAGTAATCAACCCTTTGTTATATCTGCCCGTAACCGAATCTTGGTAATGCACCATCGATCAATATCCAGACAAAACTGCAATTTCTTTTTGTAGAATTATAAGGGAACTTGAAGCCCAACTCGAGTATGAACGAGAACGAAGAGAAAAGCTGGAATCGCAATTAGATCGCCTTCGTGCTAAAGTTCATAGCCTCACATTGCAACTAGAGGATGCTAGAAGCGAGGCTCCATTGGTGAGTAAACGACTCACAGCCGTTTGTGTTAAAGCAGTCGTTAAGATAATCAGATTTAGTGTACTTGTCTTAAAGGACGAGACGCCATATGAATTGGAGCTAGGTTGGTAATACATGCATATGTACCTTAAGGGGAATGGTTGGAGAATGTGCCTTGTTGCAAAAATTCAGGGTTTGTTGCACTGTTACGCTGGGGTTGCATATGTTCTCAGTTTTTGTCCCCTTGCTAGATATTTGAGGGTGTCACTAGCTTATGTAATTTGAAAGTTTTATCTCATGTTCACAAAGCTCTACTAAAATGTCACGAAAAATTATTATTTAATGGTTTTAGAAATAATCAAACAATAAATGGCATTCTCTTAATGGCACGCGATGGATAATACCAAAACTTATCTTCACAACAGACATTATCCATCAACAAGGCCTTGCATTCTAGATGATAAGTAACTCCCTCGATTTCAAGATGGTGTGCCCTTTTTGCCTTTTAGGTGCGAAACGATGTTGAGGAAGAAAGAAGGGAAAAGCCAAAGAAAAAGAAGAAACCAAAATCTTCTAAACAAGCTGGAGTCTTCGTGCTCAGGGGAGTGTCGAAGTAAGCAGGCGTTTTAAATGGATGAACCTTGGTGATAAACATGCTGAATCGTGTTTTACAAGCGGTTGTTTAGGGGCGAAGATCCGTAATAGGCGTTGTTTTTGCATATTTTGTAAATGCCAGGCAATTAATACTTGCCGAATGTCAACGCGAAGGGGTATCAGGTCGTTATAAGGTTTATCGTGTTGTTTCTAGGTAAAGTTGGGATATAGAAACGAAAAATCCAGATTTCCAATGTCTTTAGCACTCACGACGTCGGATTCGCCATCTTTTTCCTCGATTAAAGTATGAATGACCTATTTCTTCATTTTACCTAGCTCACTTAGGGAGGGGTTTTACTAAGTCAACTTCAAACATTGTCTGTGTTGTACCGGTTAGGTATTGCATAGGACTTTGATAATGCGATTGCCAATCAGACCAGACCCAAATTTAAGGGTAAGAGCCAAGACCCAAATGTAAAGTAAAGTGCAAGGATCGATCTCATTCCACTTTTCCTTTAAATGATTCACAATTAAGCATAGGGGATGTGGGTGAAACATTTTTTCGGTCACACCCCAGCTGGAACCTTTTAGTTTGCTTACCAGTAGCCATCTTGTATATATGTCACCAGACCGCTCCTGATCAAAATTCAATTGAATTTTGTATAGGGACTCTCTCATACCGTTTGTTAAATAACTCCGTTTGAGATCCAAGCAATATGCTTTTCTGTGAAGGGTGTCCTTAGAGCCGATTCTATTCTAATTCTTACATAATTAATTATTTTTTGGAAAATTGTGATGGATATGTAAATTTACTGTAGATAACTTAATTTCTTGTAAAGATGTTTCTTGTAATTGAAAGAATTACATCAAATGCCACAAAAAGCTCCGAGAGATATTCATTTTGCTGTCATTTCTTCAAGTCTCTGAAACTACGTGAATGCAATTTAGGCTGAAACAAATACAAAACCCATCACTTTTGGTCCACGATACAATGTAACACACACTAAGAATTAAAATGAAATATGTTAGCCACCAGTGCTTATATGATATAAAAACGAAGATAAAGTTTTCTTGTACATTGCGACTGCGCATAACGTCGCGTCAGTGTGTTCACTATTAAACTACAATCCTTGCAAAAATTGTTGGAACACTTGCGCAAAACTAAAGATTTTTTGAAAAGTCCACCTACAGCACCCCCCCTCCCCCTCCCTAACCCCTAACCCACTACAATGTTATTCAATTTTTGCTGTTTTGAAGATAAAGATTTTTTACTGAAAGCTGTATAAAGGTGTTGAGAAAATAATCAACATTGTACAGGGGGAAGGGGGTCAGAATTTTTGACGCAACAGTGGTATATTTATAAAGTAGTTTAAGACTTGCGTTGTCTGTTTGAATACTGCAGAGGAAGGCGTTCCATTTATTTTCGGCAAGAATTTTAGCTAAAACAATCTTTGACTGAAAAATTTAAATAACGTTTCACGGGGACTCAGGACCCGGTTAAACAGTTAGAATGGTTCGTCTTTTATTCAGGAGATATCAATACAATCAAAAGGCGGGAGAAATTTTTTTGCGTAGTTATTGCAATTTTAATTATGTTGTATTCAACAATAGAATTTTTAATAGAACAATACAATAGAACAGTTTTAAGATCTTATGAAAAATATTATCCTTCAGCCGAGTTTTTACATAGTTTTATATTCAAAAATTCAATGGAAATTTTTTAGCATTGTAAGAGTTGGTATACTTTGGAGGGAAGTGCCTAAAAACTACATGATAACATTTCATTGTTTTCTAATAATCTCAAGTCTAACTACAGTAGAAACCCAAATAAAAGAACCTAGGTTTTTTTCTGGCAGCCTGAATGGGTTCTTAATTAACAGGCTGCTATTCTAAATTCCAGTCTAAAAGGTTCTTAACAAGGCTTTTAAATACATACAGGCCTTGCACAAATTAACAATGTTTTCCACCGCAAAAATTCTAATGGACACATTTAAACCAGTTTTTTATGTTGAATTTCAACCAATCAAATGAATTTGTGTTGTTAGATTGTCCAATTATAACTCAACATACCATAACCTGATTTACTCTAAAAACCCTTTTTTCTTATATATATAAGAACCTTTCCAAATTTCAGCCTCTTGGGGGTTCTTATTTATGGGGTTGAAAAGATTAAATTTCAGCCTCAAGGTTCTTATAAAAACAGGTTCTTTTATGCGGGTTTCTACTGGTTTTAAGTTTCTACTCTTTTCAATACGTTTTAGCTTAAAACTTGACTATATTATATATTCGAAGCAGCTATACTTGTTATCAGAAATTCGCCAAATTTTGCTGCATTGGACTATGTCGCTATACGGATTTTTCCCTGCTCGTCTGAAGGATCGAACAATTTTTATATTGATCCATAAGACCTATCGCATGGTAAGAATGCCCAATTTTCGGCTTTGGCCTAAGTTTGTTTACACTTTCCGGGGCTGCGATTGGCTCAGCGGCGAGAGAGACCACGTGATTTAGCGCAAGCTTTCAGCCAATCAAGATTTGAGCCCATGCTCATCTAGGTGGAAATGTTTTTTAAGCCCCACTCCCAAGAGGAGCTTCAATAATAGGAGCCTGGTCCAGATATTTATGCTATCTTTCAGCAAATAACTGCCACAAAAGAATTAGATTTTAGATTTTTATGTCTAAATAAAAAGATGTGTTTGAGAAAAAGACGGCCATTGAACAGAAAAATTCCTGTTATCTGCAAAATGAGTTCTCCAGACCCGAGAACATTTTCTGCTAAAGTTTTTGTGGCTTATCTTAAATAAACCAAGCCAAACGTTTTACAATCCTACGGAGGTCATAAAGGTGAAAATTGTCTACATTAGTTTAATGATACTGGGACGAGCACAGCAGCTAAAATGTTGACTAAACTCACAGGGTTATCTGTTGCTCCAAAACGTTTGCCATTGATGCACCCCTGATATCTTAGGACCTCATTTGAACAAGTCGCTCTCAATTAAATTTTCCTTCACAAAACAATTTAGAAGGTCTTCATTCCTGGAATTCTTTGCAATTTCTCAAGGGTATTATTCCACGTAAATGCTGTGCAATTTTATACATGGTACTAATGCGATGAAGAACATGTTTTTTTCTCTAGAAAACGACTAAGTTTCAATCAAATGCGGCTTTAACACGACGTTTACATCTACTGCCACACCAAATAGTTATATGCGGCAGCAGTTCACCAGCCATGTCGTTTAATTCACCAGGAGTGCGACTTGCTTTAAACAGTCGCATTTTTTCCGCGTGTTATCAAATACTTCCATTGCTTTTTTTGCTGTAGACTGCCTGGCCCATTAATTAAATGATAGCCATCTTTGATTTTGCTTGTCATTCTTGAAATCTGCGTTTGCTCCAATTAAATTCAATGTTAATACCGGAAATGAGAAAAAGCACCAAACATGAGTGTATTGTGCGCATGCGCTAAAGGTGACCGGGAGAACCCAAATAATTTTTTTTGTCGTAAAACAACCGACGCATTTAGTTGCACAATTTCCGAATAAAATTCAATTTGATTCGTCAAAACAGAAATTCGATGTTTAAACCTGGCCTTAGGCACTCGCTCCCCATTTGTAATAGAAATACCAAAGGAATTAGGATATTGTATAAAGGTCATTGCTTTTGCTATCGAAGTATTAAATAATCTTCATACAGATAATTCAAACAAGCTCTCACAAAACTAACTTATATAACTAACTTAAATCTCAAAGTGTCTTTTGCTAATGTCCCTGAAATATCAATAATTTATCACAAGATTTTTCTATTACTTATTAGCTGTCTTCTAATCTAAATATTGAGTCCCTAAACAAAAAAAACAAATTTTAAGGGTTGGGTTTACAGCTTTCATTATTTTCAAATCATCCTTTCTCAGCAAATTCCCTCCGTACCAAGACCAAACGCGAGTGCGTCGTTGGTGGGTAATGCTTTTTTCAAACCAAGTTCACCTATTTGAATGGTTTTGCGCATTGACTTTTTTAATTTACTATTTTTTATTTTCAATAAGTCTCTTTGTTCCATTTGTTCAATTGGCCTCGTGCAACTCAAGATTACACAATATTATGCAATCATGGCGCAAGCGAGCAGCTGCTAAAGAAGAAGCTGCAATCCTGAGGTGTAATTATCGCTGAAAATATTTAACTGAATGACTCTTTTTTACTTCATGGATTGTTTTTTAACTTTAACAAGTTCACGCTCTGACTTTATCAAAATATGCTAGATTAAGAACAATACAACAATCATAGTTTTAAGTCCAAGATACATATCTTAAAAGCGACATTCCATTATGGTTTATGAAAAATGCTTCTTGAATATCGTGCAATAACATGACAATCACATAATGAATCTTAAGGTGAAAAGGGAATATTTTTCAGTAGAGAGTTAAGGTTTCAATCTTAGTTGCTTGAGAGGTAGTGGATCATGGCTAGTGATATGCCAAAAAGGTGTGGAAGATAGCCAGGCATCACCTTGCTTGTGCCAGATTTGATTGTGACGGTGCAGTTGGCTTTGTACGCGTTACAGTTGTCAGTGAAGCAGCATTTTCCTGAAATGAAGGGCAGCAATCAATTATCTGATAGAAGTGATTAAAATATCATTGTTAAGTAGCCCTTTCATGATCAAAAATTTCAAATAATGTCCCAGATAAAATGCGATTCGACCAAAAAAAATAAACTTGAGAAGTCAGATTACGCCGAAAGATCTTGTGAAAACGAGCTTAGAATCACCAGGCAAAGAAGATCGTATTTCATTTAAGGGGTTGAAGGATTCATCTGAAATAATATTAATATCATGATTTGTGCTAAGCGTTCGCTGATTGAACAAGGAGCCAATCAAACATGTTAATTTTCTGTGTTCACTGCCATATATCTTGTTGGTTCATATTGATCCGAAACTGTATGTAGAAATTGTTATTGCAGCTAGTGGACAAATATTAATACATTTAATACAGTGACAGTACACACGCAGATGTTCTACATAAATATTTGAGCAGATTCACAACTGTCAAACGATTACATGGGGAGAAACTGTTTTACTTCGCTGCTTTTGATTCAGAAAGAGAAATCAAAAAAAGTGTCGATGCATCATTTTATTCAATCACGAATGAGACCGAGCTGTTTCGGTTAAGCTGATCAAATAGAGGTCGTCAACAGTGAAACCAGCTCTGTTTAGATTGCAGCAAAGCTAGTCGCGGTTCACTGCCAGTGAGCACGCAGCCGCGCTGCCACAAGGAAAGCATGCAATGATGATAATCATATACCGAATTCCAATATTCATGAAAAAAGCAATAAGAACAACAACTATCACTCCATTTTGATTCAAAGATGTAAGTGTAAATAATGGTTAGTTGGCAAGTTGTGTTCAACCCCTTTCACTATCAATATTGTAAACCGGGGGTGTATCTTTGATCTTTCGAAGGTGTTGGTGTGTGTTGGCCTTATTTTCTACCTTTTAACTTATAGATGAAAAAAACCGGCGGAACGTCAACAACAATTCGACTACATTTACATTCGATTTTGCTTTACTGCCACAGCAAAAGATGATTTACGGAGACATTTAAATATTGAGACTTTCAGATTTGGTGTAGGCCCAAAACAAGTCAACACCAAGCCCATGCGTAACAAGCCGGGCGAGGATTGTTTCACAGGGATAGCAGGTAAATATGACAGAGGACTGAAAATTTGTTACTTTGACTGACAGGGGATGGGTAGCATTAGCAATCATGCTGGCAGCACTCAAATAGAAGAGGGGTCAAATTTGTTCATAACTCTAGAGAATATCCCGTATAGTTACGTTGTGCCAAAGAGGGACCTTAAAATTGACTGAGTACAAAAAATCTTACAGGGGAAATTGGAAAATATCCGGGTTCGAATTTTCGAAAGGGGATCCTCCTGTTGGGATTTTGCTCGCCAGGGTCGGTTTTCACAAGGCTTGTTAGAAACCTTTTGATTTCCGTCTTTTTTGAGATTCTAATGGTTCTGATAAGGATTTAATCAAAGATTACTGGTTTATAACAGACAAAAGACATAATCAATCTAAGCCTCGTCTAAGACAATCTAAATATGGGTATCTAGCCAATTTATATAAAGTTTTACAATAAAAATCATGTGATCATTTTGAATTAGTTATATATATTCTAAACGCACTTGAAATTCAAGATGTTCCATTCCGTGCGTATGTTTCGAGAGTTTTGTCATTTTTTAATATTTCTACATTTGCACTTTTTGAAACTTTTTCATGTTTGTTATCATTATATATCACCAAGATAAATCACACTGCCATATGTTGTAAATAACTGGCCTTAATTAGCACATTTTACACATTTATTTTTTGTGGGTAGTGGTAAAAACGTCTAAATCTAGGCCTAAATCTAGCTGCAAGGCATATTTGTTGTCGTATTCTTGAATTCTGATTGGCTAATAGGGTATGCAGAATTTTGGTCGCTCGGCCAATCAAAGATTTGGAACTTATGCTATATTGCGACAGAAGGTTAAGCCACGTTAGTCAACTTTTCACTAACAGTAAGCAAATAACATACTAATATTCTATGATAGTTCATCAAATAAGCATTTCGTACCACAGATTGTAAGTTAGTTTATTTGAGTAATAACTCGAATTTTGAGTTATTAGATTATGCAATAGAGAGCTATCACCCTGAAAATTGTTTTCTCTGTCTTTATTGAAGATTGAAATTTAAGAACTTTAATCAAGTTAGGATCTTACTTCGATTTCTTGTAAAAAAAGCACGAGGCGTAACAAATGATCAAAAGGCATGTTGCGACAGAAGGTTTAGCTATTGTCTATTGACTAAGGTGTGGTTTAGCTTACCACAAGCTTGGAGATAAATCTAGAAACAAAAATGCGGCACGCGATTTCCCCGGAAAAATGTAGCAGGCTGTAACAGAGCATCAATTTAACATTTTTCTTGTGGCCCTTTTGTGTCGTGTAAAGGGGAACTTTGATTATTTTTCTTTGCCAAGTCTATCGCTATCTGGGTGGAAAAAATGAGGCCAAAATTAAATGTCATAGGTCGCCAGATGGAAGGAACAGTGCAAATGGAAGGAACTGTGCAATAGGCCGTACTCTGGAAGCAAGCATCTTGCAGTCAGGGGCAAGATATTACCTTGTTCAACTTCATTTCTAAAATAACGATGAATTAAATCTTTTACCAATATAAACATCACAATGCAGTTCTTTGTCGATTGACAACCAATCCTTAGATGTCATACATGCCAGTGACCTGGTCTAGGGAATAAGCAAATCTCAAGTCGCATACCATCAAGGTAAGCTGTGTTCCGAAGATAACATTCAAGAAATTGTTTTCGAAGTGAATATACGCTCGATCTAAATAGCTGGGTTTAAAGACGAAAAACCAACCTTTTCTTCCGAGGTATGTCGCAAAGGATCCTTTTGTTGTGTTCTTGCAGTCCGCTGCATTAAGGCATTCCCACCTGTAATTGACTGATTTGCCAAAATACGATGTGTAATCGCATGTAACTGATTGGAAGCAGGCAGATTGATTGGCAAAGCATGGATGCTTTTCGAAGTAGAAATACAAGAATGGGCTCTCGTATCCGCTTCGGCATTCCCTGGCAACTCCGATACCCACAAAACAAGCTGCAATTATTGCGAAAAGAAGTGCCTGCTTAACTATCGCTGCCATGCTGCCGTTGCGTTCTGTATCACAGACAGCTGACCGAAGAAACCTTTTATGGTATTTGAATAAGCAGCCGCGTGGCTTGAAAGTTTTGGATATCTGCTCTATATGGCGGCCAGTGGGCTGAGGCGGCTCCTTCCCCACTCCCCTCCCTCTCCTACCCCACTTTTCCCTTGATTATTCTTAACGACATGCTTTTGTATACAGGCCCAAAGTTGTATTTACGAATGAGCTACAAGGTTGAGGTAATCTGACATTATTGTTGACTGTTGAGTTTGGCAGGGGCGGATCTAGAAAATATTCTGACTGTCGCACACAAGGGTGTGGTCGGAAATATCATTCGTGACCACACCCCTTGGTTTTTAAGGATATTCGCCCCCTTCCATTTGAGCAGTCGACACGCACATTAAATTGGCTTTATTTAGAACGTTGTCAAACTGTTGTTTATTCCTTATCTGAGTTTTCAATTGATACTACAGAATCATTTGTGTTGTTTCTTAGCCAAGCGTAAAGCAAGAAACAACTTGAAATTCTTAAACGTATTGACACGGTTTTCCTTTCATAATCAGGCAAACATTCGAGTCGTCTCTCTCGATTTGTTTATGGTATACGATGACAAACCAGGCCACGCAAAAAATGAAAAATATCATTACAATGAATTTTCATAACTAACAAAATAGAACAAATGTACACAAATATTCATAAAAATCTGCACTAATAACTAATATTTTTTAATAGCTAAACCAAATCAGCGTGTAAACATGTATTTTACTCCGAAGAAACCCCTTCGAATTCAGGGGAATACCCAAGCAAGTAAACTTTACCCGGAAATATCTGAAAGCTGATAAGGAACTGAGAATCCACATTGAAAAGATTCACTTTGAAAGTTTTGTCCAATTGAAAATTTCACTCTGCCAACGTCCTGAACATTATTTATTCGCCAGAGCCAAATCACAGGTATCACCCCAGTCCAGGGCATTTATTGACATTTGTAGGCCCTTGATCCATGGAGGAGGTAATGAATGTCGAAACTTGAAAACATCCCGTGTCGAATGTTACTCTGAAAATCTAGCGACCTTTGTCTTCCAAATTATCAGGTTTAACGTACTCATTATACATGTAGCCAGCCGACTCCATAACACAAAATTCCTTTTCGCCAGTGAAAAGCTTGCCCATGCCAGGCATAAATAAGCTCAAAACTGCACAATACACGCAATGAGAACGGATTAATCTTTGCCCAGTGGTGCGACCTTACTAAAAAACATACTGTGCACCGAAGTTCGCACTATCTAGCAATTTGATTGGCTAAATATTTTAAAACAAAAGCTGTGCGAATCGGTGCGAACGTGCTACTAATCATACTGTGCACCGAAATACCCTAATCTAACTACATTGGTACCCTGTTGTTTTTTAGTCAGGATGCTTTGAGATTTGAATCAGATTGAATCAAGATCGAGATAGAATTAGAGATTGTGTTTAAGATTTTGCTTCTGTTTATGGCCAGGTTTAAATCATGCATGATTCAGACCTTGGATCTTCCTGCTCCTGCACGGTGTTCAGTTGTCAAATATAACTGAAGCATAATTCCCGAGTAAATAGTATCAAAACACAAATGAGAAATTTGTCAATAAGCGAAAAAGTTGTTGTTCAGCAAAAACCTCTCTCGAGACGGATTCTTAGTATAATTTTAAAAGTTTGACTGTCGCATGTGCGAACGGTGCGAACGTCTAGATCCGCCCCTGAGTTTGAGATTTGAAAACTTTTGGGGACATTGAATATTGTTTTAGATACAAGCTAGTGGTATTCTCAAGCAACTTCACGAGATTGCCACTGAACAGGTAACGATTACAAGGGGATGCCATCAATAAACGAAAATCGTCGGCGGATGTTGTGGCTAGGACAGGTACAATGTAAGCAAATGCGCTACCGGCGTCTATTTTTACCGGTCCTATCTCAGCCATAAAGTAAAAGCGGTATAATAATAATAATAATAATAATAAATAGTTTGTTTAAAGTTGGCGTACTAAATGAACGTCTGATAGCTATAAAGAAGTAAATTAAGGCCAACTATCTATAAAGAATTAGTATTAAATAAATATATGATACAATATTAAAAATGTTTATGCAACGACTGATATGGTATCGCGCTAAAATGTTTATGCAACGTTACATTATTGAAAATGTTTATGGTATAATGTTCTAAATAAAACCAAACCCAGCAATAAATATTTTACACAATCTACAGTCGCATTCTATAGGGTGTGCTCTTAATTCTTTTTTAAATGTTGCCAATGATTGGGACTCTCTTATACTGTGAGGTAGTGTTTGCCACAGTTTTTGACCTAAATATCTCACAGTTTCTATACCATAAGAAGTTGTCCTGGCTTTTGGAATGCAAATATTATTTTTAGTTCGCAAATCATAATGTACATTTTTTGTTTCAAAAATCTCACTCGTGAAACTAGGGTTCAGGTTATGTTTGGTTTTGTATATTTCTATCATCAAGTAATGTAGATTGCATTGGTGAATCGATACTGCATTATCCAATGTCAACAATGCTTCGTAGTCAGCATGACTGTCTTTATAAACAATTCTGAGTGCTCTTTCGTGGATTTTATTTACTTTAGCATTCAGACATCTGTCATGGAACATCCAAATTAGGGGGCAGTAGCTAAACTGAGCTTTTATGAAGCTGTTCATTAGGAGACTCCTTTATGAGTTATGAGCAAAGCTTACTTTTACTGTTACTCTTTTTCTAGATTTGACTAGAACCAGAAGCAAGTTTCGCGGTTGTTTTTCTCTTGATAGACAAACAAATGAAGAAAGACACCAACTATGAGAGGCCTAATAAAGGAAACAAGACATGATCCTCGATTATCCTCTATTCTCCTTTTCTGTATTGTTTAGAACTCACTTTAGAACAGAATTAATCTTTCCTCGTTATTTGTTTACTTGCCTCGCTCACTTGCTTTATCTTTTATAAACTTTCTGTCATTCTGTTCCCAAAGACCCTTTCCACAATTTCCCTCCCAGGTA
This sequence comes from Rhopilema esculentum, assembly GCF_013076305.1. Next base: position 1,789,387 of record NW_027019322.1, read on the forward strand.
TGCAGGGTAGCAAAAAGCAAGCTTTTCTTCCTGAAAAACAGGGCTATGATCTACGACATTCGTCAATTTCAAAGGGGACCTTGTCTACATTATGTGGGCTAGGCCTTGCAATTATGAAGGACTAAGCATAACGTGACTTACAATTGTTATTAGTCTATGTCATTTTTTAACATTGTCATTTTCCTACTCATCCCACAGTTTCTATGGAACATACACCAGTTTGAGAAAAAGGCTGTCTAGCTTTCGCTGCTTCTCGCAATTGCTTTTATCTCATTCTTTAGATTATTTTGAAAGGTTTTTCATTTTTTGTATACCTACTAGCAACACTTGCTTGGGCACTCACAGGAACTCAGTGGTTTTTTACGAGACATGTTAATTTTTTTTCGAGCAACATCCGGTACCAAGAATTCTTCAGCTTTCGATATTATAACATTATAAAATAGATGCAAGGAACATATCACTGCATTAAAATCTAGTAAATCTTTGGTGAGTTGTATGGTATATATCTAGTACATATATATAACAAAGTAATATATTTGAGATGTTTGATTTTTATATTTGAGATTTTAAAGACTTTCAAGGTGAGACTTTCAAATTTTCAAAGAACTATGCTTTTTCGAGATGTCGGAAAATTGTACGTTCAAATTCTCAGGTTTTTATTACAACAGGCAACTTTTTCGACACAAAATTGTCCATTGGCCCTAAATTTTACATCAAAATTTTGGCATCAACGAAGGTAAAGACACAAAGAAACAGAGGGCTCTATTCAACTTGTGTATTGAGATTTTGTAATCAGAATAATTGATGGTTAAGTCTAAATGAAATAATACCATAATAGGGAGGAAGAAACACCACAAAATCTATCTCTTCCAAGAGTTAATTGCAAAATTCGTTCAGTAAAGAAATAAAAACCTACGGAAATGACCAATACCCAATTTGATGGTGCATATAACAAGAATCACTAAAACGAAGTTTCAGTATATCTGTATACGATAACACAAGACGAAGAATAGGACTATAGTGACACAAGCAAAGACTGACTCAAATTCAAACCCACTCTTGAACTTTCTTAGGTAAACGATTCGTTGCAAGTTTGGCCTATGTTCAAGTTTTTGTATTTGTATATTTGTATTGTAAATGGTATTTTTATCGACTCGACGAGTTTGTTTGCAACAGAATAACGGCAAGACAGTTTTGGAAAAACGGTCAGTAAAGCTAGACTAAAAACAAATCTTGAAGCTAAAGAATACAGTTAACCAATCTGTGTTCCGTGCAAGAACGAATTAACTATATTTATATACTGTACTAAAGAATTATCCATATCAGCCCGGAGAGAATCAAATGACCTGTGTGGACCGTCTACAGCCTAAGAATTGGGAATGCCTAAATTAATATTCATATCACGGGGAGTATCCTTAAGAAAATCTAATTTTGACAAACAGCTAAAGGATTACAGACAACGTCAGATGGTTGAAGGCCACAAGACAAAACAAACAAAAATTAAGATGTGTTGCCAGGACGGTACCGAAAAAGACCCAAATCTGGACAGATGTGTGATGTTGGGTTAAAAAAGGAAGAAGAAATGATGTGATGGTTAGTGTGTTTCCAAAATGGATGACATCTCCACGCTGCCTCCGTTTACACCTGAAGTTTGGACAGAATTCTGACCATGTCTCGTTGTGGTGCCTGGTTTTAACGCATCCTGTAGTTGGATGTCTTGTGGTAACTTGACAGCTCGCCGTCAAAGTCGACGGTGATTGTGAAATCCAAGTCACGCTAAGAAAGTAAGAACGAAAGCATTGAATATCAGCAGGGATAAATGCGTTCAGCAAGCGAACCGATTTACAGAAATCAGTAATACTTCTTTCGGATGAACAAACATATCATGCTAATAGAAAATGGAGCAAAAAGAAAAAAAGACATGAAAACATTGGCTTATCCACAAACCGAAGACAAAACGGAAAGCTTAAAAGGCAATAAACATGTTTTATGAGGTATATTTCATGTATAGCGCTTATCTTGTATAAGTTACAGAAACTAAGCCTAAATAAATCTTTAAAATGCTGGGAAAGACTCTCAAAAAAATAAGCAATCTATTCTTTCATGTGGCTTAACAGCGGATAATAGGGAAACAAAACATAGCAAAAGAAGCTGAAGAAATTGCTGATTTTCAATACCTTGTTCCTTGCATTCTGCTTCATCGTAATGGAGCCAGTTATCTTCTCACCAGCCTTGACTGTCAAATATTCCTCAAGATAAAATACAGTTTGCTTCCAATGCGTGTACCTGCTTTCTGGAGCTGCAAGAAAATACCTGATGGTAATAGAGAGCACGATAATCTTCAATACAATATATCAATAAATCTTGATATATTCATTTTATAGATAAAACTACAAGACTTCCATCAATGGTGTGGGAGATTACCACACAATGATTTGCCTCTAAGTCTCGTTCTCCTTCGTAGCAGTATTGTTTCACCAGATACTTGCCTCTTTTCTACCTTTTAACAATCCCCTTCTCAAAACGTCTTATTTACTCTACCTATACCTTCTACATGCAGTAGCAATTAATTTTCATAAATTTACTATCCTTGGTCGAAGCAAACGAAAAGGGAAACATCTAACCAGTTGAAAACCCAACACGACTGTGGCACTTTGAGAATTCAATGCTAAAGAATGTGACCAGCGCGTGAACATAGTCGTTTCTCTTGCACGTGACTTCGAATGGAGCAGTGAAGTTGATGTCCTCTTGCTGCTGGGTATCGATGCTTACTTCCTGCAATGTAAAAATGGCGTACTACAGTGCCTGTTAAAATTACTTGAAATATCAAACGATTAGCGTAGTGTTCTATATTATTCATTTCAGTCACCAAGTATTCATACAACCACCCCCTTTCTCCCGGAACAACGTTGGTAGTTTAAGCAAATATCATGCAAGTCTCACGAAACATCGACTTGCTAATCTTCTAGGATAGAAATAAGACGTTCGACTAGGTTTGATGTTTGACAACGAGGATAGAAATAAGAAATCAAGACGTGTGATTTTTAATGTAAATATCAAAGAGCACTTTTATGGAAAAAACCTATTTTTCTTCGCGCCCACAACACAGCATGTCATGGGCACAACGAAATAAGGAAGGCTTAAAAAATAACCTGAAAAGACAGCCTTGAAAGAGATCAAAAACAAAAAGACGATAGACCGCAATTCGAAGCAAGGCACCGCCCTTCTTTACAACAGCTGGTGCCTAAACTGTCCAACCACTTTTACCTTTTAAAGATCTCTGGCAACTGCATGAAAGCTTTCCCTCAAACACTATATGGAAATGCTTTTTCCAAAATAATCTCTTCAGTAATCACTTTTGGGTTTCCTAGAGACTTCATGGGAATGTCAATATGTCAATGTGTCACTCTAATCTCTTACAACTTTGATTCCTCTGCTAACGGCAGGCTTTCAGTTTTTATGCGCTGTGCTTTTATAAAGAATGGATATTTGAACTTCAGCTTCGGTTATAAAAATACGACGAAACATTCTGCGGCGACTAACATTGGTTCTCGAAGTTTGCTTCATACATTTAAAAATTCGATACATTTATACAAGGAACTTCCACAGGCAAAGAAAAAGATGCCTCATATTTCTTAAATGGCAAGCCATCAAGCAAAGATAAAGAGTTGGATTCGTTTTAAGTCTAGAAGGATTCTCCTTGTGCAATTGTTAACCTTTCTGAAGCTGTTTGACAAAATTTAGGGTGAATTCCAAAAAATTGACTGTTTTTCGTCAGGTGATGCGGAAAAAAAATGGACCTATACCATAGCTTCCTCACTAGAAAGCGTTATCACTTGTCTCTCCTTTACATTTTATCCTTGTTATAAACAGAAATGTGAAAGAAGTCTATCAAATAAATGTATGTCTCTGATTGACCTGTTTAATTAACCAATGGATTTCAGAGAATATTGAAGGAAACTTTCCAAATAAAGGTGAAAATACTGTTGGTGCCACTGTCACCAAATGGACTTTGACATGGGCTTTCTTACCTTAATTAGTCCATGATTGCTTGCCACTTGCTTTGGGTCAACAACATCAACCAGAGGCTCGGAAATAGCAACTCTGCGAATGGCACTCATATCAAAACCATAAACATTATCCCACCCTGAAAAATAAAGGGGAAATTCAAGTTCAAAATGAGGGCTTCTTAATACTTGATGATAAAGAGAGACTTAGTCGACAGGTCTTTTGAATTAGAATTAGAAAGGCTTTTCATTTCCCTGTAACTTCTTTAAACTGGTTACGAATTAATTTAAATACATTTTTTACAATAAACAAGTTTTTTTCTCTTCATAAGAAGAAAACAGGTAAAAGCCATTATTGGACAAATAAAAGAAGATTCAGAACTGTACAGAGAAAAATAGATAAAACTATAAATGGAAATTGAGAAAAATAATACTTACAGTCGATCTTCTCTTCTTTGTAATCTCTATCCTCAATGGCACAAACATACAGTTTTGCTTTATCTGGAAACAGCATACCATCAGGTGCCTGGATAATGACAATAAAGTCACATTTGTACATAAACAAATCAACAGTACAGACAATATTAAGAAATGGATCTATCAACCCTATGTGGGCAAGCAATATGCAAAGAGAGAGTAACAAACACCAAAGATTATAAATGCGACTTATATATATATAACAAAAATTAAAGTGAACAAACACATACAAGCCATTTGTCTCTTGCAAATAACACAGTGTCCAGCATGGATTCATAAAACAAACAATATCCCATCCATTCGCTGATGATTATGTCAACTTTTTCCACTGGAAGGACTACTTCCTCTATCTTTCCTTTTATCAATGTCACCTCTAGAATAAATAAGTTCCATCACATTTAAATTCCTAGACTTGCTGATAGTTCATGAAATATAATAAACACCCTCAGCATATAAGGACCTATTTCACTATGCAACACCAACAATATTTTTATATAATTTGATAATTTTTTCTTCTATATATACAGTAAACATATTTTTTGGTAGTCAGTAGAAATTAAATATTGCTAAAATTCATCTTTTTTATCCTTTTGTTAAAAATTTGATTGTGGATATGGGTGTCTCAGTCATTTTCTAGGCACTTAAAGATCCACTGTCAACCAACAAAGAAGCCTCTATAATTTACAGGGTCTTCTCTTGTTTATCAACATCCCCCCTGCTCAAATTCACGATTTCTGTGTCAGAAAATGCTTGTGAGGGAAAGTCGATAAAAATGTAGGGAATAATGAGTACTGCAACGTGCCGAAAACAACCAACAACAAAAAACAAGTAAATCAAAGGTGACTAATATTTTGCCCCTGCCATACAGGATTTCATCAGAGTAAAAGTTATACTCCATCCCAAGAAATGGATACTTCATCACAAGATGTGGATATTCCACTCAAAACTTACTATGATCAAGATTATTTTCCTTCACAATAAGTGTTGCATGATCAATTATTGAAGAGCAATCCACCTAAAGCAAAAATAAAAGAACAGTGAGAATCAGGGATTTTCAAAATATGCCTGACCTAAGAGACCAAAACCTTGATCAGTGATTGGAAAACTGCATAAATCAACTGAGAAACGCTGTGCTCTATTTTTTTCTTGAAGTTTCATAATCCATCTATGGATTTGAAATTCATGCAGCTTTTTAAAATCCCATAAACAAACTTCAGGAGACTTCCATCAAATCAGTACTGCCTGCCTATACGAAACTTACAACTGGAGTGCAAGAAAAAAAACAAACTCCTTCTGTCTGCACAATGGCCGTTTTTTAGTTTGTATAGCGGCTTTTAGTCTTTATTTTAGTTTATATTGATTCCAAAATTGCTAGATGCAAAGATGACTGGGTTCGGCCAATTATCTGAAACATGTCGTCATCATAGACTTTGTCGCAATCTTGTGGGTCTAAGAAACACTATTGAAACAAGTGATTCTGCCATCATGCAACTTTTTTTAGAAAACCCAGATTGTGCCAAAGCTATTTTCTGCTTCAAATTAATTAATTTATGAAAATTTTTGCTAACTGGCCTATCATAGAGTGCTTAATTGGCAGAGATGTACACACATTTGGTTTATAGAAGAAGACAGTAACTGCTACACTGGGTTTCACACTTGTGACTAAAAATAGGGAAGACAACAAGACCCTAAGCTTTTAGTCAACTAAAGTAGCCTAATTACTCCGTCAATCAACATTGGCAAATCAACAAGCATGATAGCCAATTGTTGATTGGCATATGGCATTATGTCACCAAAACTTACAATTTGTAACCTTGTAATTCAAATCTTTGAGGGCTCAATTTAATATTTAATTTCAAATACATACCCCAATTACTTGTTTGGCACCAGCTTTGGCAGCAAACATGCAAAGAATGCCTGTTCCACAACCAACATCCAAAACAACTTTGTCTTTAAACAAATGCTTGTTGTGGTACATTGAGTTGCGGTAGGTTAATGTTCTCACTTCATCTTTCAACATTTCCTAAAATTAAATCCAATAAGATAAATCAAAATTTTCCTAACAACAATATTTTGGGGGAATATGCAGTTCTTGAAAATCAATAAGGTTAACCTACTCCGATCATTTTATCTCTTTATATTTGCAAATTAGATATTTTATTAATAATTTATAACTTCCAAATTTTTTCTTTTTTATTGCAAATTACCCATCATGAGCTTACTTCAAAATCATGTCATTTCTACAATATCTACTGCTGCTTGTTAAGAACTAACTTCAGAAATCTGAAGAAAGACTAATAGCACAACAGTTAATTTGTTACCCAAACAGATCACCAGTCAACTCAAAATAAAGAAACAGTAAAAGTGTACTGAAGTGACATTCCATTTGCATAGAGCAATATGCCCTTTTTCTTGTGAGCTATAGATAACATATTTTGTAATATACAATAGGGCTGCTATACTAACCTCATGAATTCCTGAAACAAAAAGAAACAGAAGATTTATATAATTACTAGTGAAAAACATGATTAATCAAAACAAAGTGATCAATCAAGTGAAGATCAAAAGACATCAAACCTTTAACAAGGAAAATTTCACCAGGCTAGGAAACTGTGACAAATAGCAGAGATAAGGCAACACAATAAAATATAAACATCTTTAATTTGAGATAAAATGAAAATACCCAGCTCCAAATTAGTCAGTTTTACAAATCCCTCCATTTTTATGTCTAACTCAATATGTCTTGGACTGTGACATGTATCTAAGGCTGCTTTCACAATGCAAAATTTTTGCAAGCAGAAAGCAGCTTGTGCAGTGCAAGCAAGATGGAAACTTCTCGATTTTGAAGGGGAAAACAACCTGTTTTGGTGCATTCTTTGGGTACATTGAACTAATCTCCAAAATACCTGGTCCACATGTTTTTGACATGGGTTGTCAATCAGGACGGGAAATCAGAAACCAAAGCAATTTCATAAAAGGAAAAAAGTATGCTAAAACAAACTTTTAATTTGAATGCAGTCTAAGGTGCTAGTTTTCATATGGTGATAAATGAGAGGTTTTGATGAAATAAAAAAAAGCTTTGTCTGACTTTTTGAGAAATAGTTGATCAAAGTAAAAGATGCTATTTCAAGCTGCTGATTAGTAAGTATGTTTAAATTTCTAATTATTAGCATTAATCATAAACTATGTTTAACATACCAAAATGCGCATAAGAATCAAAGTAATAGTCCTTGCTAGTCATTTCTTCTGCAGACACCTCTGGTTCTTCTTTAGATTTGCAGCTGATGTCTCCATTAGCATTCAATGTAGAAATTGCTTCCTTTTCTTCGGGCTTCATCTAGCAATATCAGGGAAAAAATGATTTAGACCAACTCTTACCTGGAAACACTTCTGGTCCACCAGGCCTTTGCCGGAGCAAGGGCTATAGCCCGCGCCCACGCAAAATAAATTTGTGAGAGCTTTTTTCTGCCCACGCAGTTTTTTAAACTCAACGTTCTCATTTAATCTGCGCAGTTTAGCTTCCCAATATTTGTACTACATTACCGCTAAATATCAGAGTGTTAGGAAATGAAGAGAAAGAGGTCTTACATGTCTATGTATTTATCAAACAATGTTATAAATAGGAAATTTCTGTTTCCTTATGTTTCTTTATAAAGGACATGTTAACAAACTATTGTATTATCTGCTAAAACTTATAGGAAATGTGTTTGCACGAAAGGAACAACATATAGCATGATTAATGCTACGAATAATGGAAGTGAGAAACCTTACACCATGCTGTAAAATAGAAAACAATTTCTTTTTAAGTCAAAACATATAAACTAGGCATTGGCAAAAAGCGCCACATTCAACCTGCAAACCTAACAAAACTTTGCTATATTCCAAAAAGTTATGTTCCTTATTTGTCTCGTTTTAGAAGTGGTAATACAAAATTTAAAGGTGGTAAATTATTACTGTAATACACACAAAATACCTTCTTAGGATGAAAAGTGCTTAGAGAATTAGCAAGGTAATGTATTTTTGCCTTTGTAAATACTCAAATATTAATAAATTAACAACAGTTCTGCAAGGGCTAAATAGCCCACGCAGCCAAACTGGCAAGGGCTTTTTATAGCCCACGTTGTATTTTTTTCCAGAGAGGCCTGCTTGTGGTGACTTCATTCCCATATGCATGCAAATAGTGAAAAACAACAGGAGTAAACATGATCTTAAAGGACAAGTGACACACTTTTCACCCTATCTTTTCTTTTCATTAACTTATAGATCATCTTTTAGAAGTAAGTTTTTCCTGGTTTGGAACAAAAAATTCTAATCAGGGGGCGCAGGGGGCGCGATTTTGCTTTTTATCACGTGACCCTATGACGTACATTGTGATAACTCAGAATTTTCCTGTAATTGATAGAGAGTTTACGAAACACGGCGCGACAGGTCCAGACGAACTGTATTCGTTTACAAGCGTGTTGTTAACGTTAATATTGCACTCTATACCAGTAGCAGCAATAACAAATTATCACAATCTACGTCACGGTGTCACGTGATTCATTTCCCGCCATAATTTCAAATGGGTTTTTAAGTGGGAAAATGAAATCAGAAAGAAAAAATATTTCAACAACACTCTCATACAGCATTTTACTTTAAGTTAGAAGGAAAAAAAAATTTGGCGCCAAAAGCGTGTCACTTGTCCTTTAAATGGATAAATCACGCCTGTTTATGACATTATATATCTAATATTTTATGAATTTCAAATGATTTACAGAACAGTTTTTCCAGTTTGTAGTACTAAATTTGAAACTGACTGACTGAAAGTGCAAAATTAGATTGTATGAAAACTATGTGAGGTTGATGAAGCCAAAAAGGTTGCATAATGTGAACTATAGATAGAACTAAGCTGAACAAGTAGATCAGCAAATTGTGGTGTTCTACACAATGTCTAGCGAGAAAAGCAACAAAGTTGAATATTCAACCTTTATTTCACAGGGAAAAGCACAGGGATTGGCCACAAAAAGCAAAGGAGAACAAAAAACATGTTATTAAGGTATGATGCAAAATTTGTGTCAAATATACAAGAATCATCTGTTTAACAAGAGGATGAATTTCAACCACAGTGATAGAGCTCGTTGATCATCAAACAAACTGGCATACAACTGGAATGATGTTGAAAATTGGACATTTAAACAAATAAAATAGTAGAAACCACAGAACATATGGCATTTATCAAATCAATGCTCTTATCTCAGCAACAATTTCCAAAAACTGCTATCTCAAAACAATTTTTATCTCCCTTTGTTTCTTTAGGAATATAAATATTTTCCTTCATTTGTCACTGCTAACTATCAAGCACTGGAGGAAACACAATTGTCGGAAAGTGTTCCAGTATAAGCGACAAGAATACACAAGCAAATTTGCATAAAAGTTGAAGGAACATTTAGTCTGCTTGGGTTGCTATTATCAGACAGGGGATTTTCGTTGTCTGTGACAATTTACCATCTGCTGTGATTGCATTTTAGCTGATTGTGTGATAGCTTTAGATAAATTTTTGTCTATAGTGGAATTTCAAAATTTAATTAAATTTAAACAAGCAAAATTTATATTAGCACTTGCACAATTGGAAACTATTAAGCACAGAAATCAATTAAGCATTAAAAGCATTAAGAAAACTGCTTCGGAGTAGAATACTATGTACAGTAGTGTTCTCTGTGTATTTTCATTGACAATGAAATACGATAAAACATTGATGCCTACATTTACTTGCAAGTAGCAGCCTGATTTTATCAATGGGATGTCGTTTTGAGGTGATATTGCAGCTGCAGCACAGCAAACTTCATTAGCTCGAGGTTGTTGCTACAGGCAAATGAACTTTAAAGGAGCCTTGTAATAGCCGAATTTTCTTTAAAGAAGTAACAAATTTAAACAAGGTTTGATATTTGAAACGTTTCGAGAATTTCTAGTGAAATGACAACTTGTAAGGGCTTATCGGTGCCCGTTTTCATTTTGGCAACTTCCTCGATTTCTGTCCTTTCAAACTTAGGCCTAAGATTCGCAACCTAATTATTTACGAAACAACGATAATAATCAATGACAGAGAAAGTGATACAACACAAAGAAATGAAAAACTTCTATTAAATCTTTTCATGTTACCTTTTTAATTGTCTGATTATTTTCTGCCTCAATTCTTTGTCGCTTTTTCGTTAACTCCTGGCTAGCAGCACTGCCTTCAACCTCCATGCGGTCCTCGTCTCGTAACCTCGTGGTTCATAAATTCTCGCCCCAACTCCCTTGCTGGATGATAGACATCCCAAAAATTTCGGAAACATCCCCGTCAGTGGGAACACCATATTTTCCGATATATTCAACGAAGATATTACCATCCTTGAAGAGCGTGCATATTCGAGAAAATACGGTAGATGCTTTTTGTACAATTACAGGGCCGCCGGAGCCAGGGGAGCAACGGAGGCACAACCCCCGCCCCTGATTGTAAAAATGGTAAAAGGCGCCCCTTCTTGAAAACTTATCGCGTGCATTTTTTCACTTCCAAATATTCTGCTTTTAAAAGCTGAGTAGAATAACTTAAATCTAAGCGTTGTTGAAGAACTATTCACTGAAGTTTCCTTTAATTTTTACTTGGGCACGATGCAAAAAGCGCAAGCTCCAGTGACGAACGTTGCAAATTAATATGGCTATGACAGTGATGAACGTGTCCGCACCTTCGGCCGATTGCGTGAAGATGACGCAAACTTAAAAATTTATAGCTTTTAAAAATATTTCATGGAGGCGAAACAATTCAAGCAGCCAGGGGCGCCTACACCGGGGGGGCTGGAGGGGCAGCTCTTCAGAGAGGGGCAGAGGGGGCAAGAAGTGCCCTGAAATATAAGAAAATATTATAAAATCTTATTGATTATTGATGATCACTTTAACCGCTCTCGTTATGTTAATTTCTATTAGAAAATATTGGAAAAATGATAAAACCAGCACAAAAACACAAAGGTTGAAAATGCTGTCTGTAGCAAGGTGGGTAAAAAGAAGGAGAGTGGCAAAGATAATAGTAGATAAACAAAAGAAGTACTCTGAAGTACTCCAGAAACTAAAGAAGGATAAAAGGCATTTGCAATCAAAATTTTACAACCAGCCCATTTATAACAGCCGTGAGTTTTTTAAATCCAAATATTGTGTATAATGACAAAGCCATTTAATACTCATTTATGCATGGATATGTTCGTCAACATTTTCTCTATGTTTAGAATCATTGGTGGTAGAAAAACTCAGCTGTATGGTTGTCATATATGCATGTTAATATTTTGTTATGTTACCCCACCCTCCCTAACCAGGAATACTCGATCATGTTAGTAGAAAAATTCTATGATTTGCCCTTACCGCCAACACTGCTCCTCCTGCCCTAATCTTGTGCAGGCATCCCTTCAAGCAGCCTAAGAAGTCGTGAAAACCAGGAGGGATTAATTGCTCGAATGTAAAAATGAGATAATTAGAATCATTTATGGAATAGGCTTTAGATAACCATAGATACTGAAACTTCGCTTTGAAAAAGATAGGGAAAAATTCGAAAATTCATTTCAGTTCTTTACATCATATTTTGAGTTTAACTTCTAAAAGTACTAATAAATTTTGTTTGTATAATTGCATCAATTTGGATATATTGGGATGTTGCAATAAATCACATTGACAAATTTCACATACACTCTTGTATATTTTCTTTATTTGCACAACATGTTTTTAGAAATTGAATTTCGCCACAGATTTATTAAAAAACTTCTGAAAACGGGAGGTTAGAATTGAAATCGGGAGAACACGAGATGAACTCAAAAATCGGGAGACTCCCGCCTAAATCGGGGGTGTTGGAACCGTTTAAGTTTCCACCACCTCGTTGGTTTCCACGGAAGGTATGACATCATATTTGATAGATGAAACAGAGACACGATTCGTTGGAAACGAGGCTATTTAATGGTAGATTCATTCACAACTGCCGAAGACTTTGTTAGAGAAGCAAATTGAAAAGATGGATAGTGCAACGGCGTCCAGAGAAAAGGCCCTTTCTGATTACAGGAAAAAGCTCAGTGAGCATCGAGAGGTGGAAGCTAGACTGAAAGAAAGTAAATAAAGTTTTATTTTTTTCTATTAAATAGATAATTGATTACTTCTACAGAGTTTAACCCTAGCCAATATCAAGGCGAATGCAGTTTTCAAAACGATTGAATGAATAAAGTTTTAAAAAACAGTTGCTGTAATTGAATGCATTTTGCAAAAATGTAGAAGCTGCTCGTTTAAGACTGCTTGTTTCATTCAATATTATTTTATAAGAAAGTGTTTAAAACAAAACATAATAATGATCTTAGGGGGCTAGGCTCGAAAACCGTTTCGGTTCCTCCCAGCCTCCTAGGCAACTTATTTTGTTATTAGCTAAAATAAATGTCATATATTCTGTATTAACTACTGTAATAATTAATTTAAGTACCCTGTAATTAGTTGCTGAATACCAATGAATTTGAATTTGATCTACATATATATAGCAATGTGAAAAGTATTTTTCATTTCTATAATCAATCAATCCTAAATACAATTTTAAAAATGCACATCACCCAAAGCTTTAAACACTAATAAATAGAAAAAATATGAAGTAACAAGAAATATAATTTACTTTACATACGTGTGTTTGAGGTTTGTTGATTAGGCTCCCTATGCAAAAACTAATGGTTAGTTGTTTAATTATTATCAAATGATAAAGTTTATCATGTACCAAGGTGCACATCCTTAGCAATAGAAATACAAACAATTCTTTATAGGGTGTTCCATGTTTCTACTTGTCAAGTCATTCAAGGATAGACACCAAGCATTCAAGGATATGCTAAACAATAGAAATATCATATGCCAAATGAAATTGTTTTCACAAAGAAGACAACACAATCAACTTCTTGTCTCTCTCTTTCATTTTAATCACAATCAAATAGCAAGCTCAATTATTTTTTGAAAAAATTACAAGACAAGTTCCCTAAATTTTGTGTTAACTCTAATTTATAAACAATGATTCTGTCTGTGAAAAGTTATATGTATCAGAGAGAGTGGGGCATCCTTTGCAAAAGAGCATGAATCATAGAAAGAATATTTTATCAGATTTCCAATAAAAAACTACAGAATATATTATGTTGTTATAGAATATTTGTGTTCTTAACATTTGATTATTATTATGCACTGTTTAAAATTTTAGTGAGAGAGAAGTTGAGATATCTTAGCAAAAATTATGATAAATCTGAAAATGACCTTAAAGCATTACAAAGTGTTGGACAGGTGAGCTCTTCTTTATTTACTTTTCATTGCTCTCATACCTTTTCTTTAAAAAAAGCAAATGTTACTTTATGGTGGCATAAATGCTACTCATATAGCAGATAGTACTATTGGTCTATGTATTGAAGGAGAACTGACATGCAAAAATTAAGTTTGGCTAAATTTGTAGTTAGTGACAAGCAAATGCTGGTATCAAAAAATTTTTTGAATCATTTTTGAATCAGTTACCATTTTTGAAATACAGGCGTTTTAAGTTGAGAAACATCAATTGTTCTGACAATTTGAGATTCAAGGAGAATTGTCACAAATGAAAGATAATGTTCTCAGCAGATATTGTGTTTCTCTATAGAAACCTTTCAGAAAATGCTGCAGATGAAGGTTTTTTGTGCATGTACAAAGAGCTAATTTTGCATTTTTCAGATATAAGTGACTTTCTCAATAGATTGGGACTCTGAATTATAGTTTTATTCCACTGATTTTGATTTTGATTAGGAAATTTTAGCCATCTGAGTTTGTGCCACTAACCAGGGCTGCCGCGTGGGCAGACGGTCGTCCAATGCCTCTATGGGTAATGATAATATGAACAAATAACAGACTGACAGTACAAACTGAATTTCTATTAAAAACATTGCTATTGCTACAATTTGAATGAGATATCAGGTATCATATTACTAGGATTTCATTTCAGTTTGAGACCTCTTTGTCCAGACTGCTTTGTCTGTCTAGCCTGATTGGTCTTATTTGCTAAAATGCCTAGATGATAAACAGAATTGCGAGTTATTCAAGATCAATGTAACATTTTTTAATACGTCTAACGCAGTAATTTAAGAACAGGGGGTCACCCAAAAAGCTTAGTATAGCATGTTTTCAAGCAGATTACAGGATCCCTTTTACTGCCATCTTGACTGGGTTTTGTTTGTCTTTTTGGCTATAGCTTCAATTCCCCCTGCTGTTGCAATTTCATTTGTAGTAATAAAAAATAAAGGTTTGGAGAAACAGCATCAGTTTTCAAACAAAGTCAACTTCTTCTTTCATAAGCTTAAAGGTTCTTCCAATGTTTTGACGCATGCTGGTTTGAAGTTATCATGGCATAAAAATAAGTTTTAAGTGGATACCAGCGTTTTAGCAGACCTGCAGCTGGGGTTTTCTAGCTCTTTTTACTTAGAAATGACATGTCTGAAAATTTTTTGTCTTCTTATCGCATAATATTTTCAGTAAAACACGAAACTTCACTTGAACTTTCACCATTCAAGTGAAAGACTTCAGTGTTTCTGCTTCGGGAAATTCTCGAGTCCTAGCTGTGAATAATTGACAGATAAAAGTGCAAAAAAAGGAAAAAACAGTGAATCTGAGAAGAAAAATTTTACCAGATTTGAAGTCAGTGACACGGTCTGCATAGAATAAGCCAAAGTTATTTTTGTGTGTCAGTTTTCCTTTAATTGTTTACATTGACATAATTTGTGTTTTTTAATGTGAACATTTATTGTTCAGTCAAAGAGTTTTATTTGTAATACCATGTGTCCATTTCAATATTGCAGTCTGGAAACTAGTGCAAAAGTTTCTCTTTTTTACGTTATAAGTATCAAAATATAGGTATAATAAAAATGTAGCTATTTTTATTATTTAACAGAAAAACAATTTGCTTTGAACATGCATTATTGTGTGAGATATATATCTAATATGTTTATTTCTGTACAGATTGTGGGCGAAGTATTGAAACAGCTAACAGAGGAAAAATGTAAGTGAATGCATGGCTTCAGAAACTTTTCACTTCTGTTTCTAAGAGTAGGGCTTGCAAACAACTAACTGCTTTATAGGTTTTTGTGTACAATTCTCAAAAAATTTTATACTGTTGGTACAAAGAACCCTACATAAGAAATATTTGTTTGTTTATTGTCATAAAATATTAAAATGCACAAAGAACAACATCAGTTAAACCAGATTAAGAAAATAATATATTATATGTATATCATTCACAGCTAGAAAGGATTAACAGTCATTAAGCTTCTGCTACAAATAACACTCACAATGGCTCAATGCAAGTAAATAAGATTTACAAAAAATTTTACACTACAAAGATTGTAGCATAAAAGGTGCATTAAGAAATATCTTTCTGACTCACCCATAAGGATGTGTTTCAATTGGAAGAGTTTCTAGCCTAATCTTTGTGATATATGAAATGGTTGCTTCTGTAACTTTTCTGTTCACTATTGCTTTTATGTTTGGAAGAACGAGTAAATGTTCTCAGAATCCAAACTTTCAATGTCTATGCAAAGAAGGTCCTGGTGGTGCCCAAGGAGATCTCTGTGGTGCAAAACAGAAAATAATGCTTGTTAAGATCTATTCAAGTGCCAAAAAGCCCAGATTGGGTTCAGACATTCAAAATTATGCCTAACCATAATCAGGGCACACCCAAGTGAACTTAAGTCAGAAGTTTAATCATATAACACATATAGTATATAATATCAAATAGATTTTTGAGCAGGCCTTGTTATTTCTAGCAATTTGCACTTAAAGGGCCTTTTTTTTATTGACTAAAAAGTTAGCATCTGATGCGTGTATTATGGCAAAGTCATTGTTTTTGCAAAATTTCAATTAGTTTAGAAGTTATAAGGCTTTAAAGTTGCACCTTTCCGAGAAAAATGACAAAAGCCTGATCAGTTTTGTGACATCCTGACGTCACAATGTGCGGCTCTCGTTCACCATGAATTTGGTATGTCTTCCACCGAATCGTGAATTAGTCATGGTCACACCTTGATAACTGCATCTAAATCTACAGCAGGAGCTTTTTAGGATCGAAAAATATTAAATGTTTACAATCATTCTAAGTCTGTGGTCGGAATGTGTCCATGCTGTGTAACTGAATGACGTCATGCTGCTTTTAAATGGCCTTGTCTGCATTTCAATTAGATGTTTTATTCAGGTTTGTTATACAGACTTTCGCTACTCAGTATCTCCTCTACTTTGAAGTTAAAGATGGGACCCTTGAAGTATTTTTGCAGCCTAAAATAGATTTGATTTGCAGCTCTAATATGATTTGACAAGCTTGTTATATTTGTGATTACTCTTAATCTTTACACAATTTTTCTAACAGTTTTTTGTTTCCATAGACATTGTAAAGGCAACTAATGGACCTAGATATGTTGTTGGAATAAGGAGAGGGGTATGTTCAACTTTTAAAAATATTGCATAGGAATTCCATAAAATTTTGTACAATCCTATGATTTTCTACTTTGCTGGTAATTTTTAAAAATGCCATTGATTTTTCTCTTGTGTTAAAATTTCACCAAACGTGTATCTAACACATATTTACAATCCATCTGCATTTTGTAATGTTTTTAATAGGTCAAAATAATGCCATTCAAAATCTAAACCCAATACTGCTCTTTAGAACGTTTTAATTCCAAAAGCCTGTACTCTTTCAGAAAAATGATGTTTGTTCTTGCATATCCTATTTTTAGATTGACAAAGGAAAGCTAAAACAAGGTACAAGGGTTGCACTTGATATGACAACCCTCACTATAATGAGGTATGTACATTTTATTTTGGGTTCCAAAGAAACTTATATTTTTTAATCATATTTTGAAGATGGCTTTTTGAAAAGCAAGGGTCCTTTTATGATAGATCAATCAAGATTTCGAATTTTGGGGCACATCCTTCAGCCAAGTTTTGTGTACTGGAATTGATTTTCAACAAAATTTGATCTGAATTTGTGTAAATGTTTTATAAAAAATTTTTTTTTAGCTTTGGGCAACTCGTTCTTCATCTAGAAAATGTCAGACAATGTAAATAAGAAGGCTACCAGTCATTTGCAGCTCATGTCATCATTTATTATTTTTATTTTAAACAGGAGACTTCCACGTGAAGTTGACCCATTAGTTTACAATATGTCACATGAAGACCCTGGTAATGTCACTTATGCTGAAATTGGTGGACTCAATGAACAGATCCGAGAACTCAGAGAGGTATGGTGATCTGGAATAGATCCTTTCTTACTAAATTAAAGCTACTGCAATGTTGGTAAAACTTATTTCAGCTGCAAAATATCGTTATTATTAAACGAGAATAATGAAGACAAATGCTTTTTTTCCAATTAATTTTATTTAATCAACGATAGCGCAGCTTCAAATAGATTATCAAAGAAATTTTACCCTTACAACCTAAATCGTGTTGAAGTAATGTTACAAGTAAGCCAATATTTTTCACGTGCAGGTCATCGAGCTGCCATTGATAAATCCAGAGTTGTTTAACAGAGTTGGAATACAGCCACCAAAAGGATGTTTGTTGTATGGACCACCAGGTACGTGATACTTATATTGCTAATCAAAATAGAACATGGGACTGGGGGTTACAATTAGGAACAGGGGGTCTTCAAAATCTCGGAAAAGTTAAATGGAGGAGGGGACGTTTATTTCTGATTTCAGAGTAAGATTTGAAAATTAGGAAGTGCTAAGGTTAAAAATTTAGTGAAGCTGAAGATATGTATTTATATATAGGAAAGAAAGTCTAGCTAGAGCTCAATGCCGTGAGCAATGATGCTACGATTCTTTTATACAGCTACAAACTTTAAGTAGCATAGTTATGTCAAAACTTTTTGATGGATTGAGCGCTGAAATCTTTGCCCTAAAAATTAATATGTATTCTTCACTTGATAATTTCACCTCTGGTGAAACTATAACACGAACTAGAACGCTCATTACAGTTTTAAGGCTCATAAATGGTGTGAGCCGAGTATCGTCTTTCGAGTGGTATTTTAATTAATTGGCTGATTTGAAAGATATCATATTTGTTAATATTAATTGCTAGGAAGATCAAGTATAAAATTACGCAAAACACCAAATTTTAGTTCTCTTATTGTATTTTGGTAAAACATAGCATTGGGGCTTGACATCGTTTGAATGAGTTATTTTAATTTTTATTTTGAAAATATTCGTAGTGTTAGTGGATTTGTGTAAAGCTTATATACACAGCGGTTTTGCTAATCATATATGATAAAATAGAGTGTTTAGAACTGAGTTCATTTCACAATCATAAGTTACTTCAAGGCCAGAGTTAGTGGCAACCAACAAGTACTTTACTTTTCATTGATCAAAGATATATACTGGTTACCTCTTTTGTTGAATTCCGAAACAATTTATAAAAAATGTAAACAAATCTAAAAATACAGGGCACAATAATTCTTTATTTGTAGTGAAAAAGAAAAAAAGTAAAATTTCTGGCTTTCATGTCTGCCCTTTCTTTTTGAGTATAAATTTATTTTATCTGCTGAATCTTTTGACACATTTATTTCAGGAACTGGTAAAACTCTGCTAGCTCGAGCTGTTGCAAGCCAACTTGACTGCAATTTCTTGAAGGTAATGCCGAAAGTCATACAATTTGTTCTAGCTTTTTGTCAATGAGAAGATTTTTCTACTTTTGGGGTAACCCTAATATTGCAACTCGCAGTTTCAAAACAGAGATGTATCATTTTCTTAATGGGAAATTTTCGATCTCCAGAAATGGCTTTCATTTTTTTAGCTTTCCTTGCATTTTGTAATTGATCCGAATGGTCAAAATTCAAAACGAAGACTCTGCACTCTTCAGGCCTTAGCTTGGATAATATTAAGTTTTTTTAAGGATTCGCTAGTCTACATAATTTTTTATAGCCAGGTAACTAATCTGAAGGTATCTCTGAATTTCTATCTATCTACCAATATACTGATTGCCTTCTAAAAGCTTAACATCAGTGTTTAAAGAAAAATAGAAAAAACAAAATACACAACACATGTACATAAATATATAACACGAGCGTAAGAAAACAAGCATACGGTTTAGGTATCAGAAATTCTATAGTTCTCCGTTAACCAAGATATTTCTGAGCTCACTGCATCATGACCGTATCTGAATTATTCTAATTC
Source organism: Rhopilema esculentum (assembly GCF_013076305.1). Next base: position 1,809,062 of record NW_027019322.1, read on the forward strand.
ATTCTTTACAGGTAACATGCATACTCGTTTCTAGGATGCCTTGTGGTAACTTCGTGCTTCATACGTACCCTGCCACTATCCTAGATATTTGATATTTTTATTCAAAACTCTTTGATTCACAGTAATGAGCAGGCATCCAGATTTATGGGTTTTAAGAAACTTTCATTCGTTTTTCAGGTTGTATCAAGTGCCATTGTAGACAAATACATCGGTGAAAGTGCAAGATTGATTCGTGAAATGTTTGGTAATACAGACTTTATTTTCTTTTTGAAGTACTTTTCTCTCAGTTAAATTTTGCAAAAGCTTTTTTTGGGCAACCGCAAGAGATTCAATTGTAGTATATTTTCCCTAGCATTAACAATTGCATTTTAATAAAATAACTTGAAATTAAGGTAAAATTGTACTAGGAAAAAAATGGCGAATTTATTTTTAATTTTGCTTTTTTCCCTAGTACAATTCTATCATGATTTCCAGTTATATTGTCACATTTCATTGTTCAGCACGCAAGCTAGCATTTTAATAGACCTTGCAAAAGCTTCACAAATAAGCTGAAAATTTTTATTCACCTCAAGAGAAAGCTGAAGATTATCTTATCGACATATAAAGTAAACCAAACTCCCAAACAATGATACAATCTTACGAAATCGGCCCTTTTTAGAAAATACACAGCAATGCAAGTATAAAAACTAGCAAATAAAGCACAATACCAGGATACATATGGCTTACTAAAGAGTTTGAAAAGACTTCTTACCCAAAGATATGCAAGATGAATGATAACACCAAAAAATATATCTTATACTACATATATTATTTAAAATACATTATTCAGAGTACATATCCTAAAAGAACACCACCAAATTGAATTGCCTCAAAATCCGCAAACCAGCTGAACCCCTCGCATATTTTGCTGAGAAATAGCCAATGACCTGAATTGATTTATATTCATTCCCCTCGTTCAGAAATTTTCTTATTTATATTTCATTTATCATTGTTATAATTTTATATGAATATTTCTTGCAGCATACGCAAGGGACCATCAGCCATGCATTATTTTCATGGATGAAATTGATGCTATTGGTAAGAAATTGTTTGTGACAATTTATGTCTTCCTTTACAAAAATCCCTATGTAGTAACTGTGGACGAAAAATTCATTTTTTACAAACGATCTCCCTTACAGTAAAACCTTCATATACACAAAACACATGAAAAAAGATGATACCTTCTAATGACGAAATAAACCATGGTAGTTTATTGTAGAAGCGTTTAACTCCCGTCTCCTTGCATTGTTTTCCATAAAAATGTACGTTTTGAAATACTCCGAGAAGGGGGCTTATCAGAAACTACATAAAATATTTATTAGTTGAATCTCCTTTCGAGTCTGGGATAATGCGGTTTGAGGGTCCTGGAACGCTTAGTTAATGCCAAGCCAATTTCTCCTGCTTGCCACTTTAAAAAATCCGTTTAGCCCGTGTTCTTCTCATTGCCTTAGTACCATATACTGTGCTTCAGCTTAATCATTTAGATGATTAGATGTTATAAAACTCAGTGGAGTTGGTTTTGCGATGATGAATTAACCTGAACTGTTTCTTTTGATCAGGAGGAAGACGGTTTTCTGAGGGTACATCTGCAGATAGAGAAATTCAACGAACGCTCATGGAGGTACGTCTTTAAATGAAGTCAATGAAATAAGTGTTTAGCTTCCAATACCTCTTTTTTTAAACAGGAACCCATTACCACTTTGCCTCTGAATAAGTTTTTTGGAAAAACAGTTTATCTGTGTTATGCAGCATCGTTAACAATGATATCTTTAAGGAAATTCTGTGTAGAAAAGTGGTCTATTTGCTCTTTCGGTTGAAAGCATGGAGCCCAGCCTGGAGCCTTGAGGAAGGCAATGACATGGTAAACATATCGAGGCTTGCACTCACATCAGTATTTAATTAATTTTCGTTTCTACTGGCCATAGTATTTCTCTGTCTGTTACAATAGGAGTTTAGGAATTTGTTTAATGATCTGGTCCATAAAGGTCCCCATACTAAGCCGGTGGTCAAATTACGCATGAACAAGGATTTCAAGGTTCATTGTCTAGTACATGAATGTCCCCTAATAAGATGTTTTAATCTTAACGGCACACAGGTTGTAAGATTTTCTGGATTTTAAGGTAAAGTTTTTTAAACCCTTCGGGCAGAAGCATGTGTACAACTTAGGCCCCCGCGCCGCAATGACGAAACGCCCCTTTCCGTGTCTTTTTTTCCAATAAATAGACAGGAAGACTGGCTTTTTTGTTTTTTAGACTTGTCAGTAAAAATTAAAAGCAGTTCACCGTATTCTCATGGTTCGGTTACTTTTGGTCATAGCAATATTTGGTTACCTAAAGCCCACCTTAGCTATTTCAACGCTTTCAACACAGTAACCTTAGCAGTCCTGAATTCCTGCATACTGAAATATATTTTGTCCGACACTCCACAGAGTATTAGATGTCGGGTGAAAACCAAAAAGAAAACCGATAATTTAATCCAGGTGGGGTCGAAGTAATGTGAGAGGATGATTGAGCCGTCTGATTGGCCTCTTGTTTTTTACCAATCAGCGACCGCTAATCACTTGATTGTTGAATGACAATTGTCAACCTTACTGGCTTGATTCATTCAGTGTTTTGATTTCGGCGCTGAATTGTGGCATTTTCTTGCCCGGGCACGTTTAGATTTAAAGTCTGTTAGTGTTTAAAGTTCATAGTATCTTGTGTTTACCAAGCATAAGCCACTTAACTTAGCCCCAAATGCGTTCATTCAGGTGGGATCTTTTCTGCTATGTCTTTCTTTTGTTGTTTCTGTTCCAAAGTCCGCAAACACAGCGTGGTTGCCAATGAGGGTTTTGTGAAGATAGGTAAAAACAGTAATAGTAAAGCCACCAACATTTGGAGCCTCTGGCCTTTTCAAATTGTGTGTACGATGATATCCTTCAATATCATGGTAAAATGGAAACAGTAGTGGGAAAAGGGGGGGGGCCTTTGTGGAGTTCATGTAAAAAGTCATGCATGGAAATAATGCAATGTTTTTGTTGTTGGCTCGAGAAGCGTGAGTCCAAAAGTAAAACCGCCCTTTCTCGAGCAAACCCTGGAAAGCTCAGGATAGTTCCAGCAAAGTTACGCCATTTTTCTTAAAAAAAATCGAAAAGTTGTAGTAATCAATATATAGGAATGGAAGAAAATGATACATGAATTTTAAGAATAAGGGAGTAGAAGCATGTTGACAACTTTGTTCAGGGTCTGAAAAATTGATAAATAAAGATCATAATAAAGATCAGATGAAAAATAGAATGCTCAACCTTTCCTTATTATTTGTAGCTCCTGAATCAAATGGATGGATTCGATGCTTTAGGAAAGGTAATGTACCTCGACCTGGTCTTTCATTCGTTTCTAATATCCAAACTTTATTATCGTTGAAAACAGTCAGTTATGTCTTCAGTCGTATATCGATCTATATCAAATACATGGTCCTTACCATCCTCCCAATCCTTACAATATTTTTTCCAGCTTGTTTTCATTCAGACAAATAATGTTCGAAATATGTTTTAACATAACAGGTGAAAATGATAATGGCCACAAACAGGCCTGATACACTAGATCCTGCCTTGCTTAGGCCCGGAAGACTAGATCGCAAGATCCGTAAGTGTTTTCGTAAATATTTCGCTTTCAATTTCGTTTGTGAGTGCAACTTTTGTTTACTGTGTCCATTGCACTATAAAAATACTCTTTGATAAAATCTATTTACATCACATTTTCTTCTATGTCCGCCAGACATTGAACTCCCGAATGAGCAAGGACGGATGGATATCTTGAAGATTCATGCACTGAACATAACAAAGCACGGAGAAATTGGTAATGTCAATTGATAATAAACATTCTGTATCAATCCTTACAACATTTTTGTCCAGCTTGTTTTTAAGTAACAGTGGGGGAAAACCCACCAGGGGCGTCAGTTTGCTGTCAATAATGATATAACGTTTCAAAAACCTGGCAAATTATTAACAGGGGAGAGTTCCTGGCAAATTATTGCATTTTCTTCTTTGGTGTAACACTTTGGATTAATATCTTACTGTATTTGTACACGGAGGCCAAATCCCGTTTTTCGTTGTTATTTTCGGTACTTTTGGGCCGCAAACTGCAGCAGGAAAATGCGTTGTCTGAATTGACTGTCGAGAATTGCAGAAAATTGTTGAAAGTTAACGATAGCCATTTTCTACTATCAACACTATAGATTATCCAGTTAAATAGTCTCCCCAGATCCTTGTCAAAATTCCCACCCCTCTCTTTTTGCCAAATCTGATTTTTGTCAATCTCACTTTAGACTACGAGGCGATAGTGAAGCTTTCTGATGGTTTTAATGGTGCTGATCTCCGAAATGTTTGCACTGAAGCAGGTAAGAAGATAAATTGAAGCTGATGCTTGTCTTAAAATGTTTAGAATTACCATTTATCCTACGAGAAACATTCTATATTTACCTTGAAACTTCGGTCGTGTCTTTTTAAACCATCTAAATTCTGTAACCGACATGCTTAGAATTTTTCATCGTGTTCTTACAAATTGTAAATCCTGTATTTCAAAACAAACCTCAGTTTACGCCAAGTATCAAACTCGATAATTTTCCAAAGTTAGCATGTTATTGTGCCATTCCCTTTTCAAAGCTTTTTTGTCTCGCCTATTGATTGTGACTACCATCAATATTGTTGAACATTCTATTGCTGAATACAATATATCTTTAATTTTCGTGCATAGCTGAAGCGCAAGTCACAACAATTACGCGGAAAAGCTTTCCCTCTTTTTGACGATATTGATATTAGCTACAAAAATCTGACTGTGTAACAAGGCCCTACCACGTGAACTGACTGCGTGACAAGGCCCTACCACGTGAACTGACTGCGTGACAAGGCCCTACCACGTGAACTGACTATGTAACAAGGCCCTACCACGTGAACTGACTATTTAACAAGGCCCTACCACGTGAACTGACTGTGTAACAAGGCCCTACCACGTGAACTGACTGCGTAACAAGGCCCTACCACGTGAACTGACTATTTAACAAGGCCCTACCACGTGAACTGACTGTGTAACAAGGCCCTACCACGTGAACTGACTGCGTGACAAGGCCCTACCACGTGAACTGACTATGTAACAAGGCCCTACCACGTGAACTGACTATTTAACAAGGCCCTACCACGTGAACTGACTGCGTAACAAGGCCCTACCACGTGAACTGACTGCGTAACAAGGCCCTACCACGTGAACTGACTATGTAACAAGGCCCTACCACGTGAACTGACTATTTAACAAGGCCCTACCACGTGAACTGACTATTTAACAAGGCCCTACCACGTGAACTGACTATTTAACAAGGCCCTACCACGTGAACTGACTATTTAACAAGGCCCTACCACGTGAACTGACTATTTAACAAGGCCCTACCACGTGAACTGACTATTTAACAAGGCCCTACCACGTGAACTGACTGTGTAACAAGGCTCTACCTTTTTGAACTTGCAAAAGATTCAACACTATATAATATCTTTCTAGGAATGTTTGCTATTCGGGCAGAACGTGATTATGTTGTCCAAGAAGATTTCATGAAGGCAGTTCGCAAAGTTGCCGAGAATAAGAAGCTTGAATCGAAGCTGGACTACAAGCCTGTTTAGAAACTGAAGAACACTTGTTAGTTTAGAAACTTCAAAACGAATAATTAGACACTTTAATATGACTGTTTCCTTTAAAAAGCTCTTTATTTTGGTGCCTATTTCTGCAGGAATAGGGGGTGATGTTCTTTTGGTGGACAAAAATGCACCTGCAATGTTTTGGTTGCCTTTGTGAAATGTGTGAATGTGTAGGCCTGGTTTTTAAGACCTTTAGCAGAGGAAAAGTACTTGCCTTTCCTTGTTTTTTTAGATAAGCTATTCATGAATAGAAGCAAAGAAAAAAATGATTTCAAGAGAGCAATTAATTTTTTGGGCAGTTTCAGAGGGCAATCTGCACCGCCCCTACAGCATTAGAGGGGAACCTGGATGACGGAAAGCAAACTATGAGCATCCCTCAGAGAATGCCTTTATTTTACAATTACAGGAGCCACTACGCGAAAGATATTGTGCATTGCGATTCAAAACCAAATAATTCAAGGATAATTTAAATCGTAAAAGGAAATACCCTTTATGACAATTTTTATCCACGACAAATGGTGAGTATATCTATATAAGATTTCAAATGAAATTCGTTTTTCCATTTGTGATATTCAAAGGTTGCCATGTTTACCACTGAGCGGTCATGCTTGTTGCTGTTGCGGTAATCAAAACTCAAGTTGTCGTTAAACTTTTGTTGCTGCTGTTGCTACTACAGTGATATTCAGACATCACAATTCACCAGCCCTTTTCTATCATCACTTCTTTTTGAAGAAACTCATAAGCGAGCTTTGATTCTTGTTTTTTGAGGCTTGAGCTTTGAATTTCTTGTTTTCTGCAGTGATTTCTCTCGGCTTTTTATGAAGAGCATCGTTTTTGAACGTCGTCTTTGCTTTCGACGTCGTTTCTGTGTCACTCTCCTCGGAAGCAGACTCTGACTCGTAAACTTTTTCTGTCACTGAAACACAACATTGCCTCTTAATCCAAAGCATTTATATTTTGAAACAAATAAATATCCATAAGTCTGGACGCCATAAAAATATTTTTAAGAATTTTGGAACTTGGAAGGACAAAACCTAAACGAAAGATCACTGAAACAAAACATTGCCTATGTATCGAAGCATCGAATTTTCAGGAAAATAGAGATTTAGAGCCATGATGCCATAAAAATTTTTGTTTTAGAATTTTTGGACTAGAGAGGACATAACCTAATAGAACATTATGAAATATCTCTAACTGCGCGAAATCAGCTAAATGTTTTACAAACTGGCTGAGATATTTAACTGATTTCGCATTTACGTATTTTAGGTATTTAATGGTGTTCTTTATCGTTATGTGGTCAACAGTAAACACATTCTTAAAATTTCTATTTTCTTGGAACTATATTCAAAACGCTTGCAGCTTTTAAACCTTGGCGCAGGAACTTAGTCATTAGAGCCAAGCAGGGGTAATACAGTAAATAAAGAAGCCAACACAGCACGTACCCATATATCCTTCGTCGTTCATAAAAGTTTTTGATTTCAACACTTTTCTTCTGATTCGTCGTTTCTCGTGTGGTTTAGCCTCCTCTGGAGCATCAGGATCCGACGGAGCAATTTCTGATCCTAGGAAAGAGAATCGACAGAAAGATGTCGTTATATAAAAGGGTTTAAAGAATTAAAGAAAACAGTAAGAAAGCAAAGCATCACCCAGATACAATCTTTATAAACTTGTATTAGAATTGAAAACTCCTCTAATGTACCATTCTTTCTCTATGTTAAAATTTAAAAGGGAGACAAATTTGAAATTAGAAACGAAACTATGTCATATTTTCCTTATCAAAACTCTACGCTAGGAAATATATATACCAAGTTGTGAATCAAAATAGGCCTATCAGAAACACGAGCAAATGACTGTTGAGGTTGACCAATCAGTGCCGCTAACCTATTGAGAATGTTACCAATTGAGTCCTAAGGTGAAAACGAACTCCTTCTGTCTACACAACAGCGGTTTTTTCGTGCTTATGTAGATAGATTCCAAAACTGGTAGATGGAGCGACGATCAGGCTTTACCAATAATCCGAAAAATGTCGCCATTATAGTTTTTTGCACAATCTGGGTTTTCCAGTAAATGCTGCCCGATAGCAGAATCGCAGGTTTTAGTTGTACTTTTAGATCTACAAGACCGAGGTGGCTGTTCTCTTTGGGGATGAGTTTTGTTTCTTATACTAGACGGAACATGTTGTTTTATTCTATCCTCCAATCTTTGGATAGTGCGTTCTACGTAAATTCATAAATTCGTGCCAGAATCACACTTGCACGTAAATTCATAAATAACGGAACTCTTTTGGGAGGTAGGAACGCAACCCTTTTGAATGGATGGTAGGGCCTTTTTTGTATTACATATAAAAAACACGTGGATTCACTGCAAAGAAACAATTTGTAATGGCCTGTTTTATTTGACTTTCAAAACGCAAGGAACTGTTGCCGATCCAGGGTAGTTTTAGATAGACCAGGCACTTTTGCGGACCAAATTTTACGTCAGCCGAGAAATTTGCTATCTTCTCCTAAATGTAAACTGAAATGACATCCTCTGAATAGCCGTTCTCCAGAAAGATATTTTGTAGTTGTTCAAGTTCCGAGTCGAGTTTAGACTTGAACAAATCATCAGTGCCATATGAGTAAGCGTTTTGATGAGACTGATTTCTCTTTGTTTTGGGCAAAACGAACTCCATCGAGTGTATAACCCCGAAAATAAGGGTTACATTGGTATACACTAGTAAGAAATCCAGTGCCAGACTTTTCAACCAAAACATCTAGAAATGGCAAGGAGTTATTTTCTTCCATTGTAGGGTTAGGTGAAGGCTATTAAGGCATTTTAGGAAAGTATCACACTGAGCTTCTGTTTTGAAAATGGTATATGTGTCATCCACATATCGAAAGTAGACACCTGGCTTTTGGTCGTAGTCGAACAAACGCTTTTCATGAAAGCCAAAAAAAGATATTGGCCAAAAGAGGTTCCAGGAGCTACCTATAGCGACACCATCCTTTTGTTGGTACATCTCATTGTTAACAGCTAGAATGCAGCTGTCGAACAAAACACCAGATAGGGACAAACAGGGACAATTATATGGAACAAATAGTAGAAGAGATTATTTGAAAATGAACAGGTTCTGTCATGTCACACAAACAATTTTTAAAAAACCAACCTCCACTGTTATTTTCCCCTCGTTCTTCTTTTATGACGTCTTCGACTTTCTGAGAAGATTCTTTCTTAGTTGGCTGTTTACTTGCTTCTTCATCTTTCGGTTGCTTCTTAGCTTTCTTTGATTTTTGTGTAGAACTGCTTTCCTCAAACTCCAATACTTGCTCTTTCTTTCGCTTTTCTCCTGCAAGGATAGCTAGTTACCATCGCTAGACTATTAAGCAGCAACAAGAGTAATTTCTAATCTTTCAAAACGTGCCTTTTGAGTCTTTGACTCAGCCCACCCTTCTTATTCGAACATGCCCGTCCGCGAAAGAAGAACCAAGCCTATTTCCCATCTAGTAAAAAACCTTACTAATGTTTTGAAGTGACTGAAAAACTAAGTTGATATTGCTTTGAAAATGGCGAGCAGCGTTGCCAGCAGATTGATTAATGAATTGAAGTTTTAAGCTCCTTGATGATAGATTTTTTTTAGCAAATTTCAGCAAACGCCAAAGCCATAAAATCGAGACCCTTTTCAATATTACTAATTTGTTAAAAATTGTCTTACCCCTGTTGGAGTTCTTTGGTTTCTTCTTTTCCGGCCTGAACAACAGCAAAAAAAAGTTGGAATTGGTTGTTTTAAGGTGAAGGTTGAGGGTCAAAAAAAGAAAAACTGCTTGAAGAGCCAGGGGGCGAAGAGGCCTAGGTAAATACACGGGGGGTAACTACTCATCGTATAATATTTTATATACTCCGTTATCTCTGACTTGTTTCGACGATAAGGAGAAATTTCTTTTGAATGGACAATATAAACATTAAAAGTAATCTGGAATTAACAGAAAAACACCGAGTGCCGAATCTCCATGTACGTGCGAGTAAAGTAAGTATAAAAACAAGGAAATAAAAGGAACGTTCCAAAGTAAAGGATTATAAAAGAATTGATAAATCATAAATATAGATTACTTTCCTCAGATTTGGATGCAATCAGATGCATGTAGAAAATTAGCATCATAATTTGAAGACAAAGGAAGCAGCCAGAGGTAGAAAGATACAAGTTTATTCAATATCGGCATCGAGTAGTAACTTTCATTCGTGGCACCGTTGTCTCAAAGGGGTTTCTGGTCTAATGGGATCGGAACTATTGCAGTGATTGAAAACGCAACCAAAAAAGCAGCGCATACCTATCATGTTCTTCTCCTCCTTTTGAAACTTTAATGAAAGACTCAAAGTCCTGAAAGGTTGAATAAAAACAAAAATATTAAATACGGCTCTGTTTTGATTTCGTCATCCCTCGATTAAGGCACTGAAAATTAATTTTCAAGGAAAATTCATTACTGCATCGCTGTGTGCTCATTCCCGCAATATCAAGAGCAATAATTGCCATAAGCCATGAGGCAACATCTTAATCTAAATTTTATGCCTTCTAGAGTGTCTAAGCAACATAACATATGTAGAAAATGATGCTTCTCGAATCTGAATTGAAAATGATATCATAATACGGAGACTAGCATCTACAGGAGTGAAGGATGGTGAAGGATGTGGTTCTGTGCACACTGCAATCAAGCTCAAAGGAAAGCAGATAAAATGAGTGATTCGCTAGTATGCTACTCACATCATCAGAATCGCTCTCCTGGATCTCAGTTTCCCTACGAAAAAAAGAAATATGGTTACAGCCGTGATATCGTAAATGGAAACTGAATATCATATACAAATGTTTAATCAAGGGGAGATTGATTCTTGATCCCAGAGCACTCCAGTCAGTCATCCAGCGTGAAATTTTTAAGGGTGCTCCCTGACCCACAAAAAAACATCATTGAACAAGGAATCCCTATTTTTGGAGAAGGTAAGGGTAGGATTGTCACTGCGAAAACTATTTATTTAGCAATCTTAGTTTGCCTAGGTAAGACAACCCCCTCCCCCCCTAAAAAAATTTCTTATTTGCAAATCTGAATTAATGGTATGCGAGAAAACATGTCATTACTCTGGGATTTCCCAGCTAACAAAACAAGCATATCCATTTGGAATCAGCCAAATTTAGCTCATTCAGGTTTTGTCTTTCTCACCAATGACCTTCCTTTTGCAAATAGTTACATAATATAACAGTAAAGCTACTTGGTGTATTGACTTTTAGAATGACTCAGAATCCGTTGTTCTCACTTCAGGATATCAAATAACGAGAGATGTAAAACGACCTAAGGAATCAATAAGCAGGCCAGGAGATAAACCAAAAAAAGATCAGCTTACGAAGTATAAATGATCACGTCTGCAAATGAAATATGAAAGATGGTTACGTAACTTTACATTCCCCGATGTTTGCACTCAACATAGTCAATAGAAATAATTTTTTCTATCGACAATGCATACATAAGTTTAAAGGTTTTCGAGTCTTATTGAAAACAAACCTGGTAATGATATTCAACGAAAATTAAAAACAGTGAATACTAATATTTCGTGTATATAAAGCAATATAGCTTACTCTTCTTTGGCATTTGGTTCATCTTCTCTTTCTTTGAGCTCCTTGTCCTTCTTCGTGGTTTTTTCATTTCCAGGGGAATCTTCGCTCCCTTTGGATTTTGCCTCCTTTTCTCCTTTTTTCTTTTTCTTGATCTCTTTATTCAATCTCGCGTGTTCTTCCTTCTCTGAAAACTTTCCATGTGTGTCATCGCTTTTCGAAGACTTTTGTGACCTTTCCGATTTCTGATCTTTCCCCTTTTCTTCTTTCGCATAATTAGACTTGTTTGGAGCTGAAAAATTATCAAAAAAAATTTTCATTAGCTTCTATTGGGGTAATATTATATATCAATGCACTTTCGAATAAAAATGCCTTTCCAATACGTGGAGAGGCAAATTGAGACGGGACAGATAAACGATGAAACAGAGATCTTATGAAAGAATCACTCATCATGTGTGTGTATCATGTAAAAGGCTTAAACTGTTTTTATGAGGATATATATCAACCAACTTGATTTAAACCGCCCTCAACATCAGATGAAAGCTTCGCATGTTTTGCGTTTCTTTCCTTAAGGCACGTCATTGAACTTTTAAAATGACAAACATTTAGGTATTTTACTAATCTAGTCCAGTCAGGTCACTTTTACAAGCAGTTATTCACTGAGGCACAACTGCAAAACATCGTAGGCCGTGTTATATTTCATTTTACACATTGAAAAATAAGGTTACGGTCGAGCGTGTAAAAAATATTACACTGCCAGGAAGAAAGAAGTCGCAGTTGTACCATATAATTGGTGAAACAGGGCAAGACACCGCAGTACCGCGTGGGATAATCCATGGTAGGCAGTGTTACATTTCATGTTAAACATTGAAAGATAAAGTTACAGTCAAGCGTGAAGTTGCTAATGCGTTTCGCAGTTGTACCATATCATTGGTGAAACAGGACAAGACACCACGACACCCAAAGCACGCAGATAACTGAGAGTGGCCTGCAAAAGAAGTCAACTTTGCAATGTACGGTACAATTGAACGCGGAAATTCTCAGGAGAGGGACTGTCTTGTAGAAGACAGAGTCATAATAAGTACTGAGAAGAGTCCTACTTTCTGTGAATCGATGTGTAAAAGCGACAGAGTTTTCAAATTCTTCGTTTCTGTGCTGTTCGGTATCATACCAACAAAAACAAAAACAACTTTTTGCTTTCTTCTACCCTCTATTGTAATTGCAATAATGCAGTGGTATTCTGTTTGCATCTACGTGTACATGGTTTTCTCGCCATGGTCAAAGGTTCTGAAATTTGACAACAGTTCAAGAGAAAAACTTGTTCACGAGTTCGGTCAAGATAAATGTATGAAATCTATCATAGAGAGGAGCACCCACATGCCGATTATTCCAACAGAGACAGCAGTGTTACTGCTCGGTCTGGTATTCTCTGGTGCTATCACTGCAACTTTTGGCGCGTTGTACTTTAGAGCCAACGATAGCGTCATTGCGCGAAAAGGTATGAGCAAATTTGACTTGATTCCGAAAATAGACAGCGACTTTTTGGACGATGACCGTGATTTTTTCAGTTTAGACTGGCTCATCACCAATACATTGTTTCTTTTTGGCCTGCTTGTGATGGCTTTTACAATATTTACAGACCAGTTTTACAATACATTCTACGACTTTCTTGGGATACATTTCTTTCTGCACTACAAAGAGAGTGCCCTCTTAAATGCTGGATATTACGTAGCAATCTTCGGGCTCTTTTGGGGCTACGGGGCCACTATTTGTGCCTGCTGTCTCTTCCATGCAATGACCCAGCGAATGATATCTCGGATCGACTATAAAGAAAAAATCATAATGTCGCGTGTGTCGTCACGTTTGGAGTTCCTGAGGCACAACAGGGAGCTTTATCAATATAGGTCTGAGCTCCTGTTGAAATTTCGCTATTGGTTCGCTTCACACAACATGGTTTTCGTTGTTCTACTGGCAGCTATTATCTACGAGTGGCTAAAAGTGTTCAAGGGTAAAGCTATCGAGGCACCATCAGCATGTCAGAAGAATCTGTTTATGTCACAGCTATCTGGTACCTTGATTATCATCTACAAATTTGCGTTCCCAATTATTTCAGCAAGTTTGGTAACTAATCGTTTCAGAAAATTCTACATGAAGCTTGCAACAAGCGACAAAATACACGGGATTGAACTTATCGAATGTCTGACGATGGCCAAAAAGATCGGATTCGAGCTATTCTCTGTTCGCATAACACCTCAATTAGCAATAACAATATCTTTATCCTGCTTCATTGGCATTCTGAAGGTTGCTGACTTTGCCAACAAGAGTAATACTGGCAGTTAGCTAAAAAGTGTTGCGATTTCTGTGATTTGGGACCTTAGTGGGGGAAACATCTTCGATTGGGAAAACTGGGGAAAATTCTCTTGTTAAGGGTGTAATAAAAATCTTTATAAAAGAGACCTAGAGTTTATAAAGGACAAACGTTCACCAATCTTGGAAAAGTGCTATAGGAATTCTCAAAATTCAGTGAAGCAAACAAACTGTTGAATATCTTCAGAAAAATCTCCCTAAATAGCGTTTGTTCAGGCGTAAAAAAATCAAGCTTTTACTGACAAGTTAAAGCTCGTTAGAAGGCAGATAAAGTAATGCTGGGTCAGTTTCTTGAACATAAACATTCCACGACAAGGCATCAAAAGACATCAACTAGCATGAGTCAAGATGGAGTCTCTTCCAAATTAGAACGTTGTTTGTCAATTCTAATAGATCATAAAAAGATATGGAACATTCAGAAGATTCTTGCAAATATCATAGAGAAATCAATTTTACGAATCATTCAAAAACAAATTTACTGTGTTTTTATACGATTTAGCCTATTTTCTAATGATAGTAGCCTCACAAACTTAAAATCGACACAGAGGCCAATAATTTCGATTGATTATCGGGTTACCAGAAGGCGTTAATAAAATTACATTGTTTATGTTTAAAATTAACAACTGTAGTTGACCTTGTTTCAGTGCAAGTAATTATTAGTGTGGCATGATAGCTGGACTAGCGGTATTTGTCAATGAAGTTTTAGTAGATAGCTGGACGACTTGTGCTGTTTTATCGTTTTATTCTTCTGATTTGTTGAAACGTGAAAGTGTCAAAACCATAGCCACACTGCACATGAGCACAGTACAGACTATACCAAATTATATGGAGGATGTGACTATTGTACTAAACCTTGTGCATATACCATGCCTATTGTTCACAGACAATGTTAGGCAAACAAAGGGTCCCCTAAAGGTAGAAATTTGTTTATAAATATTACGCTGACAAAGGTAGAATAAGAAAAATACCTTGAGCAGATTTTCCAAAAAATGAAACATCCTTCTTCACTTTTTGATCGATTTTGGCCCCTTTCTAAAAGAACAGATTTGATTAAACATACAGTTTCTCGTGGTAACGGTACATAAAAAGGTTATCTAACCAAAATTGTCATACACGAGGAACAAGTTATAGAAAGACATGAAACTCTTTTTAACTATATTGCATTGCTGTAAGTCGGCTATTCAAAGAACTTGTGCGTTTGAAGAAAACTTTATTTCAAGAAAAGTTTGAAGAAAAGTTCTGATCCTTCAAAAAAGAGACACACGCACTACGCACACATTATAAAGTTATAATCCTCTTCACGTTCTCGAATGCAAAAAGTACATATCAACACTGTCAGTTCTTCATAAAAAGACACAAAAACCTAAATTCTAAAACAGCTTTAACAAAAGGCTAGCTAACAAAAGGCTATCTCTGCTTCAAAACAATTTCTATAAACTTGTGACCGAGGTAAATATGTAGAACATATGATAAAAGCAAATTTCCAAAGACCTCATTGAAACGATTGGATAAAATTCCATAAATAACATTCGATTAAAATATAATAAAAAAAATCGAAAACAAACGATTGAAAAGATGGTTTCTTACATTATCGCTTTCTTGAGTCCTTTGGTCAGAGGAGTTTTCAGTTCTCTGCCTTTGGCTATTTGCTCCAAAGAATGAAGCACTTGAGACTTGCTTCCTGGCTGGAACTGCCGATTGTTTTGACGAAACCTGGCATGAAATAACATTCATTTTCTAAATTTTCCTTCTTTGATAATTTGCATCCTTGCTTTGTTGTTAATTGTAATAAATTGTCGTGAAAATGAATCTGCTCTCACGGTTATTCGGGTCATCATAGGGTAAAATTTTCATTGAACATTGATTCTTGCAAATAAAAATAGACATATCTCCGTTAAATGGAATTATATAATATTTGTATGTGTGCTATAAAATTTGGGTTGAATTTGAATCACTACATTTATATACTAAATTGTTGATATAATGTTGGAAATTTCCGGTGGAAATCATTATAAGGGCTAGCATTACTGCGAGAGCTAAAAGGATCCATATAGGCCTCATCAAAACACAACAAAACATTTTGCCGACTTAAACCAAGTGTAGAGACATTGCTACCTGAAGACCTTCAGCAATTATGTAGACTTTTCCAAAGCCCAATTTTGTATGTTAAATCTATACCTAAAAATAGGTTATGCGAAGGAAGAATATGAGTTTCGAAAAGAGAATATGACTGCGTAGGAGAAATGAAGGAAAGGAGAAGGAAAAATTCCCCTTTCTTCATATTCTCTCATTTCTCCTCCTCAGTAACCTTTTGTCTTCACAACTGGAAGCTTCCTTTGCAGTGCAAATGTTTCCCTGTATGTAAAAATAGACTTAAGCACCATGGTGTGTTTGCCATATAGCTTCACTCATATTTAAACCATTTCGTTCATATTGCAAATTTGTTGGCAGGTTTTGGATGCAAAAATAGCGTTACTACTAAGACCAGATACATATGTATGCTGAGATTTTGAAAGCTTACCTCTTTAGCAGCAACCTCTGGTGTTTCTATGGATCAAATTATATAATAAAATAAAACATAAATTAACTTTCCATTCCATTCATATACTTTGGGCTAGGTAAATAGATAAGGCTTTTTAACATTATACCTTGCTCTCTTTAAGGACTCAAAATCTCACTTAAAGAACCTTCATTCGTATATCAGAACTTTTTGCATGGTAGAGAGAATATTGCATGAAATTTTGCATGAAATAATACTAAGATACAAAAAAATGGCAAGGAAAGTAGCCCACAATGCCTTTCAGTCATATTTTCAAAAAGGCCAAAATTTCACAATATTGAATGCAACACATTACAAACATCTAAAATATTCATTAGTGACAGCACACACAGAATATAAGTAAAAACCAAGGAATAATTTCTATAGAAATAACTTCAATTTGCATAAATTTTCTAAAGTTTTGAGATGACATGTTGAGGTAGTCATTTTTCAAACTCAATTCCAAAAGTAGCAAAACTATTTCATGATGCAAGACAATTTCAAAAATATGAAGATTGGTTAATGCCAATAGTAATATTACTATTTACCAAAAGTTTATGCAGGCAATAGTTTTTCAATATCCATATATCAAATTTCATAGCTCGATTTTAATTACCAAAATCAAAAACTAGTGAATTGAACTAACAATATCACCTTACCATTCCCAGAAACTGATCTAAACAATTTTGTTACACACTTTAATAATTTGAATCAAATTAACAGGCCTAAAAAGCAATAGATTCAAGAGAGCATGTTACATGATGTCTGACCACCACATAGAAAGTTGTCTAACATCACTAGAACCTAAAAAGTTCTTAGCTTTCATACTTTTAGAGCAACCATGCACTCCATTTGGTAAATTATTTTCCACTTGCATTGTTTGTCTCCTTCGCAATGCTGCATCATTTTGTTTGGCTTCTGGGCAATAAATACGGCTCCAGTTATGCAGCTCAAAAAGAGACTCTTTCACAACGTCATGGTCAGTACCATGTAAAACTTCAAAATTCTAAAATAAAAACACATAACATTTCAGAAAGAGAGGCCATCATTTTTTACAATAATTCAGTAAGCTAGAGACTTTTAACAGAAATGAAGAAGAAGAAAAAACTTATTTTTGATTTTTTTAAGACCCACCTAGTTCAGCTATTGTTTGAGTGCATCAGTTGCAACTCAGAAGTAGCTAATTGCACAATTGCAAGAATATTGCTATTCATATACAGCGCAACAATCAAACAACAGTTATTACGCAGAGGCTGTTGTCTGCAGCAACTTTGGCAGGAAGTAAACCAAGAGAATGTTTATGCTAGCTGAGCAATGAAATGCTATAAAACTCAGCTTCTCAAACAAATAAAATCAAATAAAGACCACATATCAGGTCTTGAGAGAACCTGTAGATTAAAAATAATACACGAGAAGCAGAATCGAAAAGTAAACATTTTTGAGGTGTTATTTGAGGTATCTCCCCAAAGGGAAGGGATAGCTGGAAATCTATATATGGATTAAACCATGGCATCCAATAGTTTTAGGGGTGTGAGTCTTGAACTATTTTGAGTGTATAACAGATCTTTTGAAGATATTAAAAACAATATCAACTGCATTAAGGAACTTTATATCAAAATAATAACCAATAAAGTTTTGTCTGTCTGATATCACAACTAATTTTTTGGACGGACATACTCATGCGTACATGAAATCTTTAAAATATTCTATGTGTACAAATTTTAGAACGTTTCTGTACATTAAATATTTCAGTATAGAAATTGGGAATTTTTCCCAAAAAAATACAGATGTGGTTCCTGAAACAATTTGTGCTACAATCATTAAAATTTCTTGATCCACACCCTGTTTAATACCCTATTCATTGCACATTAATATTGATTATAATGTGGGTAATTAAGATATAATAACGATCAATGCAAGTAAAGTGTACCAGGAAAAAAAATTTTAAATAAATAACAACGTTTTAAGCATAGCCTGTTATCAAGTAAAATTGAAAAGTGATGATAGAACTAAAAAACGTTAAAGGAATATGGAAGTTGACAATAACGATAACAACAATTTACTTACATTGTTATCATTATTATATCATTATATTGTACTGAACACAATCTAGTATATTTTTGGGTACTTAAGATCACATTTAAAATCTTTGTCAATGTTGAAATAGCAAACCCTCAATCAGGTGTATATAGAAACATTTTTGTATCAATTATGGATTCTCGCTGTTCGTTTATGGCTTTCGCGCCACACCATATTTTGTTCGCCACGCCATATTATGATAATTTAAATTCAAAGTTGGAAATCATATCTTTTTCTCCTTCGTCATTCTGCCAGTATGGCAATGATTAGTTCAACAATCAATAGTGACAGGATCCATCATGTTATTTGCATGTGCAGATTTTCTAGTCTATAAAAGCCTTCTTATACCAAAATGGTTTTTATTACCTTGAGTTGTGCTTTTTGTACACTGTAAATATGGCAGCAAGTTACTTGACTAAATGTTTTTTTCAAATCTAAAAAGCAAGAGATAATTCATGATTTTTTGAAAGTTATGGATTATGAGGAATAGCGTATAAAAATTGATTCATACTGTTAAGTCAACAACAAACAATCAGCAAAAACTAATACAAAACAAAATGAATGAAATCGGTTATAATTAAGAAAATACAAATCTAATTCTTGAGGAAATTCTTAATGGAGGATTTCACTTAGTAGCTGCGCTCATTGAGATGAGAGCCCAAAATTCAGTCAACACCTGCCAGTCAACAGTGCTTTCATATGAAAGGACACTTTTCTAGTTAACAGGAGATGTTGTATTTTAGAATTCTGACAAAAATACAAAACTTAATGCACAAAAAATTGTTCACTTACCATCTAAGTTGTCTTTTGTTGCTATTAAAAACTTGTATCCCTGGCAAGAGTAGTAATAATCATGATAATGGTTATATATTGATGCTTTATTGGAAAATGAAGTAAACATCTCTACATCAAATTTTATTCACAGAACTTACTGCCAATGGATGAAAACACTTGGCTATAAAAGATTAAAACAAACACAAAATTTGGAAATTGTTTAGGCTAAAACAGCTTTACTTCCATTCTCCTACCTTTCCTGAATCTGCAAGTTTCCCACCAACAAGAAAGGTTATATTTAGTTGAACTCCTTTTGATGACTGTTGGTCAACAAAATTCTGAAGCATTCTGAAAATGATAAAGATAGAAATAACAATTGCCCACTCTTGCATTCACAAGAATAAGCATCAAGGCAAATTCAATTAATTACACAAACTATAGCAAAATAATATACTGTCAAGAAATTTGTAAATATCAAATGAACGTTCTAGTTCAAATTTGCAAAGTATTGCAGAACAATACCAGTTGTTATGGAAATTTGACCAAATCAATCTAACAGATTAATTTATCTTAAAGCAGACAAGCAATGCTTTCCCAAAGGAAGATTAAAAATGGCAATATTGTATGATTAAGAAGCTTTTAACAGAAGGAAAGGTCCTTGAATGCAAGTGGAGCATTAAACCATGATGCAATTCCACCAAAGCACCCCTTGCCAGTCCACCATTTCACTTATCTTAATATGCTGCGGAAAAACAGTAGCTTTCTCAAGCTTTGAAGCTGTGATCAGAGTGCTAGCTATCCAATGGACAGGGCCCAAGTAAATATATGAGATCAATCAAAATTTTTTCAATTCTTATTTGCACAAAAATGGTAAAAACCATTGGTGTAAAATAATCAAGATTTACTTTTTGGATTTGTTGGCTGGAACCTTGAGCAGGTTTGAAAGTCCTTTGTATGTAACCTAAAATTGAAAAAAATATTGTTCACAGAACCAGCATTAAAACAAATTACTGAGCTATTTATAAAATAAAATTATCTTGATCTATACTAAACAGGTTTGTTGTATCGACATCATTACAAGATTTAATATTTGGCAATAAAAAATTTTCGATGAGTGTGCAGTTGGTCCCTTTTGTAGATGTGCAGATGATTTTACTACCTACTTGATTGTATTATTTCATATTGTAATACCTTTATATTTTTATATATTTATTGTACTTTGTTTAGTTGTAGTTGATAGTAGGTAGTGGAATTTAAAAAAATGTACATGAACATGAGCTATCCGTTTATTAGCAACACAGATCAGTTGGCTAGTTGTTGATGAATTGAAAACTTTTACTGGAGAAGCCCCGATGCTAGAGTCAAATGGGGTTAGTTCCACACACACGTCTGACTTGAAGAACGCCAGTTTTGTATTAGTAAATCATCCGATTGAGAAAAAAATTGAAAAATCACATCATCGCATGCCTTTTAAACACCAGAATATAGCGTGTGATTACTTACGATTTTATTTTCATCATTCACGTATTCATCCAAGTTTTCTAGATACAGATCGTCTTGGTCCGCCATCTTTTCCCGCCAGAAATGAAAGTAAACTCGCACGATCAGCCTCGCTTTGCTGTGATGCTCCACAGCAAGAAATTGCAAAGTTCGGTGGAAATAATGACGAATATGTTGAGTAATCTAACTGTGAATTAGAAAACATAAGTAAAGCTCTCCATGATAGAGGTGATCATTGTGAGGGGAGGGGTAACTTCCCTGTTTACTTTTAGGGAGTTTGCAACAGTTTCGCTTTGCAAAACATCACGTTAGCATTGCCCTCGAAGGGGGTTTTCTGGTCTGGTCCCATTTACCGACAGAAGAGTGGTGAGCCATTCTTATTTGTCGAAAAGTTTGAGAATTCGCCGAACAACTACCCCTAGATGGCAATAAATTGCCAAGGAAATTTTTAAATTATACCTTGTAGTAGTGACATTTTATATTTTTTTCACACATTGGTTTTTTAATTTTTAACTTCCATGCCTATAAACAATGTTATTGTTATAAAAGGCCTCTCGACTTGCGTTTCTGGAAAGTAATCACAGGATTAAAGGTAATGTGTCCATATAAAAGGACTGCGTATACCCAACTTGTCAAGCCACCCATCAAAATAACGGCTTGTGATTGGTTAGTATTCTTGCGATGCAAAACTGCTCACATGAAAAGCTAACTTCGCAGCAGGGTAGATAAACAGAGCGACCGTAATTGCTGGGGCGATGACATGTAAAATCACATGTTTCTGAAAACCCCCGCAAAGTTGCTTGCTTTAGCTGGGCACATTACCTTTAATATAAATAAAGTTGCAAAACCAAAAAGATTTAACTGAGGAAAATTCTTATTACCTGGATCATGAATAGTTATACTTTCAAAGAAAAATAGGAAAAACAATTCAGCAACTGAGTCACTTTCACACTTATACAGCCCAGGTGACAAAATAGAAAACAAAAGCTCCACTCTCGACATATTATCACGAGAAATAACTTTACACAGCATTGGTATTAGAACATATAAATATAACATTATAGCATTTTGTTCCTGAGAATAAGCTGATCAACCTGATATGAGACATTAACTTTTAGCCATAAGTATATATGCTGAGATCAAAACTTGGTTATTTCAGAGGGTGAAACAGCTAATTTCAAAGTCAGTGTTTAAAACAGAAGCCAGAATCAAAGGCCTAAATGGTTAGAGAAAAAACAGCTTTTGGAAAAGCAGGTAACATCTGTATACGCAGACACTTAAACACCCAGTCAATGGTATCTTCTTCCTCAAAACATGATCAAGCAAGGGGGCAATATTTACAAGATTCTTAAACACTTTATGTAGGATGCTCCTGTATAATGAAAAATGTTGAAAGGCTATTGTTATCAAAAGTAACAATCTGAAGACATTTGAGATGGAAAAACTGCATGCGTGTGAGTTGATGGCACTAATGAAAACCAATTATATATAAGAAATTAAAGTAACATATATAAAGCAGATACCACGTTAGGAAGATGAAAACAGTAACTATGTGTGAAATGGAACCAATTACAAAATATGTTGTTATTTGATGCAAATAGCAAATCTAATCATAAGCAATCTAGTTAAGCTGAATTTAAAAGACGACAATTTTATTTCAAATGCCTAGTGTCATGGCAACCAGTTTACAAATTCCAACGTCATAATAGTTTATGTAGGCAAGGCCTCCAAGCTGGACTGCAAACAATGCCTTCCACATCAGCTCCACTATCGTTAAAGCAGACCTTGGGCAATAGTCAATAATGACATGATGAATACCCCTGTCAAGAAAGAACATGGTGCATGAATTTGATAGTTAATAACAATGTAAACGACTTTATCATTTAATCTTTCTTGATTATCCAGAGTGAGAGATAGCATTGTTATCTAATTCATTTGATTCAATTATTACAGCATCTGCTCTATAAGCTGTATGTAAACTATCAATTAATAGAACTTGTATCCTAATTATTAGCAGTTTATTTATTGTATTATTAGAACTAGCTGAAGGGGTATTCATGTAGAAACAATTTAAAATGAAAAAAAAATGAAAAAAATGAAAAAAAATGGAAAAATGCAAATATGAAGTAACAAACAGTTTTTGCTTAAAGGTGAAACCATCTATTAATTTATACTAATAGGTAAGAAATAAATATCACACTTTCATTCATTGCTTTTAGATTAAAATGGACACCATCGTGTTCCCCTTTAACTAGGTTTTCTTTGTGAGGAAAAAAGCCTGCTATTTACCAAGCAAGCAAAATAAGCAATATTTGAAGATGATGGTTCCATTTATCAACTTACCAATAGTTGTGGACTGGAACAAGGACACCAAGAGCATAGTCTACTGGTGCACATGGATAAACAATTCCAACTGGAATACAAGCAAGCAAACCAATGGCCACAGCTCGCTCATCAAACCAATGTTTTGTGTAATTTGAGCCTCTTGTCACTATTGACAACAATGAGACAAAATATTGGTTCAATCAATAACAAAAGGCACAACCATTGAATTTACAAAGCCAAGATTTGATTGTTTCCAATGGAAGTTTATAATAAATGAGTTTATAAAAAGAGAAGGAAAAAGCAACATAACTTCCAAAAGGGGAAAGGCAAATGTACAAAATGTAATTATCACTTTTTAATCTGTCTTGAATACCAGTAAGTTAAACATGAAATTTTAAAGATGAAGTAAACAAAAATGTATCTTTACATGCAGAGGCCTTTTGTACAGCACTTGTGTGGATAACTGATGACTCTTTGAGTTCTAAATCAAAAGCAAACCAATTTGATGTTAAAATATGTGGAGTAAATCATTCAAAAATTTTGGAAGAATTCAAAGGGACAATATGAATAAATAACTAATTGTGAGACCCCTGAGGTAGTTGAAAGTTTGAACAGAGTTCGGGATACAAAACATAGCATTTTAGGGGTTCCTTGCCACAATAAAAGCACAAAAATTTCCTCGTCTGGTAGATATAAATATAATATATAGCACAAAATTATCGTATCTGAGACAAGATAAACTACTTATGACTCACATAAACAAATGTTAAAAACACTTCATTTAGAATCATTCTAACATTGTTTAAATTAATTTCATTAGATCTATATATTATTTATACTTCAACCTTGGCCTTTATCTCTGGATATTATTTTTATCTATAGAAGAGGAGAACTGTATTGAAAAGGAGATTTCTAAGTTGTAAATCTGACTTTCAAGCTTAATGTCATTATAAAAAACTGTTCATGATGATCCCATTTACCACAAAACTCAGAGTAGCAGCTTAGAATGGAAATAATGTAACATTGGGTACTAAAGAACTTCATAAAGATTATAAGCATATGATGGTAAATTAAATGTAAGCTAGGTATTTGTATAGGAGATAAATCATACTTTTCTGGCCAATTGCTGCAAGTAGCGGAATTGCCTTTGATCTTAATGTCAAACTACCTCTACCTGAAAATTAAAAGAAAAATTAACTATATATACATTCTGAAACTCAATGCTGTTTACTTGGCATATAAAGTTTCACCTAAAACCAACAAGAAGAAGTTTTGCTGAGTATGGGATAGCATGCCACTTTGCTCTGCTCACATTCCTCATACAAAGTCTTAAGAAAAAAAATCTAATTAGAATAGATGTATTAACCCAAGGTATTGCTTTTCAAAGAGCCGGTTGACTTGCAAATATCCTTTACCTTGCTAAATGACAATACAGTTGCCTCCCATTTACCTGAAGCTCTACAGGTAAAAGAGAAGGAGTTTCATAAGTTTGAACTTTTAATCAGAGCCAATTTCAATAAATTGAGATTTTCTATTGTCTCTTGAAATGAAATTCACTTTTGAACAATCAATAGCTACTTCCAGGAGCAATTTACAGCGTTATTAGTGTTATTAGTCTAATAACAGCTATACCCATGTAATGGTGTCACAATTTGTTTTCATAAGACCCTGATTTGGATTTGTGGTCGAGGCTTCACATGTCAATAGTCTTTCATGGAAATTATTTTGCCTTCAATCTCCCTTTGAAAATGTCAACAATAGCCCTTGCTAACATCTCTGTTATTAGGAAGATTAAAACACAGATCTTCATTTTCTTTGTTTATACTCTGTGAATGTGAGGTATTTGTCATAGGAAGAAGGGGTTAAAGCCATTGTATTTTACTTGCATGTTATTAGCCGCCTTTTTGGGATATCAGCCGCTGACTTTGTGTAACAATATTGCGAACAAATAACTTCCATGAATCAAATTGGTTCTGTTATGCAATGAGTTGTTTCTCCAGTTTTTCCGGTATTTTCAACTGGTAAAAGCCTTAGCCTAACACATGAACAACTCTTACGCTTATTAAACAATGTAAGGTTGTCTCAAATACAGATCATTACAGTGTTTACGGCACATTTCTATAGATTTGCAGGAAAGAAATAAAAAACCTTTTTTCATTAAGTGTTTCTTATGATGGGAGATTTTCAGAAGATAAAATTATCAAATAAAAAACACATTTTTGTTAGCTGTGTCTTGTGATGGGAGATTTTCAGAAGATAAAATTATCAAGTCTTTTTAAAAGTATTGTTTGGAGCCTATTCAGGCCTTGCCCAGAAAGGTGCTCAATCGAGCATGCATGCCTAAAGCGCACCCAAAAAAAGCCTTGGAGAGCGATTATAGAGCCCCTCAAAATGTAAAAACAATATTATATACCATGGAGCAAAATAAATTTTTGACATTTGTTGAATAAACTTGATCATGCATAAACAATCTTCCCAACAGACCGCAATATTATGATTTGCGTAATATTACCCCTTGAGAAAAAATTCAGCAAATTCAACATTGGGTTTTCAATACCATTTTTAATCTAATAACCCTCTTATAACCACCAAGAACACAGGCTATCAAGTGTATTCTGCCACAGATTTGCTGGATTTTCAAGCAAGCATTAATATTCTGTTGAAGTATTATTTTCTGTTTTATTCTGTTGAAGTAACTTAAAATCGCCTGTGAAAATCAGAGATCACATTTCCACCCAAACTATCGCATTGCTTTTCAGTTTTCATTTGCTTTCGTGTGTAGTAGATGTTCTAGCGTGTCTTATAGAATGGATAGCATAAAAAAGGAAACAAAGTTAAACGTTGGACTTAAAGCCATGCTTTTTGATGAAGCAATATGTGAAACTGAACATAACAGTAGTGATACTGACAGTGACAAAAGCTCATCAAGTGATGGCAACTTACATATCTAGAAAAATCTGAACAGTTTTGAGACTTTGTTTTATTATATTTCTATATTTATACTAACATAGTGTTGGTTGCATGTTTTGCTATTTCATATTATGGTGCTTTTTGGTATCACCGTTGAATTTCTTATTCAACACTCTTCCAAACTTTCAATATGAAGCTCTCAATCTTCCAAAGCTCTTGAAGGATGCTCTCAAGGCCATCCAATGGTTAAAATTTGTTCTTTCTATGGTTTTTCAATGGCCCCAATGATAGAAATAATAATAGAAAGCCTCTCCTAATAACGTCTTCCATGCACCTACAATCAACAATGACACAACTGAGACACAATAACTGAGACAGAGAGTAGGCCGGTGAGTGCCAATTTTCCTGTCTGGACCAGCTCGACAGTTTTCACAATGTGGGTAAAAACAGGATTAACACTTACTAAAACACACGTACAGATATAATAAACTTTGACATAAGGCAAAATTGGAACAGAATCTATATGTTGCCTGGTATCCTCAAAACATACCTCCAAATAAAAGGCCCCTGCACGAATTTCTCAGCAACACACCCGCCATGTTGAAGCTGTCCCGTAAACTTACCAATGAACGCATGCGCAGTTTGCTCCTTATGCTCCGCAATGGGTTGCTACTGGAGAGGAGAAGAAATCTGCGGCTGGATTGTTCTAATTTGTTCTTAAACTATTAGGTTGTTGTAAGCAGTGCAATCGCTAGCTGTTACACTCTGTTCAGGCCTCATTTTTCAACAAATTGAGAGAGCCATCCTTTATTTGCCGACAAGTTTTAAAATTCACCGAAAAGGATCCCTGGATGGCAAAAATCCTCGTTTTTGAGATAATTTGTCACTTTATGGTTTTTGACAGTGTATGCAGACCATTTCATTGCATTTCATTCCATTTTATCATCAATCAGCCCTAAATGCAATACACAATTTACAATAGCGACGCGTATGAACAGTGGCATGGTGTTCCAAAGTTTTGCACCAAAGAACTGAATCGTTTGTAGACCATATAAGGTAGTATTTTTGGTAGACTTGAAGATTTCGCCCCTAGTAGCTTGGCGAGTCCCAGTTCTATGTACAGATGAAGTTAATTTGAAGTAATCATGGAAGCAAGAAGGAGAGAGCTTATTAGCAGATTTATAAACAACGGTTAAGGTGTTTAGGTGCAAGATATCCTCTAATTTTAAGGCTTTTAGCGATTAGAAGTTTGGTGTGCTGGGAGAAGAGAAGGGTTCAAATTTTATACTGCGTAAAACTTTCTTTTGTAGATTAAGGAGTGGATCATAGGCACCGACTTTTATTTTTCCCAGGGGGGGGGGCTCAAAATTTAAATTAAAAAAAAGTTAGAGAAATTCCCAGAAGTAGGAGACAGAAAGCTTAGACTGAATTTTTTACAAGGGATTTATTTGAGCCCCCCCCCTCCATGGCAATTCCCAGGGGGGGCTCAAGCCCCCGAGTCCCCACGTAGTCGGCGCCTATGGAGTGGATTCAGGGAAGGATTCAAAAGTCAATCACCACGCTGAATACCATAGTTGGAGAATAAGAGGAACAGTGAATTATAGTCTGTGACGTGTTAATGTCTGTGACAAGGTGGGCCACAAGAGGGAGAGCGGCAAAGATAATAGATGATTAACATAAAACTTGTTCCCTCGGAAGTACTACTCCAGGAACCTAAGGAGGATAAATCGGTATCAAAACTTAGCGAGCAATTAAAATTTTACAACCAGCCCATTTATAAAAGCAATGATTTTTGTAAAACCAAATATTGTGAATAGTGACAAGGCTATTTAATACCCATTTTTATGTATGGATTATTTCGTCAACATTTTCTCTATGTTTAGAATCTTTGATGGTAAAAAAATCCATCTGTTTGGGTGGCACATATCAATGTTAATATTTTATTATGTTACCCCACCCCACCCCATCCAGGAATAGTCGATTATGTTGGTAGAAAAATTCTACGATTTGCCCTTACCGCCAACACTGCTCCTCCTGCCCTAATCTTCCGCAGACGTCCCTGAATGTTGGTATCATCAGCAAATATGAAGAAGGATGAAAAATGGGATGAATTGGGTAGGTCATAGGTTCAAAATCTTTTGTAAATATTAAATTTTTTATTTGTCTTGTAACTAACTATAGCCTTTAGGTGAAGATGTCAAGCTACTATCACTCACTGCTTAGCTTTTAATCTTTCAGAAAATGAAATAATTGTATACAATATTACCTCATCATGTTAAAATGGCTTTGGAACAAGATGATTACACCAGTTTTCAAATAATAAATGTATTTTAAAAGGCTTTCCTTCCTACAAATAGAAACAAGTCGCTTGTAGATAAAATTATATCAATCATCTTAGAATTTTCAAAAAAACAATGATAAAAAATTTTCTAGCTTAATTCCATCAATGTTTTAATATGTTCTCTTTTGTTAAATAGCTCTAGTATTATGCATGGGCCTAAGTCAAATTACTTTGGAAAGATTTTTAAAGTTAAAACAGATAGTATATACTGTCTGTAATAGCTATCATCAACCTTACATCAGTATCGTATAGTGTAAGGTTAACAACTGATGTTTGGTTTGTTAATAAGTGGTCTACACCTACATTGAAACACCTTAGGCCATCTCCCTTAAAAACTTCAGGTCATTCAAGGCGCCCTTATTTGTTACGCTCATTTATTATAAAGAAATAAAATATGAAATTAGAGTTTTGGTCAATTCTGCCAGTTGTTCTTTAATGGTGGGATAGGCAGTGATTTATGGATTAAGGAGGTCTGTTAAACGAACCGTCTTGTTATTCCAATACCGATCTTTGAAAACCGATGACTGCACAAAGATGTCTTTTATAGCGGAAATAAAAAGTTGCTTGCGAAGTAGTATGACAGAACTAAAATACAATAACTTGATGATACTTTACTCTCATCGGCAAAGAAATAGATTTGAAAGGGTTGCAAAGGACTTTGTACAGCATAACGATAGTAGCAAACAATATTTTTGTAAATCCTAGGTGCGAAGGTTTTTTATTCAGGTCTTTTTCAATTTTTTCTTCTAGTTGATAATGAGAAAACTCGATTCAAGAAACTCGCTTTCTTTGCTTTACTTGTCTAAAAATGCGCTTTGATATTGTTCCAAATTAGCTTGAGTAGCAGACTTGTTTTCAACTTGTTACTCAACAACTATGTGTACACCTTTCTTGTAAAGATGTTGTTTTGATAGAATCACCAGCTAAAAGCATTATGATATGCAGGGCCGTCGCTAATCACTTTCACTTAGGGGGGTGCCAGTCACAAATTTGCCGACAAAATAGGGCGTGGCCTAAGGTATTTCAATTTTTGGGTGTGGTATTTGACGCAAATGATTTGTTTATGAAAGAGTATGCTCTCGTTAGTCAATGATCGCTCCAATTTTCCAGTAACTGTCGGGTAATTAGTTTGCATGAGTAGATCTTACTGATTGGACCGGCAAGAGGTTTCGAAGGCCTTGAAAGAAACCCGAAAGAAGAGGCCCCTGCGAGCAGAAATTTTTTGCCACCACGCCCTTTAGATTGTCTTAAAATGCATTTCAGAGTATTTCTTGCAGTCATTTCTTGCAATCGTTCAGAACTTTTAACTATTTTTAGGCATACTTCTTCTACGTTTCGTTGACTTCATTCTTAAAATGGCGTTCATTACTACTTGAGGCCCCATCAACCTCAAGGCCCTTAGGCACTTTGCCCCCTTGCTTCCCTCGGCAGCCCTGCTTACAGTGGCTTCCAGTACCTCCATGATCAACGTTCAGAGTTTTTCAATAAACTTTGTCCTACTTTGGGTAGAAATTAGGTCACCCTGGATATTGGACATTAGATTCTAGACTCCGGCTGCAGACAGGGAGTTATTTGAAATTTTTGGTGGACATTTGCCCCTCCGTGACACCCATAGCGCCATCTGTACCTATTTTGAATTGCTGAGGGTTTTGAGGTGATACTTTTTCGGTCTTATCCTCATCTTATCCAAAATTTTTGCTAAAGCTATCGCATTGAGAACTTGGAAAGTAAAACCCGACAAAACTCTACTTTTAGAAAATTTGCCGACAAGAATTTCCTAGAATTTCCGCACACCCCGCATCCCCCCCCCCCCCCCCCCGCTAGCGACGGTCCTGGTGATATGTTACTTAACCTTTATACTAGTATATACTAATTCAGTTGTTTTCATAATTATTCTTATATTGATAGCAACTGGCTCACAATCATATGTTTGGAAGATATATAGAAATCATATAAATTATAAATGCAATTTTTAGCAAGATTTTCTGTTGCTTGCTAACGCAATCTCCCTTTTACTTGTAGAGCTTGGGTGTGACAAACAGCTAAATAAAACACAACAAAACAAAATGACATTGATAGTTCATAAAAGTTTCATTGCTATACAGTGGCATCCTTTGTATTTGCTACTTATTAGTTGCACATAACTGACCAAAAATTTGATTAAGTTTGAGTCATCTTAGATTGTGTCGTACATCATTGTAAACCATGTATTTTTTCATCAACCCCTCTGTCTGTGATTATTACAGTTTGATACATAACACATTATCATCAGGTACCATCTTCTATCAGAAGGTTGGCTACCATGACCATCCAACTATCCCTATCCTCAGAATATCGTTTAGCTCTCCCCATGCTCTCACACCCGCTCCATTCCTTGACATCGTCTCCCCATCCCACGTTCTTCTTTGTCTTCCCCTGTCTCTTTTTCCGTCAATCATACCTTCCAGAGCGAGCCTTGACTTGCCAAGAACACAACATAACACAACAAGGCATTAAAGACAACACAGATATGATCATAAAGATTTCAAGAGCTGTATTTTTTAGAGTAGCGTTATTTTAAAAAATTTCAATCACAGTTAATCATTACAGTAGTATTAGGTGCTGCGTCTTGAAAATGAAAGGGAAGTATCATTTATGCTATGAGGAAAGAAAGTTTTGCTTTCAGTCAGAAACAATATGACTAGTAAATGGCACTGAAGGTCTCCTTTGACGAGGCTTCTCCGCTTCTGAGTATTGTCGAATGTCAAAATTAGCAGACTTCAATATGGACAGCAATGGGTGTATATTCTCATAAAAGGGTTGTGGGGGTCAGATGGCCAGATCAAATTTCAAATGAGGAGCTTTATAAAATAAGAAAAGTTTGAGCCTTGGAACATCACAATCAGAAGGAGGTGTTTAAAAAGGCTTTCTCATGTTTCTAAAGATGAGAGAAGAAAAAAATTGAAAAATTGTTTAAAATGATAACAAACCAACAACAAGTAAAACATTTGTTAACAACCGTAATAAAGATGCATTAAAGAGGAATTTATTTTCAGCAAAATTTTGAACGATTTCAGCAATGGGTTGTGGAAAATTACAACATTCATTCATCAGACTGGAATGGAGGAGTTGGATATGGATATGGTGCAGGGCTCACGCCACCGGGGGGGGGGAGGTTGGCATGGCCCCCACTTTTTGCGAAGCAAGTAGTTTTAAAGCTGCAGTAAAAGACTTCATTTCATTTAATATTGATGATTCAAACTTCTAATTACAATATACTGATAATACGATTTAAAATTAATTAGGTAAGCTTAGGACACTTGAAAAAATCTCAGATGAGCTATCGAGCCAAGTGCCCTTTACAGGGGTGGATTTAAGCAACAATGATTGGCGGGGGGGTGTTAGACACTAATTTTGGTGCCACACCCTTCAGGTCACTGGAAAATGATGGAAACGCTAATTTTTTAAATTTTGTTTTTAACTGTGGCGTGGCCAGGTTTGGAAAATTGATAGGGCAAAGAAGAAAATATTTTTGCTGATCACACCCCTAAGAATTTGGGAAAACACCCATTTGTAAATGAGTTCGACCAAACCATGGCATTTTTACTTTGCAATTTCCCTCTATCCAACGTCATAGGTGGCTGACCATATTCTACACCTGTCTATTTTCTTCACGATTCCACTAACGTTTATATCCTGAAATGTGTAAGGCGAGGAATCTCTACGTGTAAAAAGTGATTTTCCAAAGATTTAATCAAATATCTAAAATAATTAACAGTACTCAACTCAAAAGTTTTAAACCAAGTCCGTTTTCCTTGGAGCAAAGTCCACGGAAAGCATTTCAGAATCCAGTTCCTTTTAGGATTGGATTACTTTAGCATTTTAGTTTCTGTTTTATGAGGAATGTCTCAAGGACGTAAAGACTTTTCTATACAAATCCCAAAACGAGGGGAAAGTGTTGAACATTCTGTAGAGAGAGAGAAGAGGGTCTCCTGCGGGGGAAGCGAGCAGAAAATTTTTGCGACGACGCCCTTGAAATTAGCTTATAATACATTTGAGAATATCCCCCCCCCCCACGCTACGCTACTGATAAGAAGATAAATAATGATAAAATTAAGTAAAGTAAAATCTTGGCGTTACTTTGCTATTTGATACTATTGACTACCAACAAATGATTTTTACCGAATGAAATAAAATTTACCGAAGGACACAGAACTATTGGGGGGGGTGTCGCACCCCCTACGCCCCCCGCTAAATCCGCCCCTGGCCCTTTATACAATTTAACAACAATTTACAATATGAATGAAACAGATTATGTTAATAGTAACATAACAACAGCTAAAAAACAAAACTAGATAAATAAGAATACTAAAATAAGCAAAATGGAACTAAAGTAACAGACTTCAGTTTGATAAATCAGGATACTTGCTAGTTTATTATTCAAAATTAAAATTAAATCATTATCAAAATTAAGATTAAAATCAAACAAGTAAACGAAAAGACCAAAATACAACACGCGGGCCCGCCGGTGGACAGAGGTTCCATAAAAATTGAAACAAAGAATAGAACGAAAAGAATTGACGTATTATCGGGTGGACAACGTATGCAGATTCCAAACTAGTAAATTGCTCCTTCTTCATTTTTTATGAAGTTACTCATCCCCTCAATACGTTCTATTTTTATCGCATTCAGGCTACGATCTGCAGATAAAATTTGGTAAATAAACTTAATTCTACCGAGTCAAAAAGGCCGTATTTAAGCTGACCAAAAGATCTTATAATTTTTACGTGCACTGTCGATAAACTGAGCATGCCCTAACATATTCCTTTACTGGTAATTGAGGAACAATACGCAGTGTTAAACATTGGTTTGGCCACACGGCCATTGCCCTGCAGCCGCAATCAATTGTATTGAGGGTAGTACCAGATAACAGGTGAGTCACTGAATGGAGTATAAAGGAAAGCTTAAAACAATTGAACCAATTAACAATGAAACATTACATCATTAGAGGAAAACAAGAAGGAAATTGGGGCATTGCCAACCCTACTTATCCATATTTTATCATTGAAGTAAAATTATATCCACAGTCCCCTTATTATGGGGGCAATAAACTCTTATGAAAAGCGTGCGGGATTCCTATCAAAATGAAGCTATTTCTTGGGATTTTCATATAAAACATAAGGATTTCATCCAAAGGTACACGAGATTTCTATTCGCTCACCTTATACAAAGGACATTGCTATCAGGCTGATTGATATGAATCAAAAAAAGGAATCATTTTTCGCTCTCTAATCTGCCGTTTTATTTCAAGAAAACAATTCACGGTTATACTAAAACGTGTAAACAACGTCGTATGTCATGGAATTATGAAATCCTCAAAATTATTGTCCGAAAAAATTTCTTCGAACTCGGACAAAGGCTAGCGGCTAATGGACGTACAGGATTAAACAACACAATAAAGTAACCTGTTGGCCGTTAGCACGTGACCAAATGAAAGGACATACGTTCATTCACTTGCTTGGTCTTCAATGCCTGCTTGCTTGGTTCACCTCGAAAATGTTGGATGAGTCGGCCGAGGCCTCTGAAACTCATGAAGAGGATTGTTTCATGTCTACCCTATAGAGATGTGCAGAGGTAAGACTCCAGACATTGAGATACACAATCAAATGGTCTTTATGCGAAGCCCTTCTATATTCAAATTACAAACCAAATCGCCGCTACTGTGGGCCTACTTTAGGCCAGTGAGAATCGTTCCTTGTCCATTGTTAGCTAATATCATATTCGAGCAAAGTCTCATCCAGTTACTAAATTGACAAGCAGTATTTTGTAATCATATTTAAACACAGCAATGCTATGTTATGTGTTTAGTGACTTTCTAAGCTGATTTTCATTTTTCGTGACTTTGTTTTTCTCTGGAAGTGCTCAGATAGTTTACACACAACCAAAGAAGTCGCAGTTTGCAATTAATAGAACAGAAAATCCAACCTGAAGTTAATAGCCCTCAGGAGCTAAGTCTGAAAATCTTATTCAAGCATTCAGCAATGACATTGATAGGTTATAAGTAAATCGTTTTGCAAGGACTGTTTTGGCTTTGGACGCTAAACGAATGATGAAATATCCCGTCTCAGAATTGACTGCTAGGTACTTTAGACTTCAGTTTATCATTAGGAATGAGTCGTTCTGGTTATCTTTTGGAATTGATTGAAAAAGCAAGATTTGATCCATATAACTTATTTGCATTGGTTTAGAATCATAAATAGTTAATTGTTGTCAGCAAGTATCTGTTGGAAACAGAAGCTTGCCAATTAGAAGAATTTTTTCTGGCCGACCCTAACATATACCTGTCAGTTTTTGTTTATGACCACCGCTGCGTCAAAACATGTTTACCGATAATAAAATAAACTCACTACTTTACTCCTTCATTCAATTCCTTTATTGTTTTATTCAAAAGGCACAAGGGTTGGAAAACCAATCTTAGTTTCAACAGTTTTTTATCTGCATTCAAATCTGTTTAAGCCAATCTTTCTTAATAATAATATTAGCTAGTGGTTTTATACACAGGGTTTTTCACTTCCAAATTGATGTATCACTTATATCCCAGTAGCAGTTATTCAACCCATTTTCTTATAATTGTTAAATTAAATGTTTTTTAAACCCCTTTGAGCTTTTGCATGCAACATATAAATATTTGATTACAAAACCTTGCTTTACATCCATGGTTGAATTTATGAATGCATTGACAACTACAGGCCTCTACCAGTATAAGCCCTTTTCTCACTTGAGGTTTTGTCATCTCTTCAGAAGGCGAATTCAACATTAACTGGGCTTGGTCTAGACCTAATGTTTTTGTCCAGGTACCCGAATAGCGATCACCATCTTTCCACCAAAGAACTTCAATTTAAAAAGGAAGGGAGAAATTTTTTAAATTATTCTCATGCTTCAAAATTTTGCATGAGAATTATTCTTATCTAACCCTTGTTTCTAAGTGTGGATAACTTCCAGAATTGAAGAGAACATGCTGAAATGCCTGTAAGGAAAAATTGACCTCAACCCATGCTTTTTGACTAGTTGAAGAATTCAGTTTTC
The DNA here is from genome assembly GCF_013076305.1 of Rhopilema esculentum. The sequence continues at coordinate 1,844,238 of NW_027019322.1, forward strand.
TGATGGAATGAGATGTAAAAGCTTTTTCTGAATGTTAATAACTCCCTTTCTTCTTTGGAATACAAACAAAACTGCGAACACAGCTCCACTTCTTTTACAAATGGGCTTTAGTAAGTTTAGACTGAGGCCTGGCTCAAGTGCAACCCACATTAACATAGCCTAGATGCTTGGTTTAGGGCAGCCCACACTAGAATCTAGAACAAAGTGGCCTGAGCTGAGCCCGGGCTAGGTCAGGCACTGGTAACAATTAGCTAGTCTGAACAAAGTATCACACAAAAATCTACTGACTTACATTTGTGGACATGGTACATTATTAATTTCATTTTCTTGGTCATGCTTATATGATTTGGAAAGCTATTCAGAGCTTATACCTATATAGAAAGTTTTATTTCGACATAACAATAAGCAAGTATTCCCATACATGTTTATTATTTTTAGCTTCAGTTTCTTTTTGCATAAGCATATGTTTTTGGTAATTTATCAATAAATCTATTCCAAATGAACAAATCAAATGAATAACATGGTGGCTTTCTGATCAAATTATTTTTCTAAGATTGGAAAATGGACAATGATTAGCAACAGATTTCTGTTGAATTAAAAGCAATGTCCAAATACATATTTGAAATATAATTTTTTCAATTAACAAAATTAGAATTAGAGTTATCTTGAAGGAATGTATGTGTAAACAGGAACTTATGAAATTTGACATTTAAATGACATTTTGATACTTCAGGTGACGGATGTGTATCCCAAAGAGAGGTCCCTCTTGCCACTTGGACACAATACATTAACATTTCTAAAGCACACCATCAACACAATCACATATACTAGTTTACAGCATCTATACTTATGCATCAGGTATGTTTATAAAAGTCTTCATTAAGTGTATCTTTATGTTAACTAGTTCCAGCAAGAGTATAGTACAATTTATTGCTTTTTACATTAGGAGAAGATGAATATTCACAGAGTTAGGTTTCCTTTGTTTCAGCCCTCTAAAACAATTCAGGCTTTTTGGGTTCCCTCTTGTAAAGAGTTCTTTCTGGTAACTAGTTCCAGCAAGAGTATAGTACAATTTATTGCTTTTTACATTAGGAGAAGATGAATGTTGCACAGAGTTAGGTTATCCTTTGTTTCAGCCCTCTAAAACAATTCAGGCTTTTCGGGTTCCCCCTTGTAAAAGAGTAACTACCCACCCCTACCCTGTCTGTATGCTTGATGAAAAACAAACCTTTGTGTTTCATTTTTTCTGAACATAATGATTATTTTCTTTAGTATGTATTTCTCATCGCATCTTAATTTTTCATTTATAGCAATTTAAATTTTCATTTAGATGGTTTTATGTTGGAATGGGATGCTTAGTTCTCTTGATATCATGTTATTAGCTTCTTCAAATAAAATTTTTTATGGAAGCAAAAATAACTTAACTTTGTAAATAATCAGTAAAGCTATTCAAAGTTTTTTTCATATCACCAAAGTTATGGTATGATGTTATTATGGGAACAAATTTTACTTCCAATAAGGCCATCCTCAAGTTTCCAAAGGTTATGCATGGCCTCATATCTAGCACAGATTTTCATGTTTTTGATGGAAATACCCTTCCACACAACTAATTTTTGTCTTCATTACTGCATGTTTGTATAATTGCTCTAACTTGTTGATAGATGCATATATACATGTAAGAGGCTGGGGCAAAGAGGCTCTAGCATCATGGAGTTAAATACATTGTCAAAATTGTAAGCAGGTCAGGTGAAAGGGGCCACCAACGACCCCCCCCCCCAATCACTTCAACATCTTTGCTAAATGGTTTACAGAACACCTGGTCCAAAAGGCCCTTTATAATTTGCTAGACAGCTAGTGTGGATATTTCTCAGTTATGAACTGGCATAACATGTGAACTTGCAATGCTTTTAGCTTGTAACATGAACTCACAGATGGTGATGATAGAGATTTGTATCATATGCAAGGAAGAAAAACACAGAAATTGTGAGATTTCTGCAAATTAGAAGTCAAAATTGGCTGTTCATAATTATGAATCATTTATAACGTATATTTTGCTGAAAGCTCCTGTTTGCGTAATTGAAATCCAGCTGTCTCTCAGAACCTAAATTCTACCTCAGATCATGCCATTGTGTCATTCATTCTTCCTTGTGAGACAACAGTAGATGTGTCATCAAGCGAATTCAATGAATTGAAGATTGAAGTCAGTGGGTTTTTGTTAATGTTAAGTGAAGGTAATGATGTCATCCTCTATTGCGCTACATCATTGTTTCTTGGCAGTCGTACTTGTTTCTTTGGAATAGTTGTTTGTGGCGAATCTACTTGTCGATTATGTGAAGCTTACACAATATGTTGCAACTTGATGATTACATGTATTGTACGACTTCGACGCTTTTGGTGTAAGGAACAAGACGGTTCAAAGTTGCTAGTCCGAGTTTCACACTTGATGCGATCATCAGGCAACTGTCCCCATCGATCATCCGGCAACTGATACCACTTTGGTTAAATTTGTTTGCATAAAAACGGTATTAAAACGGATATCATTGCTCTACAGTTAGTTGGTCTACTACAAATGCTCAATTACTTTTGTGATCAACAGCCAAACAGTTCATAACCACAAAATTTTCGGGATTGGATACAAACGAGAAGTTTTCCAGTTGTCACTGTGATATTACTGCTTTCCCTAAATGAATCAGAATAGCCGCTTTCACGATAACACACCTTGGTGTCAAGTCACGCCGTATTGCTGATGCAAGTATTTCCAATACTGACTCGGTTTTCGATACATGCATAAAGGACGATACATGCATAAAGAGAATAGATCCCGCGAACCAATAATAACCGTTGCATATTAATTCCCGCCTGTTGTTGAAGACTCAGCACGGGGTGTCAGTGGTCAAGCCCCTAAAAAGCAAAGATAAACCCAAAGAAACCCCCCTCCTCACCCCGAATTATTTCGCTGAAAGGACCTGAGCCATACTCTAGGTGTGCTTATCTTGAAAAATCACCACTTGTGTGCGTGACTTAACATCGTGTTTACGGAAATAAGCTTCGTACGCATTTTATTCCTTGTACACGTGGTTTCAAACCTGTTAGATATACAGATTGATTCATAAATATTGCTTGTATTTTCCAGCTTTGTTGATGTTTTGCTTTCAAGTGAGCATCGCGTGCAGCCTTTATTCTCGATCCAGGGCGTGATCCAATTAAATACAGCATAAAGAATACAAACATGCTATAAAACCTCCCTGCAGTCTGTTTATGAAAAATAAACATCTTGAAGTGCGTGTGATTGCTTTGCTAGAAACGAGCGCATGCCACTTTCCTGCTCCTTGGGAATCGTTGACCGCCGTCTTTTGCAACCGATACATTAAAACTAAGAGACCAGGCCCTGAAGACCTTTAGCACCATCGTTACGGTGTTTACAGACCACATTCTATAAGTAAAGATTTCGACCGTTAGTCCTAGTCCTGTGTAACTTGCTATGTGTAGCTTGTGTTTGCTACCAAGTCAAACGTTTAGCAAGTACTCTCGCTCACTCTTGATGGTAAGGCAGTTTCTTGCCTCTCTTTTCCTATAATTTTACTTTGGTAAGCTTGCATTTTTCAAAGAATTTGAGAATTGTACTTAAAGGAGATTCCAATCTTTCGCTCTTTCACCCCGCTGGTTCCAGTGACAATCTACAGCTTTTTTGTAGTAAACCAACTTGCAAATATGCATGAAAGGGCATGCTTTTATGAGCGGCTACATGAAACAGCCTGTTTGTTCGTTGAATGAAGAAAAAACTTGGACTAGCATTTGATTTATTTGGTAAACCCGTCATTGTTTTGTTGTTCAGCAAGTTAGGTTACCAAGGTTCTATGTGATCTATTAGTTTCGTTCTCATTGTTCTCTTTCTAGGGGTCAATGAGTCCCCTCTTTTCCAAAATATGTTTTGGCTATGGGATTTGCCAATGATGCTAGCAGTAAATTTCGTATGTTTGCTTTGCGAAACCTCAGTTTGGTTTCCATGGTTGGCTTGATTATAATTTCAATCTGCATTTTTTGAGGAATGCAGCTTTGCTTTGCAAAGTTTGTATTACATTGCGTGTATATCAGGTCGATTGATGTTAGCTTAGTAGATTTCTCTGGTTTACCCAACAAAGCTGCGAGCAAACAGTCTTTGTATGACCGATGAGCTCATGATTGTTTCCCCTAACCATTAACATATGTCAGACAAAAATTTATTATCACCTGCTATATTCCAGTTTTGAACGAGCGAAATTGCTTGTTATCTAACTTTGTTTACCTTTTTTGCTGATTGCATGCAAAGTCTCACTGTTCAGTTATTGTCACCTGTTATTACACTCGTACACATTTATGATAAAACCCGTCTTAGTGCAGAAGATAGAAAATAACGTGTAGATGGAGAAAACCACGAATTATTGCGTACATTCACAGTGAAAATCCGTGTTTAAAATGCAGTTCTGTGAGGCTAATCATATTATTATGAAGAGAGGTATTTTATTACGAGCTCTTGCCCCGCAAAACGTGGATGCCCATCTGCACTATGCTGGTTTGCTATTGCTGTTTTGTAAAAAGGAGGCAGTTGATGTTTTCGCTTGATTAGGACGTGGCTTGAGAGTTCGGCTACTGAGGCTACTCTTGTCTTTTTAAAACTTTCAATGACGTTACTTCCAGGAATTCCCGTGTAGTTGCTCTTCTTGGTAAACATAAGTAACGTCTACAGTTGCCTCGACAGTTTCCAAGCAGGAAGCAAAGAATCTGTTAATATCAAATACGTGAATGAGTTTCAACCATAAAAGAGTCGCTATCAGTCGTGTGCACCTTCTCTAAACGATCGATGCTATATTTTTGTTCGGATTGCAAAATTGGACTAATTCGACTGTTTGAAGATACCGCTGACATCATTTATTTGTACGCAATGCATCTCACCAGCTGTTATTTGGTAATGCCGTCGAAGTTTCTTGTAAATGGATGCATACTTCAAACTCAAGTTCTTTTTTGCTTATCAAACATTTCTTGGGCTCGCAGTGGTCACTATGGCTGTTTGGGTTTCACCTCTGCTCAATCGTGAACTTTCATCTATAGATAAAAAGTTGTAAAAACGAACTATAACACAATTCCATCTTGTTACTAAATATTCTCACATTTCATCCTGACAGTTACTACCGCAGCATTAAGCTTCAACGTTTATCTTTGCAAAGTTTGGGTACAATGTTGAGCAATTCTGTAATCTGTAGCGTGAATTCTGAGGAGGGGAAATTATTTTGGCTCTAGTGTGAGGCAGATATAATATATTTATACAAGAATGGCGAATTATGGATCCTTTGTAACATGGCATCGTAGCTGATGCTATTTTTTGCATGCAGTTTTGTTTAGCTGAAATGATCTTTGTATTTTGTAGCAACCAAAGTTGTCAAATATGAAGCGTGCTACCAAAAGGAAGCTTGACACTGATTCGGTGCCTTTGGGTGAAAATGGGACGGAAGACTGCAAAAGGCCATGTAATGGAGTTGCAGGAGAAATTCTCTTAGAATCATTAACATCAACACAAGTCCTTGGAAGATATCGCAAAGTTTTTAAACCCGGTACTGTAAAATTTTATAAGTCAAACGGCGAAGTCGGTGTAAATTTTGATGATGATGCCGAGCAAACTTACGTGTTTAATATAGACAGTGGAAATGGCCTAGATGTTGTTCCTGATACGACACCGTCGCCGTTGGCCGTCAGAGTTGGTAATCAGGTTTGTGCGAGGCTCAACAAAGAAGAGGACGCGTTTACTCTTGTAAATGTCATGGAGATAAAGGATAGGCCTTTGCAGTACCTAGTAAAGGTTTTTGATAACGATGCTGAATCAAAAGGGATTTCGAAATGGGTCAGTCGCACCGATATACGTTTGTTGCAACCTTTGATGGCAAAAGGCAGCAGTGATCAATTGAACGTCTCTGCTAGGCCTAAATCGCGGGAAGAAACGGACAGTGCCATGTCGGACACCGATTTTAGCGCGGACGACCACGAGCTTGAGGAAGTATTTACTTCGCAAAGGCCCTGCTCAAGTCGCAGCTCCACCCCACATAGCCGTGGCTCTGCTCGATCAAGCCGGACACCAACGCCTCATAAAGGACAGGTTATTGTAACACCAAATGGATTTAGAAAGAAGTATAATGGCAAGCAATGGAGAAAGCTATGTATGGTTGAGGGGTGTGAGAAAGAATCTCAGAAAAAGGGTTACTGCTCCAGACACCTTACAAGCCTTCGCGAGTCGGGATCTCGGAGTAAACTTCAGGACAGCATGGAGTTAAGCAAAGAAGAAGACCAGAAAAGCACAAGCAAAGAGGGCGAGCGTGGGTCGAGTGCATTTGATTATAGCGAGCACGATGCGTCTGTTATTGAAGCTGCTTCTTCTTTGATGAGCCTTAGTCGATGTGCCACACCCTACTCTTGCCCTAGTACTCCTGGTCTGCCATCCCCAAGACTTGGACCACCAGCCTCGCCGTTTCATATCAGCCCGACTCATGCGATGCCCAGAGTCCCTGTAACCTCACTCTCCAGTAGCACGCCTAAAGGAAGCAAACTGTCTGATTTATCACCTAACGGAAGGCGGCTGGCTCAAAACAGCCCTGACTCAGGTATTTCTGTCTTTGAGACACCGACCAGTACAACAACAACTGTTGCTCAAAGGCAGACCAACGAGAAAAAGCAGTCTTTTTCACCTATTCACCCTGTCGAAAATAGAAAAGCATCTGGCGTTTCTCCAGTGGTGTCCCAAACCACCAAGCCAGCGTTTTCACCGCCTCCAGTTAGCCCTAATTTGGTTCGCATGAACAAAGGCAACGTACCCGTCGGCTCTGCAACTAGTGTGTTTGTTAGGCCATCAAACTTGCCACGTGGTTCAGAAATTGGGAGGGAGGAAGAACATGGCGAGCGCCAGTTTGCCCCTGAAACAACTGATTCAGAGGAAAAAGACGTAAGTGTTGACAGTGCGGATGGAACAGGAGGTACTGGAGAGGCTGATCCATCTAAGACTCCTTCAAATAGGCCAGCGAGTCTGATTCCTTTGGGTGAACAAGATCTTGCCAAACAGAATAAAAAGGTATTTGAGTTTATTTCGAAATAGAAATTAATGCACGATTTTATACTTAAGACGGTAGTAGCTCAGTTCAGTTTTCGTGTTTTTAATTCCACAACATACAATTTATCGCGATGATTAAACAAACAAAGTAGCTAAACTACAAGAAAATAAGACAATTTTACAAGAATTATACATCGGTAAGTGGGATTATTACAATATACATTCGATAACAAGGAAACAAAGATAACAAGGTAAATTATATGGAGAGAATTTCTTAAGGAGGAGCTCTCTCAAACTAATCGAGGAGAAAGCCCCCTCAAGGAGAGAGCAATCAGGTGATTTTAAATCCAAACTCCCGTTGAACAAGCATAGTGGTCAAATGAGTTTAAGAAAACTTATAGGTGTTTTTAGAAACAGAGAAATTTGCCTCGCCTTAAGATATCCTCTGCAGAAAGCTGCCGCCCACCAAACGCTTCAAATTATTTATAGAATTGGTTAAAGGAACTTTTAGTGAAATTTGTGGAAGTGGAATCTGTGAGATATGCAACCCAGTCCCTTTCAAACACTCAAACCCAAGAGTGCCTGCTAAGGAAGCTTGTTTAAACTTAAACCTGCATTGTATTTACGGTCAGTTAAAACTGTCATGTTTTTGTAGGGAAAAGATCACATACGACGACCGATGAATGCATTCATGATCTTCTCCAAAGCGCATCGCCACCTTGTCCACCAGAAAAACCCTAATCAAGACAACAGGACAGTGAGCAAGATACTTGGCGAATGGTGGTATGCGTTAAAACCGGACCAGAGAAAGGAATATTACAACCTGGCCAATCAGGTAAGACAAGTTCTTTTGGCCTAGTTTTCGTACGCGTCTTCAAATGGCTTGCATCTTCATGTTGTTTTTATGTAAATTTTGATGCCATATTTAGATTGCTTATAGGAGATAAGTCGAAAAGGCGGTGATTGTAACTTGTATAAGTTGACAAATTAAAGCTCAACACATTTGGATACAGGGCCGGCGAAACGTATTTGAAAGTGGAGGGGCCAAAATATCAAAGTTTTGAAAGTGCTTACGAAAGACCGCCATCGTGGTTGGCGGCAAGAAAAATTTTTGAATTATGGTGCCTTAGGGATGGCCAGAAACTGTAACTGAAATGAATTTTGACTGAAGGTGTCGCATAGTCGCGTTTATTGTGATGTTGACTTGAAATAGGGAAGTTTTTCAAAGTTTTAGAATAACCACTATCATAAAGCTCGTAATGAAACCTTTTTTAGATTTTAAAAGTATCCGGAATAAGATGGGGGAGAGAAATAAATGAAACACGGAATAATAAAAACATTAACTTTGAAATATCAACAGAAGAACTATCAACTAAAAATGAAAAGTTAAGAAATTTTGTACAGTTAAGATATAACTTTGTAACATCTTATCTTAACTTTTTCGAAAATTAAGTGCTTTAACAAACGTTTGCAAAAACCTTCAAACTGGGCTTGTCAAAATGAGTTTAAATAGAATTTATAATTGCGTCGATATTTTCTCTTTCTTAGTAGGAATGGATTATCCAAACGATGAAACTCTGAAGTTTTCTTATGATACTTTTTAAGAACAAATCTGCCCTTACCTTATTTCTCATATCCTCAAAACAGTTCTTTCCAGCTGTTTCTTTTCCGTCAACAGCTGATTTCTCTCTTTTTGTAATGTTTCTGTGGAAGTTTTCGTTTACAAATAGACCTTGTCTGCCAAGTTGGCAATGGAAAAAACCCCTACTCCCTGTTTTCCCTGGCTTTAGATCCTTGTGGAATTTTGCAGAATTTCTTTTACAGAAAAAGAACTGCAGGCCTTGCAATCTCATATGGCCAGGTTTTTCATTTTTTTATTTGAGATGCAAACGTTGCCTGTGTCGTGATAAACATACGCCTACTGCCGAAACAGACACTGAAATTTTGAGTTGTCTGGTGCTTTTGATCTCGGTTGTTCAACGCCTGTTCTACTAATAAAAATTTAAACTTTACAGGTCAAAGAAGCTCATTATAAAGCACATCCAGACTGGAGATGGAGCAGTAAAGAAAAGAAGAGACCAAGATCAACTTCTGACGCAAAAACCCCCATAAAAGATCATTCCAGTGGTAATACAAAACAGTGATTCTTGCGTCGCCTAATGATCTTCATCATATCATGTTGAAGTCAACGTTAGAATGCCTCGGGCACGTGGCTATGTTTATTGATCCCTGAGTCTTAGTCATGTTCACGACCAGTCGCCTTTTTCTATTTTTTTCATATCATAGTTAGGAAAATTTTTAAGGTTTCACGAATATCCCTTTCACAGTTTCATAAAGAAAATTTATGGGTTTTATTATTCTATTAAAGCTCTGCGTGGTTTCAGTCGAAATTTCTTATCGTTGGCGATCAGTGAATCTTTGATCGACAAATTCAGTCTTCATGAAAAATGTGCTCTGACCCTAATTGCATCAGACACTGTAAATGTAACAGGCTTTTTAATCAACTCATATCCTATGCTGATTTTATCAATGCCTTGGTTTAAAGAACCTGCAGTTTTTCATCTTCAATATTCTGTTATCAGATACTGCCAGAATTGCAGATGATATCATGAACCGAACTGACACGGTGAGTGGCCTCCAATCAAACTTATTATGCATTTGGTCTGTTCACAGTATAATGAAATTATGAGTTTCGCTTATTAAGTACACATGATTGAATTATCGTGGTTGTTGTTACGTCACTAGGTTGGGCTCATCTGGCTTATTTCGCATTGGTTTGACGTACAAACTGATAGTTTTAGTGGCTTTTATCGAAACAGCCACCATAGAACTGAGCTTGTTAATTATTCATTAATTTTGGAAATTAGTGAACAGTTGGCTTCATCGATCAGTATTTGCCAATATAGATGCATTTTGACAATATTTGCTAAACATATGGGTCTTGCATTGTTGTCCTTCGCAAGGTCAGCCGTATGCTTCACCCATTGCTCTGGCATGGTCCTAAAGTCTCTGTATTGAGGATTTCCCAAGGTAAAAGTAATAAAACCTAGAAATCACAGCTAAAAATTCCCAAATTGCACTTGAAGATCCACTCATCTTAAATACTCTTTATAAAATATTTTCTTTTCTTTTCGCTCAGGCCACACGAAAAGATTTGAAAGGCCAACAAAAATTGGACGAGGTTCAGTTAGAATGCGAAGAACACGTGACTGAAGATTCTGATACATCAGATAACGAGGCCTTCAGTCGGAATTCAAACTCCTCGTGTGTCAAGTCTACGACATCGACCAGCGTGGTCTCTGATGCTGTTACGTCACCACCCTACTCACCTGTTAAAATAGTTGGAAAGAGTGGATACCTGGAGCCAGCACAACATGGACACATCCAAAAGCCAAAAACAATGACGAAAACGATGAAGATTGCATTCAACGATGACTTTCGGGTCAATGGAAAGTCTCATAGGGATGGCCGATGGAATTCTGGGAAGGTAATTCTTCTTTCCAGATTCGTGAATGTGTGATGTGGATTTTATCATATTGATCAACTGTAAAACAGATTCAAACTTGCTGTATATTGATGGTGCTTTTGTTACAAATGTATCTTACGATAAAAATCTAAATATTTTGAAAATAGAAGTTCTAAAATATTATACCAACTAGTCTGCAATAGAGGTGGGACATATTTCGCGAAAAGCCTTCGATATTTTATTTACTTGAAAACTTGAATTCAGGTCTGCTATTAGCAAAATTTGCCATAACTGTCGAAATGGGAATCATTTTATTCAGGTGATTATGTGTAATTTCTAGCCTACAAAAAGTAGAAAGTTCACCGTTATAACAGTGTTATTTTCCACTCCTAGCCCCTTGAATCAATAACTGATGGACCTGGCTTCGTTGAAAGGCACCTCGATGTAAACAAACACAAGTCCAACCACTCGATAACCGAGTTGCTAAAGAAAGACACTCATTCGGTTAATGAGAAACACCCTGGTGGGTACAATGTCACGAATATATACATGGTTGGTGTCGGCCAATCACAAGCGTTTTTGGAAATGGAGTCGAGGAGGCGCAACTACAATGATCATCGTGAGTTTTTCGGAGAGGAGATGCTGCCTCGCAGTAACTCATTTGAAGGAATGTCTCGAAGTAACTCATTTGAAGGTATGCCCCGTACTAGTTCATTTGATGCAATGCCAAGAAACAGTTCATACGAAGGTATGCCTGCCAGCATTATGGATTACCAGTACCATGGTGCACATCAATATCATGAACCAATAAGGCCACAAGACTACACACGGCGTGCTATCACCCCCAATCTGTCGACTGGATTGACGTACCCAAATATGTTAGTGTCAGCCAACAGCCACGTGGAAAGTCGGCAGCGGAGTAAATATGTTTGCAGATCAGCTGGCAACACCCCCTTGTCTAGTCCCGGTCCTTTTTCAGAGAAGGCGTACGCATTTCCTCCAGAGAAGTTGAATTTCAGGAGTGACCTTGAGAACGGGTCCCGTTCCAGCTCATCAGAGTTTGTCAAGGACCAGAAAATCATGATGGATGATGGAGACACATACAACGGAGCCAATTCGACATCCACAAGTCCTTCTAAATCTTTTCTTAAAAAGCAAATGGATGATGGTATGGAAAGGTAAGATGCTTTTGCTTATTTAATTACCATTTTGCAGCAATTTAAATGGCATTCATTTTATCGTCATTGTAATATTTGTCGCCGTAGGTCAAGACCAATCATTGTCCATTGACCATTGTCAGCATCAATCGTCCAGAATCATAAATTATCATCATCAATAATTATCATTAATTATCATAACCATAAATCATCATAATTAAGAGTAATCATCAATCATGGTCATAAATCATCATAGTCGTCGTAATCACCATTTATCGTTATTCAGCCTCTTCACCATCAACCCAACGATTTTATTTCAAATTCATAAACAGTTTTTTGTTTTACTTGTTCACGTAGGACGGCAGTAATGACGAATGCTTATAAAGTAAGAACAGTCGCCAAATATTCTCAGGAACGCATCAGTTAATTCACTTGTACAAATTTAATAGCTTATTTAATTTTGTAGAATTGTGAAAACACTTTAAATTGACACCCTTTCTTTTAAAGGGTCCTTGCTGAAGTGAAATTCAAAGAGCATTTCGAAAAGTTGCCGAAATTTCGTCCGGAAGACATCGCCCGCTCAAACGGATTCGATGAAAAATGTCAAGAGAGACACAAAGAAATATCAATCCATTTCAAATGCAAAGATTCCCAGTACAGCAGAGATCCGTATCTCAGCCCAACACAGCAAGGGCTGATTCTTAACAATGTTACACAGCCTAACAACAATTCTTGCCCAGTATCACCAGTCACTTCCAATCGTAAGCTTCTTGATGAGAAAAGGAACCTCGTTTTGCAGTTATTCCAAAAGCATGGCTATTACCCAACGGAGGCTGTAACGCAAGACTTTCAGTTGGAACACGAGGATATTTTCCCCACTAAGTTCAGCTTGCAAATGAAGATAAGGGAAGTTAGACAGAAATTGAAATTGGGGAGGTAAGTGGATGGATTCCTCAAGTTTTTATTCTATAGGTTTCAATGTTATTTTGACTTAATTTATATGCTCTCATCAGCACTAGTGATTTGTTTGTGTTATTTGAAGCAAAATTGACAGTTTGTGGAGTGGCCTGTTCTGAATAATCTATATTAGTTACTGTCGATGCTTGGATCGTCGTATTTCTTTAACTGATTCAGATAGTCAACAAACTGTATTTGAAATCGGAATATCTCCTTGTGCTTTTAGAGAAAATTTGCGATAGATTCGTTTACCTTCGGTGCATATTGGCACTTGATTAGTCCTACATAGGTATTGAACTGTGTTATCCCAGATAAGTTATGAAAGGCGGGCGTACTGCTAGTGCTAGGCCTGTTAGACGTACTGCTAGTGCTAGGTTTGCAGTTGACACCGAACGCAGCACTGCCGGTCGCATTTTCCTATTTTGTTTGATATTGAAATCAAGACCTTTGAATTTGGTTTGAATTTTTACAACAAGCTAACTGCCACGAAGCGATTATCGTACTGAAATGACTGCTAAGAGTTGTTTCAAAGGATAATTGATGTTGTCTTGTGTTATCTAGGGTTTCTGGATATTTCTCTACTCAGGCAGGTTGTTTCTCTTTCTCTACTATCACTGCCCTTTCAACGTAACTTCTATAAGCAATCTCAGCGATCGTTGCCAGTGATTTCAGCACGTTTTTAATGGCTCAAAATCATTCTTTTATAGTCCGGTGAAGACTGACTCATCTTTGAAAGACCTTCCAAATATATAACGGTCTCATATCATGAACTGATTTATCAACGTTGCTGCTGGATTAACATGTCTTTCACGCAAACAATGGTACATGAATAGATAACCTACTTGTTACAAAGGTTTCACAAGTAGGTAACGTATTCTTACAATGGTTAATATAGTAAGTAACCTATTTTTACAATGGTTTCATTAATGGGTAACCGACTTTTTCAATGGTTTAATTGATAAGTGATCTTCTTCTTACAATGGTTGCATCGTTGTTTTCAGGTTTGATTTGTAATTTTGCTTTATTTTTCATGAAGCTGACTTCGTTTTGATTCATTTTTAAATCGGACATATTTTACGCATTTTAAGTGCATGTAAACGGTCGATGATTGCATTTTAATGCTAAATGGCAATTGCTCAAAAATTTTACGGTGACAATCTGCTATTATATACAAGGCAATGTTAAAAAAGAATTTAGAAAAAGCGAACGTTCTTCACAATCTCGTGAGTTGATCGCTAGAGAAGGACCAAAGTACTTGCTTTTGAGTTATTGCCTTCTAATTTCATCTCAGTAGAACTACTGCCCAGTATCCATTTTATCGTTTGCATGCACTTCGTACTAATTTCACTGTATTCAAGTCAAACCTAAAGAATGTATGACATATCTAAGTTAGAGTTAATTTATTGGCAAGTAGTGTGCATATGTATTTTAGAACTTATCATTTAAATCACTCTTATGTTCGACGCTGATTTTTACATTGTTGTAAATTCATTACCTAAGGTTGTCTTAGGGTCTTTAAGGGGTTATCTAGGGGAATGTTTGGAGCCTGTGTTCTGTGTTAACAATTAGACTGGCAAACCAGCGGGATATTGTGTCTCTTTGGAACGTGATCTTTGACCTACAATTCATGTTTTTCATGAATAATCCGTGACCTTTTAATTTTGATCCATGGTCTATGAGCTTTGAACTTTGCAGTTTTACTTCAGGGACAAATAAAATAAACATAATCGATTTGATCGCTATCAGAAGAGCTTAATTAGAAATATGACACGTTTGTCTTAGCGAAGGCCTAACAAGACCAGTCTGATTGCAAACTGAGAACACAAAGAAGTCCCCATGATTTATAAATAAATTCATAATAAAACTGGATATACTTTATTCTTAAAAAATGCAGTCAGGAAATATGTTTCTGTCTGGTGTTTCTATAGAAATGTGCATAAATAATCAAGTTGATCTATGGGTCATGTGGGACTTCTTTTAATCTAGAGGGGTGTGTTTTTCATCGCCTTTTTGACTATTTTACACAATAGTTTTGTTTGATGACGTCGTAATTTTATCCAGTTAGTTGAGAATTTAATGATTTTTGTTTAGCTGACTATTGATGTAGCTCGTTTGTCCAACAAGCTATAGTACGCTTGATCATTTAAGACTGATAGCACTTGATTACTGGCTTGCATCAGTGCCAGTTGGGCACCGAAAAGCCGTAAATATATATATATGTTATCTAGCATTTGGTTTTGATGGCCTACAAATTACGGATCCCTCAGCTAAGGACATGCAATTTAACGAGCAAATTCGAGCATCCACCCGCTCTAGCCCAACACATATTTGCAATATTTTTTTCTATTTTCATCTGATTGCCACTTTTCTGGACTCTGTATATTATGCTTTCATTTGTTGCTCTGTGTTGCTATAGGTGGTAATATGTAATGGTTTCCATTTCCCGTTATGAAAATAAAACGTTCTTAAAAGCGTATAAAGACGTGCTTTTGTTGCAAAATAATGAAGGGGATTTTTGATGTCAGGGTTCCAATATTTTAATATTTATCAGCAGTCCTGAAAACACTCCTCCTTTGAAAACGATTACTTAGCTTGAATCGTACCTACCAGGCTCCTTGTGAAGCCTCGATTTTTGCTCGCTGGCTTTCTAGTGCCAGAGAGGGTCTACCTGATTAATCTTTGCTCGCTTTGCGCGCAGATGTCAGGTATTTAACTTTAACATTTCATACTTGGTAGAGACGTACAAATGTATTTTTGAAAACACTTTGAGAAGCATATTGAAACTACAAAGAAGCGTCTGTTTAATTTGATACTTGGGTAATTGGGATTTTTGAATGAAACTATGTACGCACATAATCCCCATGTTGCCCTTTCCTTTCTGTTTCTTCTTCTTCTTCAAATTGAGTTATAAAACTAGAACGTCCTTATTTATTTAGCTGTCTATATAATTAGCTCAATTCTGAATTCATTTCCATTTAGACAAATTTAATAAAACCTACTAAATTGAGCTCTGGAAATCTTTTCTTTCTTTAGTTTCTGAAACCACTTTGTCGCCTCCAGTTTTTTCTTCGTTGTATTCCATGGCATTCCTTTATCGATGTTTTGCTCATATGTTTTTGGAAGGTTCTTATATGCGTAATATTCTCAACACAAACGTAACATATTCAATTCCACATACTTAACATTCAAAATTGGATGAATATTGCAGTCAACTCCTAATAAGTTTCATTTCATAAAGGGAACAGCATTAAGGCCTTCAGATAATGGCTATGAGACATGGACAGGTATATTGCGTTCCTCAAACAAACGAGTAAACTTGAAAGCCTTCCGTGTGATTCATTCACTGCCCATATTCAAAAGGGGAGAATTACCGTTTTTGAAGAAACCCCCAAGCTGCCTTGCAATACGTGGTTTAGTCCCTTCCCATCGGATGATCAAGAATCAAACAATTTATCTAAGCCTGTTATATGGTAATATTATATCCCTTTCCCTTCATGTTCAGATCAATGATCCCCTTAGCCAGATCTGGTGCCACCAATGTTTGTTCTTATTTTCACTGACTTAGGTACCTCTGCAATATTGGCATCGCTTCGTTTTCAACCACTTATTGCCGTTCACTTATTGCTGTAGCATGACTCATAAATGAGCTCCATAGTATTGAATCAACCCCATAAAAGGCCAAAGTAAAAGTTGTTATTCTTTCCTCGACCGTCTGCTGTATATTTGGTTTAAGTGTATAAGCAATAACTTTTAAGACATAAAAGTAGTTTGTGGCGTTTCTTGAACGCCGGTGTTGTTATTGAAAAGTGGTATAGTCACTTCAAGAGATTTCAGTCTCTGCTGCCATGTTGGATGCGTTAGCTCAATATGTTTTTAAGTTTGTTTGTTTTGCTCAAAGAATGTTGTTATGTTTTGTTCTACATCAAATATATATATGTTCCAGTTCCATCAAAAACATTATAGAACTTAGAAAAAAGTTATTTTAAGATTTACCCCCCAATACCTTTTACAGAGTGTTTTGACGAAACTGATCTTATTTAAGTGTTAGGCCTTGCCCTGTAATTTACCCCTTCTTTTCATAATACAAGTCTTTGTATTGTCCTCGGTCCTCGCCATTGGACCATTTTTGCATTGAAGTGGTCCAGAGTCCCCCGAATATTAAACCACCGGACTCCCCTATAGTGTTATCACTCAAATAGTTGTTCTTGGCCTTTATTCGAAGAAGAATCTGTCAGAAAATGTTTGTGACAAATATTGAATTTTTAAAAGTAAACGCGAGAGCAAGTTCACTCACTGTATGTAGATACAAGCCCAATGCATCAACACTTTTCCTTCGGTATCATTTTTCACTTAAATGTAGACACGGGTAGTTGCATCTCCTTTATTTGTAAGACAGGTATGCTCTCTTTTATTATGTTGGATGTCCAAATCAACTTCTTGTCGTTTCTCTCTGCATTCACTCTGCCCGAAAGGGTGTTTTCAACTCAAACATTGGTAATCACAATGTGACGTGGATTAGGTCCCATGTGAACATGAGAAAAATGTCCAAATGTTACGCACAAGGTGGCTATGGGCTTTTACAAGTTGTTTACGTGTATAGAAGAAACGTGCAGGGCTGAGGTATTTTGCTACTTGCCAAAAAGGGTGTTGTTGCTTATTACTATTTGCGAGTGTCTCCATCTTCCTTTCATAGTACGCAACTGCTGGGTTCAGTCCGCGAAAATTTATTAGATTTGATGACGACATAAAATTTTTAAGTCCATAAGAGATGTGACGGGAAAATCATTACGGTTGAATACAACCTCAACAATCGACAAACGGTTTTAGAAGACCCTTGAACCTACGTTTTCAGATAGTGGCTTAGTTAGTAAAACATTGTATTGATTAAGAACGACGAAATTATTCGAGACGATCAGGCTATTAGTGAGCATTTCAATCGCTACTTTGCAAATGTAACCGACACGCTAAAGATTGCAAAGGATACAAGCATGCTCAACTATCCTCGTATATTAAGGATTTAAGGTAGGGTTAATGTACGAGAAAAGTTTCTGTTTTCACACGTAGACCCTTTTACGGTTTTCATTGAAATTCTGAAAATGAATGCAATTAAAAAAGACTGGTGGAGCTGTACCTACTGATAAATTAAAATTAGCTTCAAATATTTGTTTTAAGGAGAAAGCATATCATATAAACATCTTTCTTAGTGCATCAAAAAGTGGCGAATCCACGACTGACGTCAATTACAGACCAATCAGTGTTCTTTCCTCTGTCTCGAATATTTATGAAAGAACTCCTCTCAAAACAAATATTACCTCACATTAGCCAATTTCTATCAGACTTGTTGTGTGGTTTTCGCGAGAAATACAGTACACAGTTTTAGCTTGGGTAGCCTAAGAATGCTCTACAGCTACCTTACTTCCCGTAAACAGCGAGTTAGAATCGACTCTAGTTATAGTTCGTGGCTCGATATCACATCTGGTGTACCACAAGGCTCAGTACTTGGCCCTCTGCTATTCAATATTAGCATCATTGAAGAGTCAGAAATATGCAACTTTGCTGACGATAACAGCTTGTTCGCCTGTGACCAGAAAATTTATAGAAAATATAAACGCAGTACCTTAGAATGGTTCGAATCTAACCAGATGGCTGCAAACCCATTGAAATTCCAACTAATGTTTATGGGATTGAATAAAGACAGCAAGCTTTGCTTGGAAATCGATACACTAACCAAGTTAAACTGTTAGAGATAACGAGTGACGCAAAATTGAAATTTGATACTCACGTAGAATCCTTGTGCATCAAAGCAAATAGGAGTGTTAATGCTTTTTCTAGGGTTGCAAGATATCTTAAACAACCTCAAAAAAGGTTACTGTACAAATCGTTTATTATGTCAAATTTTAAGTACTGCCCCTTGATCTGTATATTCTGTGGAAAAGGTGCCAATGATAAGATCAATAAGATCCATAAACGAGCACTACGTGTTTTGTTTCATAACTGCGATACACTGTTTAATGATCTACTTGCTAGAAGCAATGAAAAAACTGTCCATTTTCAGAATTTACAGACTGATGACAGAGATTTACAAACACTTTATCATGAGAATCCTATACTTTTGTCTGAACTATTCCAGAGAAGAGAGATCAGATATAATCTCAGAATAAAGGACACTTTTTTGGCATGAAGTCCTTATGTTTTAGGGGTAGCATACTCTGAAACAGCATACCAGATGTGATAAAGAGCAGTGAAACGATAGCTTCCTTTTGCAAAAACATTGACTGGTGAAGGATAAGATTACATAATATGCTGTCTATTATAAATATTATGTGTTGGTGTATTTAGGTTAAATTAGATTAGATTAGGCTTTACTAGCTCACTTTTCTTAAGAGTACGAGCTATTATCAGTTAACACCAACTGTAAGTAAGACGTTTATTATTATTATGTTTGATATAATTTTATATAGAGAAGTAAAACTGTCAAAAAGGCTATTTTGAAAGAGAACGAAGGAAATCTTCATTATTCTTGGCATTTTGGAAAGTTTATTTGATTTTTTGCTTAGCCCCTCTCATAGATTCTAGAGTGGTTCAGGTGATGAAAATGACAGGTATTCAGATAAAACTATATATTTGGTGTCTTATTGTTGCTTTCCCGATTTCTCGTTTCCCGCTCCTCCTCAGTTTCCTGTTTGAGAAATATTGCATATGTTCTTTCAGGCAACATGATGGTCCAAATTCAAACATAATATAATACTATTAAGACATGCCTATTCCTCTCTCCCTTTTCCTCTTTGTAACTCTAACAACAGGGACAGGGGCTGATTTAAGCAGCAAGGATGGGGGGGGGGTGTTAGATAATAATTGGACTTTCGTGCCACACCCTCCAGAGTAATGAAGAATGACGGAAACGCCCGGTTAAAAAAATTCAACCTTTAACCTCAAGGTAAAGAAGATAAAAAAAGGGAACTATTGCAATATTTTGTAACTTCTGACCACCAAAAAATGCTTTTTACCGAATAAAAGCAAAATATACTAAAGAACACAGAATTTGTGGGGTGTCGACCTAAATTCGTCCTTGAGCAGAGAGCAGACGATTTTACAAAACAAAAGTCGTGTCACTCGTATTTGTGTATGCCCCCAGGTCCCTGCCCTGATAGCATCAACACACCGACTAAGTTTGTTGTCCACCTGCGCCGGATTCAAAATGTTAAGGAAACTTCCTTCATTTGATCCCTGTAACTGTGTTTATGTTGTTGTTGCTAACAATATGGCTGCCTGTCTCGCATAAATCTTATGGTTGTGAGTGGAAGTGGCAATTTCACATGTCCTTAGCTAGCAAAATCTCGAAAAATGGCTAAATCTTGAAGCCAAGTGTCACAAGCGTCTATTTTGTAAAAAAGTCCAGCGGCTTGTGATTTAGCTGATTCAGGAAAATGGCACTCGTATTTGGTATTGGTTCCGGACTTTTTTCATTGACAGTGTTATGGGTTATTGGCATTTTTGTAGTTTTCTTGTTGTCGAGAACAGGAGGGTCTTTGAGGTAAGAACGTAGCTATTTTCACTTCGTTCATTAATCATCACTCCTATTAAATACAACTCTTAGTATTGACTAACTAAAATGGAAAGGAACTGAGGCAACGATATATGTTTGTGATTATTTTTCAAATACATGAGGTTTTTTTTATTAAGGATGACTTAATGTTTGAAAAGTGTGGCAGCTGCACACGTCAGATATTTTATTGAAATTGTCTTTGCATACTAGATTTAATCGGTATGTCATTGTCAGTTGCAAAATTACAAAAAAAAATCAATATTGTTGCTATTATAGATATGCTGAGTTGTTTTTAGGCTTCAGATTCCCATCTTAAGTGTAAGGACTAAAAATTGATATCTGATATTCACCAAATCACTGGGAGCTTGTTTCTCTAGTTGGCGCGCAAAACAACAGTTGGTTGTAACAACATCAACAGCATTAGACCCTTTCCCACCCCAAAATTAATTTTAATTGATCGATCAAATTATTTTTCAAATGATATGCCAATTTTGATATGTTTTAAAGGGTGTTCAGCTGCTTAATAGCTTGTTCTTAGGGTGTTCTTGGGGTGTCCATGGAGTGTTCAGCCTGTTCTTGGAGTGTTCAGTCTTTTAGAAACAACGAAAATTTAATACAAATTGCCCCAAGGAGCATATTTAGTATGGAACAAGTGATTTTCTGAATGGAATTTTTGAGGCAAGATTAAGGAATCTGCTCCTGTTTGGTAGTTGTTATACACATCATTGAGCTGAGTAAATGCTGGTTAGACTCAGTTCAGCTAGAGACCATTTGGATAGCTAGCTCCCAACTATTTAGACTAGGCTAGTAGTTATTGTCCCCACTTTGTCAAGAAGTGTCCAGGGCCAATTGGTTAGCTAATGCCATCTTCACTACCAGTGGTGTAGGGTTACCTTTCTCGCTGGGGATGGGGGGGGGCTGAGAGATGCAAAACCATATTTTACCAACAGAAATTCTTTTGTTACATTTGGCATAAAATTCTTTTCTCAAAATTATAAATCTACCGACAAGTTCAATCCCCCCCCCCACAAATCACCCCCACACCCCATGCTACACCCCCTGTTCACTACTTAATTAGTTTCAGAGATACTGGTTGATAGTTCTAACAGATCTTAAGCTCTGTGAATATCCAGTCTTTGAAACAGAAAGTTTTTGTTTCTTAGTGCATCAAAAATGCTGCTTGTCTTAGTTTGTTTTTAATAATGTGTTTCTTGCTTTTTAGAAATGCGACAATTCCTGTTGTTTTAATCCTTTGTATAACAACTATTGTGATGATAATCTACCCAAGAAAGAGTCTTGATGAAGAACTACAGACAAAGAAGCAAGCACAGGTTTGATTTTATCTGATGATAACCATTTCCTCTTAATCACTGATTTGGTTTTTGTGAAATTGATTGGAAATAGTCAATTTTGTCAGATTAGGTTTATTATGAATTTTTCATCCAAGTAATTAAAAGGCTTAGCTTAATATTTTAGAAAAGCTGAGTAAATCAGGCCTGGCCGTTTGTATTTTTATAGGTGAGCTGTGAATCGCTCCCCTCATTTGCTGAGGCAAGCTAAATCAGTAACACATAGAATGTACTTTAAAGACAATCGACAAATGACTTAATAAGCCCCTTTAGTATCTATCAGTTGCCTTTAAACAGTCTTGAAGTCAAGGAGTATGCTGTTTTACTTCTTTCAATTTGTATTTGCTTTAACCGTGACTTTGGCACCCCTTTTACTTGAAGTATTTAAAAGAGCAGGCTCTTTCAGTTTTATGTAAAACTGGCACAACACAAATGAAAATGGCTTTAAAAAACAAATTTTGAAACAAACTTAATTATACGTCTAGCACTCTTCAGAGAATAAAACATCAGAACATAGATGGAAAACTCTACGCTAGAATACCCAGTTTTGGATCGAAATAGGCCATCAGAAAACGCGAGGACATGACTGTTGAGGTTTTCCATTAAGTGCCGCTTTCCTATTGGAAATGTTACCAACGGAGTCCTAAGGTGAAAACGAACTTACTTATGTCTACTCAAAAGCAGTCGGCCATGTTTATATAGTAGATAGATTCACAAACTGCTAGATGGAACGATGATCAGGCTTTGCCAATAATGCGAAACATGTCGCCGTTATAGTTTTTCACCCAATCTGGGTTTTTCAGTAAATGCTGCTGGATAGTGGAATTCCATGTTTTTGTTGTCGTTTTTGATTCGCAAGACAGAGTACCTTGTTCTCTTTGAGGGATAGTTTTGTTTCTATTGCTAGAAGAGACCTGCTGTCTTATTATATCCCCAATCTACAATTCCTACCAATTTCTTCGACATTCCTTCCAAAAATATTCCTGTTTTCTTAAGATTGAAAGGTTCTAATCACTACAAACGTACCTTTCGGTTAAATATCCTTTTTCAAATAGATCGAAGTTTATGCCTATCATAACAAAAACCGCCCAACAAGCAAAAATTTAATTGCAAAAAAATGCAATGACGGGAGAAATCGCTGTTACAAAAATAAACCAATTAACCCTTGTACGTTTTCAGGGTTCTCTGCATAGAAAAAAGGCAAATGAATGGAAATTTTAGGGGAGCGATTCTCCCTTCATGTTCTGTTTAGGAGAGCAATTCATAGCTCGCCTCAGGTTGCGAGGGGAGCGTGGAGGCGAGCGCGAGCTATCGCTCGCCTCAAACGGCCAGGCCTGGTAAATTGTGTATTAATGATAGTGTGTTTTCTTTTCAGAATGTTGATAATATTTGGATCCCAAGAATTGTGCTCTTTACTTTCATCTGCCTGTTCACTCTGATTGGCTTTGTCTTCCTTGTTCAACATTGGCTTGAGCCTGTATACTCCCCAGCTGTTACTGCCAAAAGGATCTACTCATTTTGAGTAAGTACTGACTCTGTGGAATATCAATAAATCTACTGAGCACTGTATGCTTACCACAAAAGAACTGCAACTGAACTTGAAAAGGAAACATGCCTCCTAGCTTAAAGCAGCTGTTTTGCTTGCTTTCAAATGTTTGTAGGCCCTTCTTATTGAAAGTATGTGAGACATCACAAATTAGTTGTTTGCTGGAATTACACTTTCCATGTTCAGTAGTTATGGTCTAAATACTGAACAGCTAGATCCAGCTGGAATCCCAATATCCAAAGTCTGTTTCAAGCCCCTTCAAAGGTTGAAGGATTTGGCTAAACAGACCCCTGACATCAGTGCGGTAGCTATTATCATTCTAAGGCTGACTCTATCCCCCTAAAAAATCATAAAAAGTTTTTTGTTTCCACTAAACAATTTCCTCTGTTCCTATTGTTCTTAAGCAATGGTGCACCAATAAATTTAGCCTTCCTATGGTACTGCTGTTACCGATGAGATCATATATCCCAAGAATACCAGGAATGATGCTTAGAATCAAGCAATTCTGGCCTTCTAATGTTTTCCCCATTTCAAAGATTACTGCAGCCTTCATTTATTTTTCCATTGTTTTCCAGTCTCTGGTTGAGGTTGTCCAATTGATCTAGCATGGCCCAAATTTAAATAGTAGTATGCTGTCCATATTTGGCACATATTTATTATTATCTTTGTTTCCCAGTCACAGAGACAAGATAGATATTATGATTTGACAAGCTAACAGTATTTATTTGCAAAGCCCACCCTAGAATTTACTTAAAAGAGACACTATCCTTGTGTGCTTTTTGCCTAGATTTGCGAATGTTTATTCTGGTTAGTTCATGTAAATTTATTCCTGTGTACTCTTTTTATCTATGACATTACATATTTTTTTGTTTTTGCAAGAATGTTTCTGTGGAAAGAAAAGATTCACTTGTCATTATTTTTTTCACTATTCTTTTCTTTGCAGATTAAGATGGTCCTTAGGTGTACTTATGTATTTTGTCTTTCCATTATAGATGTATATAATTTTCCAGTCAGCTGCAAATATGTTGACTTGGAAAAGGCTATGTTTTTAATCTTGCTCTTTAAAAATACTTCATCTGAATGGCTTTGCTTTGATTCAGTCTCTGTCAAGTATTAGTACTAAAAGGCATGAAAATTCAGAAAATTCTGGATAAATTTTGAGAATGCTACAAAATTTTCACAAAAACATGCATAAAAGTATAGCCAAAATACCTTATCTATAGAAAAGACGCTTTTGCAAATATTCAGAAGTTTATTATCACTTTCTTAGTTAGATCCATTCGCAAAAGTCAGTTTTAAGAATTTCATGTTCTTTTATTGTGTTTATCCCTACAGCAATTTTACTTTGAAGAAGACAAAATGACCAATTGTCTTCTCATGACTTATCCTAGTTATATATGACCATAAGTTGTCCTATTTTGAGCATTGTTCTCCATAAAAGTCGCTGAATATACGAACAACAAAGAGACATATTTGAAGAAAGAGTCACATTCTTTATGTATTTCATTTTTGCCATTAAACTGCGTTAATAATTTACCAAATCAAAATAAGGTGTATTTTGTTACGTTTTAAACGTTTCGTTTGTTTCAATATGAAATATTTCGTTTATAGCAAATATATATTTCGATGCCATTTCAACATGCCTTAATCTGCACAAACTATGTGAAGTCTTTGGTTTTTCACTTTTTCATTGTAAAGCACCAGGAAAAGGAAAAGCCCAATTTAAAATAAGGAAGAAAATGCACAAGTAACTGGCTCTCTGCCTTAAAGTCGTTCCTTAGAAACATGAAAACGGTTGCGATTCTTTGGAAAAAGGTCGTAAGCCTTCTGTCCATAGCAAGGTATGTTTTTAGAAATTGCAAAAACTAAAAATACGATATTCTATACACATTATGGCAGCAATTAACTTATTCTAGCAATAATTTTCAAGGCTCATGTCTGTGTCTTCATATACCATAATGTCAAGTTTTGTATACAAATTTAGTTTTCAATTCTACAAGATATTAATTGTGGACTTGGCAAGTCTCCTTATACAGTCAGATTACAGATGCTATTCGCATGCTATAGATCGCGCTATTCACGAGACATCTGATTGTATCTCTTGAATTAGCTTGTAAAAGCATAACTTTGCACAGCAAGCCGGGAGATCTCGTGTATATATCTCATCAGCTTTGGAAAAGAGACTAAACGTCAATCAAAAACAAGTCCTTGAAGGCGAAACTGTCGCTGCCTCTTCGTCTTTTCT
This sequence comes from Rhopilema esculentum, assembly GCF_013076305.1. The sequence continues at coordinate 1,869,576 of NW_027019322.1, forward strand.
TTTCAGCTCAATATACCTGAAGAAGAAAAAGGAATTCAATTATATTGAAGCATAACTTAATCTTTTCGCCAACTTTGATATAGGAAAATACGTAAAGAGATATTTGTTTCATATTTTCTCTCTTTGTAAATATTGAAAGAACAAACCTATCCAATATGGCAGCATACCTTGACAATATTTGCCAGCATACCTTGACAAAATTTTCCAAAAAGTGGTAGGGGCGTGGCTAAATGTAATTTTAACAAAGCAGGGTAGATTTTATCAGTGAATCAACCCTGTTGCCAATCAACCGATGTAATTGTAGAAAATGTTGAAATAAGAACGACATTTAGAGGAACTGAGCCTTACATTACATAGACCTTGTACATCGAGCTTCTACAAACATTATCTGGTTCCAATAAGTTAAAAATGTATCCGAATAATGTTTTATCTTGACCCATTCAAACAGCTTGAAGATAGTTTCTTTAACCTTGTTGCACTTGTTACCTTAACTGGCCAAAAGTAACAAGAAGGTGAACATATATGATTACAGCATGTAAAAGTTCACGATCAGCAGAAAAACATTCAGGATTACTGATATTATTCAGGATTACTGAATCAAACGCTTGATCCATATGATGCAACAACATCAGTCGTATGAAATCAGAGAATATTTGCTCTCATTGCAAAAACTAGGAAGCTGTTAAAGAATGAAGACTCTTCTCCCAGATGACGAAGTTGAGCTCTTGTCCTTTTAACTTTCTCTGAAGATTCCCATTGTCTCTCGCTACGTTCTTAAGTTTTTTATAAAGGCTGCGACCAATGGGTTGACTTGTTCTTCCAGGCCCTTGTCAGTCAGTTCAAACCCCTCCCCCCTCTATTGGTACCCCTCTTTGCTCTGACCAATTGAAAAATCCCATAACCACATACTATTTATAGCTGGTGAAGAGAATTACAAGTAATGTTTATTGGTCAGATATCCCTTAGGCGTACCTCAAGCCTTCTTGCCTGCACCATGAATGTCAAAAACTAATAGCAGTTTCTTACTTTGGGTTGCTTCAGTAATTCACTCTCTTCTTCGTCGTCTCCTGGTCGCACACTTGAGTACCTGTGAACATCAAACGTAAATAGCATCCAGTAGAAGGAATCTTCCAACATCCGATAGAGAAATCACATGCTTTCCCTATCTTCTTCTAACTTCTTTTCCCAATATATATTTTATTGAAAGTGCTGTCCGCCTTGGGTCAATACTTAACTGTAGCATATGTATTTCTATTGAAATGGACCTCAAGTAACATGCGTTTATATGAAGGTAAAACATGACGGTTTTATGATGTTTATATGATGGTTTCAAAGAAAGTATTGCTTGATAAATTGCTTTCCAAATTGCGTACTTGATTGTACAAATCGTTTAAAGTACAGTTGAATAAGGGAGGTAAAGGAATGATCTGAATTTTTAATGTACGACTTTTGACTTGAATGAAGTAGCAAAATCCAGTTGGAATGGAAAGTCAGTTTCAGTTAGTGTATTGGTTTTCCGGGGGAAAGATTTAACGGGATTCAAATGTACCTAATTCTTGGGATTCAGATATCACACTTACCTTTTGTAGAAGACAAAAACTGCCCAGACCGTGCCGGCAAGGGCGGCCCCGAATGCACACACGACAACGACCAAATATGCTGTGACGTACACTGGTAAAATGGAGAGATGCTGTTACTAACACTAGATTAAAAAATATATCAGGTCAAGTTGTGAGAAGTTATTCATTCTGGTGTACCTTGGCATGATTTTTCTGTTTGCTTTGAAAACAACAATTGTGCCCAGACGATACGATGCAAACGTTTATCTCAGTTAATTTTCGCTCTTTTGTTACATAAAGTTTTAAAGGACATTGCAAGTCAGCACATTGCATCACTTGTAGCTATCCAAGAAGCATTTGTGTGATATTCTTGCAGTACTCAATGTCATAATATATTATGGCAAACCTTACTGGTATGAAAAGAATATCTGAAAAATCTTGGTGTTTTACTGTAATTTGTAATGAAAATTAACGATAATATATGAAGAAAAAGCGCCTACGAGGCTATTTGTAATAAATTCGTTAATACGTGGGTGAATAGCAAAATCCATTTTAAGGCGAAGTCTTGTTCTAGGTAAGCACCTTTCAGGTACTGATAGCCTGGTAATTAATGCAATCGGTAATTTAGGTTTTATGGTAGAAATGGTGTTTTAGAAGCTGTAGCATTATGATATCTCTTCAATAGAATGTCAAAAGAGTATTTGACTTAATTGTAAAAAGCTGTTAAAATATAACAGTACATCATACCTTATATAATTTCATAACAACATTTTGTTTATTGCTGACTGAATTACACGAGATATATAAACCAACATGTACCTCTTCTGTTCATTTCATTTCTGATCATGAGGGCCAGTTTTGTGCCAGATTCCAAAGTGCCATTTTTAACCATACATTTTTCTTTTTCCAAACACGTGACCCCGAAACAACTGTTGTTCTTCATGTAAGCGATATTGCAATGTTTCGTGCTGCAGCACATTGCCATGCAATCGTTCATTGTAGGCACATTGCCAAGGAAAGTGTAATTTTTTGGATTGATGTTTCCCAGTCCCCTGTCATGTATGACGTCACTGTGTTCGACTTCGCTCTGTTTACAGGTTGGATGTTGGTTGCGTGCTGATCCATTCTGAGGGACAACAGGATGGGTTGCATTTTTCGAATCTGCAATGAAAATTTTTACCTAGTATTATTAAAAAGATCAGTGGCTTTGAAAAAAGCAAACATTTCACAACATAGTACTTAAGCTTTTTCATCTGACACTCCTCAGAGTACAAAATGCCAGAATAAGGGTCCGAAAGAACACGATGAAAAATAGAAAAACGCAAGCATATGTTGACCAATCAGTGCTGCGTGCCTATTGAAAAGTTACAACTGGGGTTCAAGAGAAAAAACAAACTCCTTCTCCCTACACAATGGCTGCCTTTTCGTCTGTATGTAGATCGATTCCAAAACTGCTAGATTAAAGACTGCCGGGCTCTGCCAATTAGCCGAAACATGTCGTCATTATAGAGTTTTGCAAAATCTGGGTTATCTAAAAGATGTTGACCGATGGCAGAATCACTTGTTTTAGCGGTGTTTCTAGACCTACAAGATCGAGGAGGCTGTTCACTTAGCTGTTGAGGTAGTTTTGTAAACATGCACCAAATTCAAATCACACCTTTATGTTTATGCTAGCTTACTATTAGAAGTCAGAATGAGACGAACATAAACAGTTTTAAATTTCTGCTAAATCACACTATTTTGAATTCTAACACTGTTTAGCTCTCTGGATACAAATCCTAGTCGTTCTTTTTTTATGTGTTAGAAAACTCATTTTGTTTTTTCCAAACAAGCCTTGCAAACCCCAAAATTGGAAAGTAGCATGGAAGAGCAGAAGCATATCAAACCAAACTAAAGTACTTTTCGTCGGATACTTATCTGACACCGAGGCGTATACTCCGATGAGTGTCAGACGATATAGTAAAGTTTGATATGTTTCCGCCATTCCGTGTTATTTTCAAAACATTTTTTGCAGAAGTATATGATATTCTTCAATATCTGTCTATGGAAAATAACACACTGACAGTAATGTAGTTCTTAAGGGTGTGGTCTCCAAAGCTCACCAGGACTACGCCACGGTAGCTGGTACTGCCACTGGACACTGATTTGTTTCGTACACAATTTACGACTAACTTCATATCATCAAATTGACTACGTTGTAAACTGAAAGCCTTTCTAGAGAGAATTTTCTTTATAACACAGCACTAAAGAATATTGACACAAAAATGGTTAGATTATACAATGTCATTCAAAGCAGAAAAGTCAAAAAGTCATCTGGCTTCTACTTTATGACACTTAAAGTTATGTTACTTTTAGTAAACAAAAGAACAATTCAAGGTAGCTTAATACCAAATAGACAAGATTTCTAAGTTTTCAAATTTTGCGTCTAAGCAGCATTTTCCAGGCCATCAATGGTAGTAGCATCAAAAAAATGCCGCACAGTTTCACACGAGTGATGACTTTCATAAATATGAGGTTATGATTTTCCTCAAGTATGACTTTACAATGCGCAAATCAGTTATCGTTCCACCTCAAAAGAATCAATGGATTTGATTTGCAATCTTTTTTCTACTAATACATAGCAAAGCCTTTTTAATTACAACTGTCTTTTTTATGAATATGGTGACGATTATCTTTTATACTAGTTTTAAATTCACTAATTTTTTACACTAAGCGTGTTTTATTTGCTTTGATTTCAGTCCGAAAGAGAATTCAAGTATTTCATGAACGAGACAAGATAAAGATTTGTTTTCAAGTCTTAAAAACCTATGTGCAACTGACCTTATTAGTCAATAACATGTGATGCTTTCATTAGTTTTTTGGATCTTATAATTACAAACCATTAGGTCAATTATCTTATTCTCTGGTCAAATCATGAAATTCTGATGCAACTCACCGATGGCAAAACAGCTAGCAAAGAGCATAGCAACAAAAGCCCATTTCATCGCATTTCTGTTCGGCATCCTGCCTTCTAGCATCTTTTCGACCTATTTTCGGTCAAAACACTCTGTTTCTTTAACATCACAACCACTGAAATTTACAGTCGTTATTTCGTTGTCACGGTAGAGCAAGCATCAGTGAGTTTGAATTGACGTTACCCGTAAAGAGACATTTAAACCGCGAACGGTGTACGCCTGCTTGTAAGGAGATGTTACGATACCGTGATACCTTCATTACCCGTGCCGTCGTACACTGTTCAATACACTGTCATGAAAGAAATACGTATACTACAGTTTGACAATTTTTTTTCGGGGGGGGGGGGTACAAATTATCTACAAAAATAGAACGCCTTCCATCATTTTTATAGCGGAGCTTCTTTATAATGTGGTCAGCTTCAAACATTTACCCATTATTAATCTTTGAATTATAGATTTGTATATTAAAGCAGTCATATTTCTAAGATTTTCAAATTATACTATAAATTCCTTTTTAGATGTCAGCTATGAATCAGGACCAACCTACCTGATTTTTTTCATTGCTGTTTGATTGCCTTATGAGAGGCTATGAGGGGTATGCAGCATTTGACATGAACCATTTGGAGCTTGTTGGCCCTATGCATAGAATGTACCAATAATAATCCCACCTAGGTTACAATGCTGCAGTGTTGGCTTACTTCACTTACTTTATACTAAATATAGTTCAACTCAACCAATTTATTATATCATATCACTTATTATTGTTTTTTGTTAACGATAAATTATTGCTTTTTTGAAAAGAAAGTTTTCCTAAAAGTTTTCATGATTGATCATTGTAATTCCTTTTATCACAATTAAATGTTTGGATTTCAAATTTTATAAGCAAACTAATGAGACATTAACTATTACAAATGTACATGACTCATAAATATGAACTGTGTTGGGCAATGGGCAACGTAAACAGAAGACAAGCATTTGGTTGGCCTGAAAATCTTTTTAGGCCCATGTGAAAAGACACTGGAAATAATCATTGACCTACTACGCAACCTTTTTAGATTTCGACCTCTTCCCCTCCATCTATCATTAAGGCTTGCAAGCTCTATGCATAAACCAAACCATTGCAGTGTTTTCAAATGTAAAAACTGGAGGAGCTTCCTGAAAAGATTTCTGAAACTGATTAAAAATGTTTCTATTGTCTATTCAATCATTATACTAACCCCCCTCTCTCCCCAGTAAACACCCAAAAGAGTTTGAGTGATCTTCCCACCTTTAAGTAATTAACATGTGAATAATTCTCTACAATTCCTCAACGATTGTCCTCAAAGAATTTCCTAAATCAAAGTGCAACCTTTCTCCATTTCCAATACTCGATCTCTTACATTATTTTATGTGGTGTCCCAATTCATATTTTAAAAATGGCTTTGAAAAAGCAAACATTTTACAACATGTTGAAAGCTTTCTGTATATAATGCATCTAGGCCATCACGGCCTCTAGCCAAGTGAGACCAACAAAATAGCAACAACATGGAATTATTTCTATAACAACTTGTTACGTGTAAATATCCACTCGATTAGGGAGAATCCAATTACTACTTACGAATGGACAAGGAGTTAAGCATCAGCTCGTTTCACTTAAGGCAGAAAATTATATGATCAAATCATCATGATATTTAACATGGTAGGTTGAACTACTTGGTGTTGGTAATTGGTATTCTGCCAATGTTATCTTTCTCTTGTTTCAAAGCAGTCTTGACTCAATTTACGACTCAATTTGATTCCAAACTGTCAGCCGTTTCAATTCAGTTTGAATTCACGTGAACAATATCTTTCTTGTCTAGGTATAAAGCTTTACCGAGCAACCAGATTTTTCTTCTAGATTCAGAGCGTTTGGTCTCAACCTAGACAGACATCGTCTTTTGTTGATGTCTTTTATAGTGTCAAGACACGGTTCAAATTTAAAAACTGTTTTAGCTTGAACATATGTACAATGCCTGCCAAAAGTCTTAAAGTTTGGGTAAATCTTATTCCATTTGGAACACTGACGTCAGTTTGCACAAGGTCAGATTCAGACATCCCCCTCTTCCCTACGGAAAATATTGGTTTACTATAAAATGGGTTAGGGAATTAAAGTATCTTCTTTTAAGATTCCTTTATGATATTTTTCAACACTATAAGGGCCTATAAGGGGTGGAAGGAGTAATTCTTTTTCGGAAAAGGAATGAAAGATATAAAAAGCAACGCAAATTGCTGGGTGTTCCAAGTACTTTTGGCCGGCATTGTACATAATTTTTATCCAATACTGTTTTAGCCAACCGCGGAGAACCAGGAAGACATTTTAATTTTACAGATAATTGATATCAGTGTTTAAACTCTAATTCAGGGCTCGCGCCACCGATTCTAAAGTGGAGGAACCAAAAAGGGGGTTGCTTGTTTAATACCTATAAGGGGGATTTAACACCTATAGTTAGCAAGAAAAGTGGGGGGCCATGGTCCCCCGGACCACCCTGACGAGGGCCCTGCTAAATATGACTTCAAAAGAAACTTATAAGATTTCAGACGACACCAGAAAAGAATTCGTCATACTGAAGAAGGGGCCATAGCTTCTTCGTCAAAAGGAACACGGATCATTACTTTAGATAACACGTACCCATAGCCCCCGAGAGACTGGTCAAACATTACAAGACATTTTCATGACGTTTTGTAGCCTAAGCTCGGACAAGTTTTGCGCTCGGTTACACAGACGACTATTTGGAGTCTGGGGCTCAGGCTAGACGTTTTGTTGAGGAGTTAGCCATAGCTTTTTCGTCAAAAGGAACACGGATCATTACTTTAGATAACACGTACCCATAGCCCCCGAAAGACTGGTCAAACATTACAAGACATTTTCATGACGTTTTGTAGCCTAAGCTCGGACAAGTTTTGCGCTCGGTTACACAGACGACTATTTGGAGTCTGGGGCTCAGGCTAGACGTTTTGTTGAGGAGTTAGCCAATCGATTGGCGTGACTCTATGCGCGCCAATTAGTGATGTTTAATTTGATGGTATTTATCCCATTATACAGCATATTTTGATTGGTTGTTTCTCTAATAAATAATAGCTAACATGTAAGCTTATGATCTTTGTATTCAGCAAATCAGCATGTATTCAGTTAGTCTTCGACGAGTCACGAAAATTTCTTACAAGTATCTCGCGAACCCAAAGAAGGTGTCATTGTTAGTAAATATAGGTAAGACTTAGGGGCCAGAAAATATCTGAAGTTTATTTGGATTACTTTTTATCTGTTTAACTGCATTCGTATTCATTGTAAATGCTTTTGAATAAAAACGAGACCGAGTTTTTGATTTTTGGGAATTCTTCCTATATTCAAACTCACCGAATACTTAATTTATATGCTCAAAAATTCTGCCAGGTCAGTTTTTCATCTGTTTATCAGAGGCTGCTAACAGAAGAAATTTTCTTGTTTTCTTTTCCCCTAAAAGACTGACTATTCTAATGTAAATAAAAGGTGTTAAAATGTTCAACTCTTATTGGTAGAGACCCGAGAGTACAGCTGCACTTTTGCTTGATGGCGGGCGACTATTCAACAACTACAACAACACTTGTTGGGAATGCTGTCATGTCACATTCAACCTGACTATTTTTTGGAGGTTTTTAGCACGCAATGAGGTAAGGACAATATTCATTAATGTTATAGGAAAATAAAGTTTTATTCCGAATTTGCTTTATTGGAAGTTATCTATATTTTTATATCGAGAAACTGCGTGTTGCACGAGGTCTGCTTATGTTAAAATTATGTTAGGCCAGGTTTTGGAAAGAATTTTTAATGGATGTTGAGTAAATATTAATTAAAGACACATCTAGAAAAGTTTCAAATTGTTGGTGCACTGGTTTCTTTAGAAGTAGAGCAGCTTTTCTTATTTCTCTAATATGCAGTTCTGAGATTATTCAAAGTCAGTATATATAGATATTATATAACTCATTTTGCTTTTTGCTCTCCTGCTGTAAGAATATCCATAGTTCCTTGCAAAATCTCTGTTACCAAGCAAGGAAAGGCCAAAAGGGGACCAAAAAATAGGGTCTGGTCAGTAGTGTAGATCTATGAAATGAAAACACAAGACATAAATTTGAACCAATCTAACAAAACATGTAGCAGAGTGGTTCTTGATATTTGTTAATTTCATCTCTTCAATTTGAAATAAATCTTTGATCTTTAATTGATTATGACATGGGGTGAAATTCGTCTTTTTTGACAGATTTATTTGAAAGCAAGAGAGCCATGTTCTCAAGGAAAAAGCAGATACATTTGGCCCCAAAAGCACCACCACAA